>JAJTUB010000019.1:0-375210 GCA_036971345.1 Dactylellina drechsleri | reverse complement strand
GCCAAGAAGGCCAAGAAGGGCGAAAACAATGATTCTACTGTTGTAATCGACAGTGATTATAATAATAGTGGTAGTGACTACGACACCGCTGAAGAATGAAATTTTGTGTAGTTATTCTCAATAGAACTCGCTGTTGTTGTTGTCTCACTTCCCGAACTGTCTCACTTCTCCATGGATCACGTTATTTGCATACTTGTACATCTAAAAGTTTTTGGAGGTTATCACGGCGAATGAATATACCCCATGCATATGGTGACATTTTTAAAGGAAAAGATATTTCCCAAAACCACGATTTATTTATTTCATTGGTATCCTGATCACTTTTATAAACACTTTTGGTAATATCCAGTCCCCTCAAAGCCAACTTCCAACCTGTCGCTTGTAGCATAAGAGCCCTTAAATGGCATTGCTAACATAAGTCACATTGTCGGTGCTATCAAACTCCTCTTTGATACTCCTCACGTTCACAAATCTCAACAATAGATTCATACTACCAGCCTTATCATTGGTACCGCTAGCCCTGCCGCCGCCGAACGGCTGCTGTCCAACAACAGCACCGGTACTCTTACAATTCACATAAAAGTTACCCGCCGAATCTCTCAGCTTCTCCTCAGCGTACCGTATAACCTCGCGATCCTTTGCAAATATCGAGCCTGTGAGAGCGTATCCGCCACCGGTGCTGTCCACGGCCTTCAACACATTTTCGAATTCTGCATCAGGGTAGACGTAGACGGCGAGAACGGGACCGAACAGTTCTCGGTTGAAGAGGTCGTGGGTTGGATCGTCGGTTTGGTAGATTGTCGGGTGGATAAAGTAACCCTCCGATTCATCGTATTTACCGCCGGTCAATAACTTGAGATTACTCTTGGAGTCTTTGGCTTCGTCGATGACCTTTTTGAGTTTGTCAAAGGAGGCTTTGTGGATGACGGGGCCGACAAAAGTGTCGAAGTTCTCGCTGGGACCGACTTTCAACTTTTCGGTTTCGGATATCAATTGCGTTTTGAAGTCTTCCCAGATTGATTGTGCGACGTATAATCTGCTCGTTGCGCTGCATTTTTGACCGCTGTATTCGAACGCGCCGCGAACGGTGTGGATGACGGCGTTTTTGACGTCAGCGGAGGAATGCACGACGTGGAAGTTTTTGCCGCCGGTTTCGCCGACAATGCGCGGGTAGGATTTGTATGTGCCGTTTGCGACGCCAGTTGCGATCTTGCCGTAGAGGTGGCGAAAGACTGCGGTGGAGCCGGTGAAGTGGAGGCCGGTGAAGTCTTTGTGGGAGAGAACAGTTTCTGTGATGGCTTCTGCGTCACCGGGGACAAATTGGATGACGTTGGGTGGGAGACCAGCTTCAAGGAGAATATTGTAGAGGAGGTAGTTGGAATAGACTGCCATCGGTGAGGGTTTCCATACGACGACATTGCCGAGAAGTGCAGGCGCACATGGAAGGTTCGCAGCGATAGCGGTGAAATTGAAGGGTGTGACGGCGTAGAGGAAACCTTCGAGGGGGCGGTATTCAACCCGACTGGATACGTTGTCAGTCAAGGTTATCCATTTCAAGACATATATTAAATTATATGGAATTAATATACTTCCAAACTCCAGGTGAGTTTTTGATGGGCTGTTGGGCGTAGAGTTCTTCTGCGTAGGCGCAGTTGAATCTCAAAAAGTCGGCAGCCTCAGCGGCGGCATCAATCTCAGCCTGCCATGCGTTCTTGCCCTGCCCGAGCATGGTGGCCGCGAGGATATCATAACGATATTTGCCAGAGATGAGGTTAGCAGCCTTCAGAAAGATTGCCGCTCGATCCGCAAATGGGAGAGTGGACCAAGCTTCACGGGCAGCCAAAGCTGACGAGATGGCTTCGTTGACATGTTCCTTGGTGGCCTGGGAGCAGGTAGCCAGATTTTTGGCATGGTGAGAGGGCATAGGCTGGTTGGACTTTTCATTTGTCGTGATCTATATCAAAATATTCACATGCATCAGATTAGTCAATTGTCCACTTTTTGAAAGCATATTCTCCGACAGATATATATTGTTTGTACCTGTCTTCCACCCACTACGACTGGGATATCAGTGGTTCCCTTGTTCTTGAGGACATCGAGGGCAGCTTGGAGGTTATCCCGTTCGGCTGTGCCCTTTGCGAAGTGTTGCTGAGGTAGAGAAAAGTTCCGATTAGCCTAAAAAGCCCGCAGCAGACGAGACCATACGACAGTGCAGCCCATAATTATAATTATAAATTATAAAATTGCAACGTGGTTAAAGCGTGGATGACGCATTCTGAAGGGTATAAAACTCACATTGGGCTCGTTCTGGACGGCGGGAAGCTTAAAGGTCGCGAAAGTGGACATCTTGGCGGTGGAGACTTGTAGTCGGCGGGTAGAAGTGGAGATGTTTTTGAGAGATGAAAATTTAACTCTGCTGGAGGACGAGGTCAGGGAAGTTCTGGCGGTGGCGACGATGGAAGAGGTTAATAAAGCCCCCGAACGAGATAACATGATAGTTATATAACTATGACTATTCCCCGTTCGAATTTAAAAAAGGGTGGCCGATCCGATTGGTATTTATATGTAGCATATACTGTGATACCGTGGAATATTCAAGTGAGACATCATCAATCAATTCATCGAGTCGAGGCCGCATGCATTGCGTTTGAAATGGGCGAGCTGCACGGTTTGGCACTTGCCGTTGCTATGCGGCGGGGTTCAGCCGATGCCTTTGAGACATGTTCCCCGCATTGCATCCAAGACTTTTTTAAATTCACTGTGCGATAATTGAATCAATCAGCAGACGAGCTCCCCCAACAGGTTGGCCAGTTAGCCAATCGATTAAGTAATCGCAAGATTTGTTCCGAGGCGAAAATCGTCAAGCTCGAACTAGAGCCGAAATGTCAAGGCTTCAGGGGTTCACTAGCTGCCTTTCCGTTAGACTTTCGATCTAATAAGCATGCAACTTCTCAGGCACATCTCCGGAGATAAAACCAGATCCTTTAAAGATACTCAAGTAAGTACTTTTAATATATATTTATATTTATGCGCGGTTTGGTCGTACCATGCATCATGCGGTCGTCAAAGAGAAGCCTTGCGCTTGCGCGTTGTCAGGATCCAGCGACAGTCAGCGAACGCGAATTCGAGGAGCCTATAAAATTCATCGATGCATTTGTTTCATAAATCACGATATCATATATATCCTTGCTACATCGTAAAATAAATCTCATTCAATTCAATCTCATATAATTTCATAAGTTTGTATACACCGAACACAGTAGCATATAATTGAAAAATGTCATCAACGGGAGTCCTACCGACGCTCCCTCTCGACATCCAATTCATAATCCTCGAAGTCGCCCACGTTGAATCTCAACCGACACTTTCCAAAGTCTGTCCGATATGGCACTCCTTCCTGCAAAGATCCGCCATAGCTCGTGCGAAGAGATACACCCAAGTGCACGTGCAAAAATACAAATCTATTCAACTCAGAGACGACACCGAGGTCCCTACCGTGGATTCCATGCTCAACATCCACCGTGTGTTTTCTGATTGCACCCATTTCACCCTCGATTGGAACACGGATTCGAACGATGACTTCGAATCATGCATCAAGCCGGATTCGGACGAAGACGCAGAAAACCTAGCCCTCATAGTGTTTAAGGATGATCCGATAATTATTATCAAAGATTCATACTCCGGCACAGATGGAAAGAAACCGGAACGAGAAATCGAATTCAAGCAGGGACTGCACTTCTCAGCTGAGAAGAGTATCGATCTCTATAAAATCGGCGGTATCGAAGACTTTCGCGAAGAGTCTCTTTATGAATCGGCCCAAAATTGCACTGTCGGTCAATACAAGGAGCTCACATTCCAGCGAATGCGGATGATAGCCACCGAGGAAATAGAACCCGGATGCGAAGGTTGGGTAAACTGGCTCAAGTTGAGAAAAGTCAGAAGGGGTCGGGAGATTCGTATAAGACCACGACCTCACATTGCGACTTTCAGATTCCAGCTGGATAACAAGCTGGTATGTGGGAATGATCTGCTGTTCAGTAGTCACTTGGATATAGATCTCCCGAAGGTTCCCAACACTGAGTTGAGTCCGTTAGTCTCGCCTACTATGTTTCCTTTGAGCGAGCCTAGCCCTATTATCAACCATGGCGGCGAGGATGGGGATGATGTTGACATTGACGAGATCGAAGGATTGGACTCGGATTATATTACAAATGACGGCGACGAAGACTACTTTTTTAACACTACGGCGGACGATATCGCTAACGTTTCCGATTATGATGATTAATTTCGACCAAGCTAATGTACAGCATTTTTGAGCCATCCAGGGTTGCTTCAAGAAGTACTCACATGATATAATTTATAATCCTGACCGGTGGCGGATAAAGAGGGAAGCATTGTGCGACCAGTGCGAATTGCGGTTCAACTTCGGAAGGTCTCACCGCGGAACCATCTTCGGCCCACAAAAATGCAACAGCCAACGCACTCCGCATGAATATAAATATCATCCCCAAACCCCTTCACCCTCGTTCAATAAGTATCGCGTCTATGGTATCCACCATTTACCTTATAGACTACACCCTACAATAGATTGAAAATACACCATAAATCATCGACCGATATCAAATCTCAAACTATGCCGGTCTCCAAATCACACCCCCTGCTCGGAACCGACCCAACCCTCGAGATTCCTACCCTAGGCTTCGGCGTCTTCCAATCCACAAACGCCCACGCTTCCGCCCTATCCGCCCTAACCCTCGGCTACCGTCACCTCGACACCGCCCAAATATACTACAACGAGTCCGCCACAGGCGTCGCGGTCACCGAATTCCTCACTGCGAACCCTAACCTCTCCCGCTCCGACATCTTCATCTGCTCCAAATTATGGGAAGTAGACCTTTCCCTCCCGGGTATGCCACCCACCTTTGAATCTATGGGCCATGCACCTCCAGACGGCGGGGAGTGGAAGACCACGGCCGGAAAATTGGGTGAGACGCAATATACCACTCCCTCCGCCGTCAGCGGGTTCACTCGCTCGTTGGAAGCGATGGGTGAGGGTGTAGGATATATCGACCTCTATCTGCTGCATAACCCACGTCCAGGTCCTCAAGCCAGGTTGGAAGCTTGGTTAGGATTGCAGGAGATGTATAATGCTGGTAAAGTAAAGGCGTTGGGGGTGAGTAACTGGTCCGCGAAGCATATAGAGGAACTACTCGCGGACGAAAGCGTGAAGGTTCCGGTAGCGGTAAACCAGATCGAGTTCCATCCGTGGTGTCAGCAGCGGGAACTGGTGGAGTATTGCCGACAGAAGGGGATCGTGGTCGTGGCGTACTCGCCTTTGGCGCAGGGGACTAGGTTGAAGGATAAGGTTGTGGTGGAGGTGGCGGAGAAGTACAGTCGGACTCCGGCGCAGGTTGTGCTGAGGTGGTGCTTGCAGCGTGGGGTGGTTATCATTCCAAAGACGGATAATGAGGTAAGGATGCGGGAGAATATGGATCTGTGGGGGTGGGAACTTGAGAAAGAGGATATGACCCGTATCACGGCTTTGGATGAGGGGATTGGGGGGAGAGTAGGGGAATGGGATCCTGACGCTTGGCCGTGAATAATCTCATGTGCATCTTAATCGCTACCCAAACGCTAGCGTACCGTATTATATAAAACTATTCACATGTCGAGCAAATCTCAGATGTATTCGTATACTATATTCCAATCACCCCGCGTGCGAGCCACTCTCTCCAACGCTGAACCCAGAATCTCTCCCTCCTCCTGAAATCTTCCTGTCCCCTCGCGTAACACGCCGTGTTATCGATTCTAGTCAACATGTCTCCTGGTTCCTGCATACAATACCCCGGAATTTGTAAACACAATTTCCTCAGCAGGATGTGTTCATCATCATCTTCACTCGCGAGTCCACTCTTCCACGCCCACTTGGTATCCCACCTGACACAAAACCACGCCACGGTAAAGCAAAACGACGCGCAAAGCGCAAACGCCTGCCACTCCTCAATCGGTTTCTGCACTATCCCGAGGTCAAAGGTTCCTACAACCGATTCCAGTGTATTCACGCCGCTCGAGCCCGAACCGTCCAGTATGCGGTATATAAGCCGCGAAGGCAAATCCATGATCCCAATCCTGTGTGGTGGGGGTAGTGGGATGACCTTATAACCCCTGACCATATCCAGATATTCCGCTGCTTTGGCGGGGTCGCAGGGTATCATTCTCATCCGCGGTTTACGCAAATGTGCTGCTGCCACGGTGGGGGGAACTAGGGTTCTCTCTACGTCGGTGGCGAGGTATAGCCAAATCCCTTCTCTCGGCACGTCTTGACACCATTTATCAATCCCGTCGTAATCGCGGGATATATAGTCGAAGGCTTCGAATCTGGTGGGTTTCAAACTAATGCTTCCGCAACGTCCGCATGGGCGTCGACTGTTCGAGCTGGTCGTAAGCCAGATTATTCCATTGTTTTTATGTTTGTCCGGGCAGGTACATTTGCCGCCGGTGGGTATCTCTGAGACGAAAAACCCTCTGTAATCGGTATATTCCAAAGCCGGGTTTCGGACGAATTGAAAACAGTGGAGGCAGTATGTTGTGTAATCGATTTTTTCGTATACGGGTATCAAATCTTCTCTGTTGCCATCCTCTCCCTTCTCTACCATTTTATCTTTATCATCATTGGTCACAGCTACGGTGGTGGTGGTGCCACGAAGACTTGAGTTTGTCGGTGTTGAGGTGGGTTTGTGGCCTACCCGCCAACGAGGGTGTAACCAATATCCCAGATATTTGGAATTATGAACCAGCGCCCACTTGCTAGTCGAAGTGCGGGAATAGTCGTCGAGAAACCGTTTCGCGCCGCTACTAGTTTTAAGGGCGCGGTTGGTGAATAGATCGCGTGGACAGCGGTGATGTTGACACCATATCGTCGAATAGCCAAATCGACCTGGAGGAATACCACCGTTCTTCAGGAGAGATTTAAGTGGGATTTTGGAAGACTTTAGTATTGCGAGGTGGATTGGATAGAGGTGAGGAGGATAGAATGCACCGGTCCTGGAGTCCAAGAACAAAGCAGTGGGGCAGGAAGGAGGACAGAGGGGGTGTGTGCAGTACGGACACTGCGGCTGCGGGGTGGAGAGAGTAAAAACCCTAGATCTAGGTGGAGAAGGTGAGAGTAAGCGCTGGTGAATTCGGTTGCAGCATGCGGCTTCTTCCTTGGAGAGATCTTGGCTACGATTCTCTGTAGGAGAGAGGTAGCGGAGTGTCTTGGTTGAAAGGGAGAGGGCGATGAGGTCACGGTAGGAGAGGTACTCGAGGATGAGGTTCGAGATGTCCGCGGGGAGATGAAGGAACGGAGCATCTTGGTGGATATTATTACCATCCTGGCGAGAGATAGTCGAGTCGTGAATCTGCAGCTTGCGAAGGAGTCGGTCCAGCATTATAAGCCTTTAGATTTTGAAAGCTATCACATCTGCCTGAAAATTGAGGTTTTAATCTCATGGGACTTGCGCTTTATGTTTGAATGTTATTCTACACAATCCAATGCAAAGAAAGACCAATAACAATCGTGCGAATAGCTGTACAATAATTCGCGTCCCGACCAATCCAGATCCTGGGCCGTAACACGTCTCTAGACCCTCGACTCACAAACACCGGATTTCTAAGATCAAGATACTGTCTCTATAGCAAAGACGCGGCGAGGAAGTCTTACTTGATCGATTCTTGATTCGAACTAATCGATGGTCACGTGATAACAGTCCAAAATGTGAATGCATGGTTTATGTGAATTCAACATCTCGAACGCTTTGCGAATCCTGAGTTTCCAAGCGCGTGCAGTTCATGTTCATAGCGATGGACTGGTTAGCCTCGATACCCGGCGCTGGCTACTTGGGCGGACTGGTATCATATAGGATTGGAATACTTGTATGCATATACTTAAACACTTGTAGTATACATAGTTTTAAACGGTTTGGCTCAAACTCATGATCTAGATTCGCCATTGAAGCACGGTAACAAGCTCACACGCTTTTCCAGCACCTTTGATAATATATCACTATATAGCTAAGTTTCGCATCACTAGATCGATCGATGCCGAACCGAACCCTCCAGTTGCCTAGTCGGGAATGCAAAATCCGGATGCGTGCGTATTCGAATATGCAGCCAAACCTGCAGGTTCCACGACTCCACAAGATAGCGACATCGAATGCATTACATTCTGTCCAGAATTCAAGTCCAGATTCCGTCTCATCGCGCTATCGGATGTCCTTCCAACGGCTCGTTGATCTTGGCGCCTTCACCCCACGGAACTGGGGCGAGTGATTGTTGAATCCCACCCTGAGTCGACTCGTCCTCTTACTTCTTAGGGTTTCCCGCCACCACAGCTGATATCTATCCGCCCATACATGCATACTTGCCTGTGATTCGTTGGATATCAAGCCTTCGAACTCAAAATATATACGGTAGGATTGAAAAGGGTAAACATACGCGCAAGGGCAGGGTTGTCCCCGAGATTCACGGTTTCAACTTGACCTAAATCGGAGCTATGGCGCACAAATACGGATTTCTCCATGGCTTCTTGAGATCTTTATCGTTCGGTTGTTCGACCGAGGCTAGTTTTATGCAAAAATCAGGCAGATTGATCGCAAGTTAACAGTGCAAGCGGATCGACTATAAGAAAATGATAATACAAAGGCGGAAACACGGAATAGCTACCTGGAGAACCGTGGTTAGCCAAGTGAGAGTCTTGGTAGAGGCGCGCTCCAGGATGGCTTAATATATCTGTGATTATATATGTATAAAGAGACAGCGCCTCGAAGTGTCTGACCTGGTCCCTGACTGTCGATTGCAAAGAATAACAACCGTTATTTATTGGAGGTAATTAATCCTGACCCCAAAGCGAGGCGCATCAATTATGGCGATAAAGTAGACGAAATACTAATGTCTTCAGATCTAACATACTGGCGCTCTAGATAATTATCTATTGAGAGGCAAATTGGCCCTCAGTAAGCCATGTTATTCCTCCAAGATGTTTTCCGATTCGCCATTCTCGCAGGCGTCGCCCTCGGAGCTATCTGCAAGAAACCAGCTGCAAGTTGCACATCTATCATAGAGCAGTCCGGTGTATCTTCAAGCTGCTCCAAAGTCTTTCACAGCAGTGCAATTGATCTCTCAACATGCACTAGCACTGTCACAGCACCGACTCTAACCACGACCAAGTACGTAGAGATGGGCAAATCAACCTCTACCTGTTATACCACTTTGATATCAACCGAAACGGTCCAAACGGCTTGCGACACGGTTACACTCGCGAAAACCACGACAAAGGTATCGAATAAAACCGTCTTGCGTACTTGCACCAAAATCAGCCCTGTGAAAGTAGCGTCGACTTCGTAAGTCAGATTTCGTGTCCAGATTGTTTAATATTCTATATATCACAATGAAAAACTAAATGACAAGACATTCACTAATGTAACAATACGATTCTCAGATGGTGTACGAAAACTAGGACTGTCACTAAAACGACAACCGTCATTGGCAAATCTCCTTCCAACGTTGGAAAAAGAGGCACCTCTAATATCCCCGCAGCCTGCTGTGAGTATTAACTTGATGTTTTCTCTATTTGAGATCATGCGTATATAGTTTCATCACTGACCCCAACTTAGCCTGTTTCCTGACCCAAAAGAAGAAGACAACCAAAACACCAACTCGCAAGACGAGGACTGTCAATGTGCCAACGGCCACAGTCTCTGTATTGAGTACTAAGAAAGTCACACACACGAAAACAGTAGCTGTTGCTCGAGTCACAAAATGGTCCACCAAGACTTCAAAGCATACGAGCACACATTACAAAACTACAACCAAAGTTATAAAAAATACATCGACATCTGTAGTACACAAAACAACGACCAAAACAACGACGCACTGGACAACCAAGTATACCACCCGCAGGACGACTACAATCACTCGCGCTGGAACATCAAGAACGAGCATAATTCTGCCATCCCAGACTACCGGCGTCGTAACTATCATAGTCTATAAACCTCAAGCTCAGATCACTGTAACCGTTGTCGGCTCTAGCGCTAAAAAGACTACCCTGTTCCCCACGAATAGTAATGGCAAGAGTATTACTGATCTATCCGGGACGAGAACGGTAATTATTTATGTTACCCAAAAGTATACCACCATTACCAAGCCCGCTCTCGGTACCAGTGAATACAAGACCACTATTTTCCCAACCGATAAGAATGGCCACCCCATCAGCGGTTCCGGTGCCGCAACCATCATCGATTACGTTACTCTTCCTGCCACTACTATTTCTGTTACGGGAGCTCAGCCGTACACCACGACCTTGTTACCTAGCGGTGGTGCGTTCGGTACAAAGACGATCATCGTCTACCATACCCAGCAGTATACCACCATATCCAGCCTAGCCACAGGTTTACCATCTATTTCTACGGTATTCCCCACAGATAGCAATGGTCATACTATAACAGACGGATCCAAGCCGATTACTATTATCAACTATGTCACACTTCCAGCTACGACGGTCAATCGAGTCTTGACCACGGGTACACAAACCTATTATACAACATTATGGCCGACAGATGCCAATGGCAATACCATCGCAGATGGATCAGGAACTCGTACAATTATTCATTATATCACACAACCAGTGACTTCTATCACGCAAGTTGGACCCACCACTGGCATAATAACTGAGTATCCAACAGACTCAGCAGGCTTGCCAATTAGTGATGGATCTCAACCGATTACGATTATCAGACTAATTCATACCCCTAAGACTACAATCACCCGCGTGGCCAACAGCGTCTACACGCTTACATTATATCCCACAAATAACGCTGGCACTACTCTTACCGGTCTAACTGATACAGTGACAGTGGTGTTTTATACAGGTCAAGCAGTCAGGACAATCACTCACTATGCTACCGCGACAGGTGTCGACACCGCATACCCTACTGATCCAAGTGGGAGGACTATCACTGATCTTTCTGGTACCATTACTATTATCAGGCGCATCCTGCCTCCTATAACAACTGAAGTCGTGGGACTTATGGGACCTTCTAGTGCGACCACCGTCACCATATTTCCTACTGATCCTTCTGGTCACACTATCCTTGACGCCGCCCACACGTTGACGGTTATCAAATATGTCACTCGGAGCGTCACGACTGTAACACGAGTTGCTGCCAGCGGCTACACGATGACCGTGTACCCAACCCAATCCGATCCCTTAGTTCCTATCACTCTCATCAGATACATCAGGCAATCTTCCACTGTCATTACTACGGATGGCCCTGTCGGCGGAACGCGCACCATCTTCCCGACGAACTCGGCAGGATCTACTATCACAGACGGATCCCAGCCCCTCACGCTTATTGTCACCCGGGCTGTAGTGACCGTGACCACCACTGGCGCCATTGCTGGTACCACAACGTTATATCCAACAAACAGCGCGGGGGGCATTATTTCCCATGGATCCGGGCGTGTGACCGTCATTGTTACTATTAGCGTTATCACTTTCGCTCCCCAGGCGGAAACAACTGTTATCACACGTGGATCCGCCGCCGGTACCACCACCAGATTTCCAACTGACGCGAACGGCTCTCCTATTAGCGATGGATCAGGCGGTACCCTCACTATCGTGGTGACACAGGAGATTACCACCGTGACCCGTATCGGGACAAGCAGTTATGTTACGACACAATTCCCAACCAACTCTATAGGTATTCCTCTATCAGATGGTAGCGGAACTATTACTGTCGTCGACTATGTCACCCAACCCTTCATTACCTTGACTTCTCTGGCTTCATCAACTGGAATTACCACGGTTCTCCCGACAAACTCCCTTGGATCCACAATTACCGATGGCTCGTTCGGTACAATAACCATCGTTACATATGTCTTGAGACCTCGAACTTTGATTACAAGTTTCGCGTCGACAACCGGCCTCACAACCATTTATCCTACTGACGGTAGTGGATCAACTCTCAGCGGTCCGAGTGATATTGTTATCATCATCACTTATCAGCTTCAATCGATGATCACGGTGACGCGAGTAGCTAGCACAACAGGGTTAATAACGCTGTACCCTACAGACTCCATGGGATCGACTATCACTGATGGAAGCGGAACTAAAACGGTCATAACATACGTTACTCGACCCCAAACATTGATCACGGAAGTCGGTTCTTCAACCGGCTTGGGCACCCTTTTCCCTACCGATTCATCAGGGCGAGTCATCACAACAGATACCGGAATTCTAACCATTGTGACGTATACTACCCCTGCCGTGACCACAATCACTTCTGTGGGATCCGCGACCGGTCTCAATACGTTGTATCCAACTGACTCCCAAGGAAGCACAATCACAGATGGATCGTTCGGAACGAAGACCGTTCTGACCTTTATCACTCCTCTTGTGACCACCGTGACACGTACCAGTGTCATGACCGGGTTGACGACGCTCTTCCCAACAGATTCTGCAGGGAGCACCGTAACTGATGAAACCGGAACCAGAACTGTTGTAACATTCGTTTTCCCAACCACTACCGTGACAGAAGTCGGCTCATCAACCGGTCTAACCACCATATTCCCAACGGGGACACAAGGTTCGCAGCCAAGTGGGTCCGTCACAGTGATAACCTTTGTTATGGCTCCATTTGTCACTAAAACCCAGGTCGGTTCTGTGACCGACATCACCACCATCTTCCCAACAAATACAGATGGAAGTCCTAACACCGGCGGCACTGGCACTCGTACCGTGATTGTTGAAATTACGCAGCCCGTCACAACCATTACGAGAGTAGGCTCAAGAAGCTATATTACCACTCTGTATCCGACGGACAGTATCGGTAGCATAATAACTGATGGTAGCGAGCCAATCACAGTCATTGATTTCGAGATCCCCCCATTTACCACAATCACTCGTATTGAAGGTACCAAGACCGGGTTATCCACAACATTTCCGAATTCAACTGACATCACTGGCATCGCAACTGTGATCACGTATACCCCGCAAGTTACGACAACACTCACTCAGCTCACGTCCTCTGCATACGTAACGACGGAGTATCCCACTAATTCCAACGGCGCCATCATCTCCGATGGTTCGGGCACTGTTACTGTTATCCACTATTTTACTCCAATTGTGACTACGGTTACTGTTGGTGGTTCTATTGCTTCTGCCAGAACGATACTACCATCGAATGGTGTTAGTGGTACTACAATCGTATTCACTACTCGCCCGCTTCCTGCCCAGTTTACTGAACAGCCATTTGTTTGTGGTCCGGATGCTCTTGTTCTAACGCCGGGGCTCAATATCTCACAGCTTAATCTCGAAACAGGCGAAGTTAACGTTGTCCTTCCGAATGTACTGAATGGAAAGCTCCCTTCTCCAATCGGCTTCAACCCACTTGACAACTACATGTACGCTAGTGATTATGCTACTGGTGACATGTTTCGTGTTGCTCAAAATGGAGTTACCACGAAGCTTACGACTAACGCAGTGCCTTTCGGTTATGGCGGCGAAATAGATCAATATGGGCAGTACTATCTCTTTGCTGCTCCTTCTAATGGGTTCAATCACTGGCAACAGATTGATCTCGATCCTTGGTCAGCCACTTACCTACAAACGAAAGACTCTGGCTACATTTCTGCAACCGAAATTGATTGCAATGATTGGACATCCGTTCCTCTTACAGGGCCCTATTTTTGGTGTTTTGGGAGAACTGTTAATGGAAGCTCCTTAGCGCTCGCTCGCTTTGATACTATTACAACAGAATTCATCGTTGTCAATAGCTGGCCAGATCTTGTTGTATCAACTTGGGCAGGTGCGGTTGTCACAGGCGCTAACACGACTATATATGGTTACTTTTCGGCAGCAGGAGAAATCTGGAAGGTGGATGTTACAGGAGGTCGACCTTCATTGAGTGCACGAACTATCACCATTCCTTCCAGTGAAGGAACCAGTTGTATATGGGGCTCATACTTCGGATATGGATCGTCGTAGCTCCACTTCTTTCTAAGATGAATTTCGTGAACATCTCGAGCATCTTGAGTGAGAAATTCTTTTGGCTGATAGAATAATAGCAAGGAGTTATACCGATTTCTTATTTTTTTAACCTCGATATACATGTATTTGTTCAGAAATAATAATTTTAATAGAATTAAAATACGCTTTCCGTAAAAAGCAGAAATTTATTAACCCCATTACAGCAAATATATCCTGAATATAAATTCCCATAGCAAATCTACACCGGGAGCTTTCTCTGTCACCAGCCTCGGGTTTGAAAATGGGTAGGTAATCCGGGCAATTGTAAGAATCGTATACAATTGGTACAAGGTATCAAAACAACATACAAGATGTCACAAAAAACGAAACAGGTTTACATATGTGTATGATTAAATTGATATTTAAAATTATTACTTGAATTCTTAAAATTAAATTACACGATATTTATAAATAATATATTATATTAATAAACTAAGAATAATTTGAGAAAAGGATTTGGAGATAACTTATAAAAAGAACCTAAAAATAACTTGTAAAAAGGATTTGGAGATAATTTACAAAAAAGACCTTTGATCTTTCCTTAATTTTATATTATTCTTCAATTTATAACAAGGTTTGCACCTTGCCTATAATGCGCATCCTACAGTTTCCACTCCTGCCTCCAACTCTTCTTGTTGCAGCTTTTTTATATTAAGTATCAATTTGAGCATACATATATACGCAAATCCATCTCGTTCTCTGTGTGACATCTTGTGTGTTACCTGGATACCTTGTGCCTATTGTACACGATTCTTACAATATCCTTTAAAAAAGAAAAATCCTCAAAGCCTAGAGAAATCCGGTTGACAAACATGTCTTGTTACCCTGCACTGGGTGACAAAATAAACGGATAAATGTGTTATATTTTGCAGTTGATCTCAAAAATGGTGACGATGGTCTATTAATTTATTTTGTGCCCGAAATTTATTTGATACCTTGATTCAGCTATAATAATGCTCAGAAAGTACGGTAATTCATTTTTAGTGTTGTTTGAGGTATCGAGCCGTCGAAAGACCAAAAATTAGCCATTTTTTTGGCGTGTTGTAGGGTGTCTCGCGTTGTGGTGAGGCTCGCGCAACGGTGACCAACGCTACGAAATCCTATGCTGCTTGGTGAGCCTCTCTCGCCCCTGACCATGGAATCATTCGAAAAGGCAGAATTGTATGAATAAATTGAGCCCACGTATCAAAAAATAATTGCCACAATATTCCATGGCATAGATGCTGTAGTAGATATGAACACCCTTCAAGAAACCAGATCTTTCTCCATTTTATTTTTAGGTATTTCCCATATGTCGTGAAGCCTTCAAAGAGTCATTTTGCCGAGATTAGCCATTGAAAGCACAAGTTTGCTGGATTAACTTACCGGTGCTGATGTCAAAATTTACGTCATGCACAACATATAATAAGTTCCACTTAGGGTTGCTCTACTGAACCTTGTGCCAGCGATCATGCCAGCGGAATATCGATAAGCTACAAAATGCCATTTCTTGAAGGGGTTCATAATCATTGCGTGATATCATAACCACATGCATATGCAGTTGCACCTCTGCCCCGCTATAGCTAAGGAGGACATTATTGCATTTTCACATCGGAATCGAGAGCTCTTGCTAGTTAGAAGGCATTAATTAGAGACAGAGGTTACGCCTCATTCGTCTAATGCTCTATCATATTTTTAATACTCCCGGACCCTTGAATATTTTCAATTATAATTTTGTGATGTAACATTGAGGAATGGAGACGGCAAGTCGCAGAGGGTCTTAGTGCCGACCGAATGTTTGAGTTGCTGCTGAAGCTGCATACACATGCGCATGTACAACCAGCACAACCAACGGCTCAGTCTCACTAGTCTTCGAGGCTACAGTCTCACCAAATTGCAAACTTTTTCCAACATTAATTTGCATTTGCAGATTTGAAGATTTGATATATCGCGTGGTTGCCGCGTTGTTATTTCTAACACTGGGATTTTTTATTCAAGAGAAAGAGATGCGAAAACCCGCCTGACGTCGACTTCGCTCTGCTCGTTGAGATTTCAAATTCGATGGCATTTGAAGGGTGAAATAAAATCACAACAGCCCCTCCAAAGACAGCTACCTGTGTACCCCGCCGTTATTCGATCTATGAGAGAAAGGGTTCATGCCGTTGACTTGGAACGATCTAACTGGTCAAAGCTGAATATTGCAGACAACAAGTTTAAAGTGCACGGTTCCTTTGCACACTCGCTCACCGTAGCAGGGATTTGAGATCATTCGTTGAGTTTAGTCAATGGCGACGTGAGTTTTACAATGATACAAAACCAATCGGAAATATTTGCCGACTCAATAATATCTACAAGGATAATTTTTGAAGCATATTTGGGATACTACAATGAGATAGCTGGGAGCAGGTCTTCGCAAACAAGAAAGCAGGTACCTGATTATGGATATGTACTGCAAATCCTATATATTCCTATGCGTCTTGATAGACAAGTTTCTACTGTAGCGTGTGATTAGTTCACAATCAAAGTGGTATTAATATAATGCTTCCCACCTTGTTCGAGTAGAAATCTTTGCAATTTTTTTTAGTGTAATAATTAATAATGGACGATTTAGACCGTCTACTTTATACCCTTTCTCTTTAACTGCCCAAGATCTTCTCTTACAATTTATAGAACTCGTGGGAAAGGTTCGAGATGAAGGACGAGATGTGGAAACTGCAGTCCGCAGGGCATCACGCTCGAGTCCTAGAGAGTTGGAACTTCTCCATGCAGCAAAGGAGACGGAAGCAGCAGCAAAAGCCGCGAACGCAGCAGCAGATGCCCAGATGCCGCAACAATAGCAGCGACAATATCAGAGAGGACTGTATCTGGAAGAGCGGCAGCTATTACTTACCGCGCAGCTACATCAGCACGCTACGCAGCGACAGCGGCAGAAACTCTCCCACTTGGAGCCTATCTCCGCTATGATGGTGATAAGCGAAATTATATGTCTCCTTTCCGAGTGAGTGTTATCTACTAATACATAACCTCGATCGAAAGATTGCCGGTAAACTTTTCGAGGAACTGGAGCGGTTGCAAAAGTTCCAACGATTCCTTTTCGAGGATCAAAATCCCCAATTACCTTCCAATCTAATTTTTGCAATTCTCTGTTGCGGGCCAAGCTGTGATCAAGGCGGTGATTGCTTTTCAATCGGATGGCCTTCTAGGCTTTCTTAGGGCTATGCGGAACACACAAGCGGAAGATCCACTTGGGGACCTATTGAATGTGATATCTAAGAGCGGTCGGAAATTGAAGACTCTGGTTAGAGAGCATTTGATCGAGTCACCTGTCTTTCGTAACCCCGAAGTTTTGCGCCGACTTGCAGTGAATGAGGTTGCTTTTGATCTTAGGCTGGCCCGCGACGCAGAGCTTTGTGCGAGTAACATCGTAAAAATAGTAAGATATCTCACGCTTCTCGTATCTATCCATAGTGACTGACACTTTCGAAAGCCGGATCTTTTCTAAAAGGTGATGAAGGTGATGATAGCGAAGAGCTAGAAATCGTCTCTGGAAAGATCAAGCAAGATGTTGCTGACAGCTTTCTAACCTTCCCCGGCAAGATGAACAATCACGCCTTGAAGCCGTTGGTCGATACAGGTGGACGGTGCAATCTGGTCAAGGTGGCATGGTTAAAAAGCAATAACATTCTTGTGGATCCCAATCCATCGCGCTTTCAGACTCTGCTTATGGTCGATGGCTCAAAATCTCAAAAATTCCCATGCGTCGACGTGAAGTGGAGTTTTGATGGCAGAACGAAACTTTGGACCGATGTGGAGTTTGTTGTCGTCGAAGGATACAGATACGACGCGCTAATTGGCCTGCCATTCCTCAAGCACACAGAAACGATACATAACAGTGAAGGCAAATTAGTCTTCCCAGAGTTCAAGAAAGTGCATGCTCAGAAAGACGCAATACCCATATACGATTTTAAGTTGACAGGGTCAGGATAAAAGCATTGATCATTCATGGAAATGTGATACATTCATACAATAATAGTAATCTTCCTATTAAGATTCTAGTTCTAATTTCGAATTTTATTATGTCAAAAGAGCCATAGAGTCCAAATTTTACCTCAGTGGGAACATGGTGCTGTAAACGCTTAGAAGCAACTGCAGCATCCACTGACTTTATTGTCGAACTCGTCTGCATCTTTGATACGCTAAGCTTCTTCTTTCTGCTTTTGTCGTACACTGTTTCTTAACTAGATCACCTCAATTACACGTGGATGCATCGCTCCAATAGTCTCTTCTAGCTCTCTTGCCGCTCGATCTAAAAGTTCTACAGCTTTAAACTGCCTACCCTGTGTTATGAAAATCTCTCCCATCGAGATTTCTGTTCTGAGTGCCTCATCGTGTTTTGCTGTTTGGTGCCTCTTTTCCCACCCTTCCAATACTTGCTGCTATATCTTGAGCGCTCTATTGTACCAAAAAGGTCACCAAAATACCAGCTGTGGAAGACATTAGGTTGAATTATATAGATATATAGTTCACTCTGAATTGTTGTTAAAACGATCTAGGAAACCCGCTTCTTTTTGAGTTCCTGCGAATTTGAGGTTTGGCATTTTCTCAGCTACTTAGTCGCATAGCTATGCTGCCTAATGCAGGTGTCGCGAAAATGAGACAGACACGGATTTCGTGTACACAGCCGTCCAGAAAGCATTCATTTCGTTGATGTGGATATATTTATCCCGAGAGGGCCAATCAGGGTAGTCGAACTTTGACTGAATAGACTTGATATGATTCGATTCAGTAAGTAATTCATATTTATTGATGATCGTGACAGGTCTTCCTGGAAGCCTGAGCCTTGGGCTCTAAAAAAGCAAACAATGGATGTCCCCGTCATATCCTAGCTAGCTAACGTTTCGACAATTTTGTTTCTCCACAAGATCTCTTGATATCCGTTGCAGGGATGGTTAACGCGTTTGTCAAGGATACAGACCTCTGTCTGTAAATTGCGTACCAGACTATGTAAATTGTAAGGATTTAAGGTTAGAAAACTTTGCATGTTAGCAGCGTCCCAGACTAGTAGAAAGCTCGCGCTCGACATTCCAATTCGGTGCAAACTGGTTCCTGCGTCTCCATCTCCTTCAAACCCCGCTTGTCAACTCTCATTTATAGTACCTGTAGCTTAGTTGATGAATTGACGCATGTTCATCACGTACCGAGTGCTTGACACGCGGACACGCTGCCTAAAGTATATGAACTAATATTTGATTTAGCATCAATTGCTGGTTTATATCGTCATGTATCGGTATATCTCACTAACTTTCGACGTCAAGGACCCCGCAAGGAAGCCTCACAAACGCAACGCATTATTTTAATCTCGCTGCTTGGCTTAGTCTCGCCCCTAGCTTCTCTTCAATTACTAAAGGTGGACAAACAAATTTGACGAAGTCTTGAGTACTTCCGCAGATGTCTTTGCTACGCCTCCCTGCGAGCAGCTGACGCCAAAAAAACAGGAACTTTGAAAGTCGCACATGATGCGCATTATCTGGGGCCCGGACCTGCACATGCAGGTTTGGTACAGGTTGGCGACTGGGCCAGGGTCTGCTCGCCTCTTGGCCACGGACCTCTCTTTCCAAGCTGAATTCTGCAATTGAAAGCTCCGATTAATTGGGGCCGGAGAACCAAATTTGTCCCCTCCTTTTACTTTCATCCTATTTTCCTCACTATAGTGCTATCGCCATCGCTTCAGCTTTTCGTTCTCGAGGCTACAGCTTTTCCAACAGTATTCGGCCTGAGTCTGCATGCCATCCCTGCATGTTGTTGATGTCGCACAAGCATCGGCGCACGCATCGTCAATGAGATCAACCTTGCCACGGTGGATCAGCCCTCAAGCCCTTCAATGACAATAACAATCAAAATATATACTACATAGTAGCGGTATGATATAATTTTATAATATTGGTGTACTGGAGTATCGATTGCATCCGAAACTTCTCATTCATCACCATCGCCGACTCGATTCTTGATATTCTATCGAATAACTACCACGAGCTTCACATCGAATGCGCCACAATGGGCAATTGCCTGTCGTCTCGTAAAGGTGGCAATAGGAACTATAACAGCAACAACGAAAATGATAATAATGTCCACAATGCAGGTGCTGCCAATGCTAATGCTGGTCGCAATTCTACCCTCCCACCGCCATATGGTGATGCCCCTCCTGGCGCCCTTTCTGGGGACATCAGACTCACCGACTACCCTTCCAGTTCTATAACTGGTCTGTACCCGACTACTTATGGCATTCATACCGACCAACTTGGTGTTTATCAGGCAGAAATGGCCCGCCGAGCTCGTGCGCGAGCTCGAGAGGAAGAACGCGAACGTCAACGTGCAGCTCCCCGAGGTAGCGGGAATCATAGTCGTGGCAATCACTCGAAGCGTCCATTGGATAAGCGCCCGGATGTGGAACTTGAACGACTTGTGTGGACCCACGATGAGACGAGAGGACCACCTCCAACATACTGGGAACTAGAGAGGAAGCGTGAAGAGTTTTGGCACACACGTGTAGAAGGGAAGGAGGATATTTGGAAGACCGTCAAGACCGTGATCGAGATGTTGATGACCGACAATAGCATGGAAACACTGTATACGGCTAGGGAAATGCTGAAGGCCGCCGAAATCACCACTCCTCAAGGTCAGTTTTTAGCTCCCTCTTTATTGTTTACTTGCATATCTTACAAGTAAATAAATACTTATATGGTCTCAACTTTATGTGTGAGAGACAAAATAACAATTGTGGATCATTCAACTAACTCGATTGTATTTATTTCCAATATAAACAGGCTCATTTATCCACACTTTTTATGACGTCTTTGGAAACAAATATAAATGCCCCCCCTGGGTCGTTTCCGATCCCACTAACGTCCGAGAAAACGACCCTCTCAGCGCTACAAGTAATATCAATCGATCTCCGTCACCATACAAGCCAACACTCAGCGAAGATACCAAACAATATCGTCTTGAAGCGAAAGCCACTGGTAAAAAAATGGATCAAATCCAAGGCGCACTCGGCCAGGATGTCAATTTACTCACCGCTAAGTTTCGATTAAATGAAGGTTCAGATCACGAGGTCGAGTTCTGGACGGACGAGAAGATTCGTGATCTCCAGGTCAGCTTGATGAAGACCGCCAATATCGATCCTGCCACCCACCTAGTTAAGTTTATGCTGGATGGTCATGAGTAAGAATATACTCTCACTGCTTCTGGAGGATGTTTCTGGCTAATCAACTCGAAATATGTAGGCTCGATCGCCACAGGACTCTGATTAGCTACGTTGGCATCCCTAAATGGGACCCTGAAAGAGTCATCTCGGCTTACATTCAGAAGACCAATCTCCTTCCGGATGCACAACTTGTCGTCGAACCACCTACTGCACTATCACAGTCTGCTCAGCCTGCTTCTCAACCTCAATTGCAAGAACTTGCTTCGGAATCGCCTTCTGAGAACAAGACACCAGGGCGCCCCCCCTCGATCCCACCACTTGGCAAAACCACTTAGGAAGCTATCCTCAGTTTCATTGCACTGTACATACCCAGCGCAGTTACCTCTTATTTTCGATTCGACGTACCTGACCCTAGTCTCACCCTAACCGAGAAAACATTGATGGCATCTATTGGTCGATATTCTCTCCTTATACATATCAAACTACTGTGTTGGATAACAGCAACAACCACTAAGGTCTCTCTCTACTTTCCCTTTTTATTTAAATAACCCTGCATATTAGCGTTTCGGGTTGTCCTTGGAGTCTTCGCCTTTGTTGCATTTTATCGCCAAGTAGGGAGTGGCTGCCAGCCATGTGTCATGAATCGATATAACAGGTTCCCTGTATCGAAGCATGGCATGAAACCCTACTTTACCAACCATTCTCATGATATTGGGCGTTTTCTTGTTTCTTTTATTGCCCTGGTGTTATATTGGCGTTTCTTTGAACACGTTCTGGTTGTTATTGAACCAAAATGTAATGACTTCTTCTCAAAGCTTGGGTTTTCTTTCATCAGTGTTTCCTTTCTGAATTGAAAAAGCAAACGGGTATTCTGCTTCATAAAGCTCCCAGTTCCATTTCACGAATGTTTGTATGCTCTCGTTGTCTTGCTATTATTATCTATCGAATCACCGGAGTAACAGCCACCATTATATCCTCAACAGATGTTCCAATTCATAATCATACTCATATCCCTGGTATCAGGGTGTCTATTTATTTCCTAAATCTAGGATCTTCATCAAATATGTTACTTCCTTCAATTGACAGAATTCATCTCTTTTGCCTGTCAGATATTAAGTAGCTTCTCATGTTTCATCTTACGAAGCAAAGTTCCGGATGATATTCAGCATGCAGAAATTTCTAGCTATCTCCAGAGACGAAAGTCAAGTCGCCCAAAGAAGGCTCCATCTAAAACCCTTGTCTTCTTCGCCATAAAATTATAGGTTACTAAAGAAAATACAGAAGTCATTGGCTAGAGTAGCTATAAAATACATAGGCACACCAAAAAGAAAAAGGAAAGATTCACAAACGCTTCCATGGCCTCCCCAACGTCATTTTCACTCCGTAACCGTCGTAACCTTCTCCCAAGCTCCTTGCAAATTCTCCTTCCATAATGTAACCTTATTATCCCCCCCACTAACAGCCAACACGTTCCCGCTCAGACTCCAACTAACCCTCCACACAACAGCATCCATCTCGAGCACCTTTTTCTGAAATGGCCCACCTGCATCCGAAGTCCAAATGATGACCGACTTGTCCTGCGAAGCTGACGCGATATAAGTCTTTGACAATATCGACGGCGCCCAGGCCACATCCCTAACCCAATCGTGATGACCGTCTAATGTTTGTTCGACGACATAGTTGTCTTGTTCGGGACTATACACCCAAATCTTGACCAAATTGTCTGAACCTCCAGTCACGAACTTTCGGATTCCAGCGGTAGTGGTGGCGGATGATTGCACGATCGAGCCAGGGGAGACGTCAGGAGCCCATGAGATGGCGTTGCAGCCTGTGGCGTGGGCATTGAAAATGCGAGTGTCCCAGCTGTCATCTTTGAATTCTAAGACCGAGACTTTACCGTCTGTTGAGGCGCAGGCGAGAATGGCGCCAAGGGAGTGCGGGGCCCAGCAGACCATGTTTACTATTACGCGCGAAACAAAGGTTCAGTATGAGTATTTTCTCCACCGGAATTATGAGGACTGAAGAGTGATGGGAGGGGAGGTTTACCGCTTGCTTGGTGGTTCGTGTGTTCGGTAACTTTGCCCCACTGTCCGTTATTCTCCCGCCAGGTGATGACTTTGGCATCGTATGATGCCGATGCAAGAATGTTGCCAAACTTGGGATGCGCCCATGCTACACACCATACCGGGCCGTCGTGCCTACACTCATTCAATATGTAATGTTTAGCCAAAGATCCTCGCTTTGAAGTTTTGTGTGCAGCAGACGATTGGTGGACAGTGAGCGATACCCTTTTAATGTCTCAACCAGTGTATGGTTATTCCCTTCAACTTCAAATATCTTGATTGTTTTGTCGGAAGAGCAAGTTGCTAGACGGTTGCCGTAGAAGTTTAGAACGGCGTCATGCTAGATTTTATATAAAAAGGCGTGTTAGTGAATATGATGGATAGCTCGGATAGAGCTTCGAGAGCTGCGGTATGACAAGCAGAAAGGACATACGATCATATCCTCATGGCCACCGGACTGCGCCATTGTGAAGGATGAATAATGTGAGGTCGGGAAAACGGTGAGGGTCTGCGATGGGAGCGATAATGGCAGATTATGGGGTCGGTGTCGCGGGCTATTGGTGGTTGGAGGGATTAGTGGTGGTTGGAGTCGGGTGGTGGGAGGGCGTGTGAATACCGTCGCCAGAGCTTAAGACGACACGTTTGGCGAAGAGCTTCAGCCACGCGGTTCAAATGGGCGTGGCGGTGCATTCTAACAACGCACAAAATACAACATGCCAATTTTCAGATAAAGCACGGGATAGTCCGGGCAAACCCTCCTCGCAGCGAGTACGGGACTAGATATCGTGCTCAAATTCATATGATCATTCAAGTTCATTTTTTTTGTTACTATATTCTACCTTAGGATATTTATATTCTCCGATTTAGTAAGTTGCTCCTGACCTTACTTCCAAAGTGCCTAATCTACAACGTCAGCAAAAATATTTTTTAATCCCATGCAACCTGTGGAGAGATGCAAATTAGTTGTACATCCTGTGCATCCTCTGCAACGCGAGCATCCCGCCAACAACCCACAATTTCAAATCATCAAATCAGTGATACTAGCACTGATTTAGTAACCAAATATCAACAAAAGACTGCATTTCTTGATTTTTGACTTGGAGATTTTAATCTTTTCACCACTACCACTACCAACACTACTTCTACTACTGGATACTGGACTGGATACTGGACTG
The DNA here is from genome assembly GCA_036971345.1 of Dactylellina drechsleri. Classification (NCBI taxonomy): domain Eukaryota; kingdom Fungi; phylum Ascomycota; class Orbiliomycetes; order Orbiliales; family Orbiliaceae; genus Dactylellina; species Dactylellina drechsleri. The sequence continues at coordinate 350,724 of JAJTUB010000019.1, read as the reverse complement.
GATACTGGACTGGACTGGCACTGGCACTGGCATCACATGTATATAGACTTACTAGTAGTAGATAGTAATTATATTTTTGTCCATTCGTAACCGTGACTATGTTGTAGACCACCACCACCACCACCACCACCACCACGCGCCTGCCAGTGGTGGTGGTGCTGGTGGTGGCGGTGCCGCAATAATAAACCACTGATGAGGTGCCGCAATCACGCTAGTTAACGCTAGTTTAGTGCCTTGCAACCTGATGGTCTCCAGAAGAATGACAAGATACGCGAGCATCCTGTGCATCCTGTGCGTCGTGAGCGAAAATAATTTTACTGACGAAGTATATATAACAAAACGGCCCATCCAGGGTACTCATAGCATCTCGAATCTTGATGGCTGGGGCATTAACTCCAAGATCGATCAGATCATCAAGGGTTGCATTCCGGCTAGGAGGGGTATTCAGAATCGTAATAGTCCCACCAATAGCTTTCGCTCGAGTTTTCAAATCTTGGTTCTGCCATATCCACCACGTCCTATCGATCTGAGCGTGATGCAGATAGAAGAATGGGTCCTATTCAACAGGTGGCCGTCAGTTTTCTGTTAACAGAGGAAACGAAATCGTAAAGCAATATAAACTTACGCCAGGGCTAGCACTAAAATCTCCACCCGGATCTATTAAAACTTTCATATTAGAATTCCCTCGTCGCCTTTCTCTTGTTAGTTATATTTGGTGCACTCACCTCCACCAACCCAAAAGTGTCCAGCAGTGTGTACCCCTAACTCATTTCCTCCGCTCGTAAAAGTCCCTTGCATGTTATTTTGAAACGCCACGATGTCGGTATACCCCGTTATCAAATTCGTCGAATTCAAATCAGTGGACGCCATCCTCGCGGCCTGAAACCCCAAATCTCGCCTCAAACACCGCGGGTTATACCCCAAACCATCGAGTTGCGGGTTCAGCGGCACATCAGTATACTGTGGGCCGAAGATCCCCGGTCCTACATTCACCGTCAAATTCTTGAACGGTCCAGAAGTTACACACCCACTGCCCTTTCCGGGTGGGAGAACAATCGTGGGGTCTACAGCCGACGGGAAGACAGGACCGCTGGCTTGGGGTATATACGCCCCGTTACCACTTATACTGGTATCGCTGCCATCAAAAAGTGGCGCGTGTTCTAAGTCTTCAGCATATTTACCCCAATTCACGTAGGGTTGGTAGCCGTCATAGCCGCATTCTTCACGGAGGGCTTTTTCGTAGGTGAAGGTGTAATATCTGTGCCAGGAAAGGAAGTTTCCGGTTGCATGAATGGAGAAAGTTTGGTTGATGTGGGTAGCGACAAAATCATCGAAGCGGGATCGGGCGCCCGGGGCTAAAGCGCCACTCTTGGCGGGTTTGGATTGGAGACAGAGGACTACTTTGATGTAGTTCTTCTTTTCACGGGGTGTGAGTGAGCTCCTGTGGTTTGTTTACAGGTACTTGTTAGCGACGGTCGAGTAGGAATAGTGCATTAAAGATGAACGCAAAGTGTAGAACTGTGGAACACCATTCTTTCCGAATTGCAACTTTGCCTAGGTTGCAACCGGACTTTGGGGGATGCAGGATTGAGTATCCCGCGAGGTTTAACAATCCATTCGTTGCGAGTTTATCAGTCCCGGCAGTTGAAGCTGGTTTGAAGGCTTCGACGGCCGAGAGCACTGATGCGATGGCGTTTAAATAGGAGAGTTTCATGGTGCAATGACTTATATATGACGGCCAATTGAACTTCAAAACAGCGCGAGTCAGAAGCTGCATCCCAGGAAGGGTTCGGCGGCTTATATATACATAGTTGATCCATTCTATTTATTGTATATAAGAATTCTTCTCTGTCAGAACCCAGATCCCAGCGCTCAGGGTCGACGAGAATGCTTGCAAGGGTAGCTTTCATCCATAGCTCCGATACTCTCCTTACAGTAGCATGAGATGTGCATTTCTAAGTACTCAAGAAGCTTGGGAGGAATGATACAGTTCAATGCATATGCAAGACTTCACCCTCGTCTAAAATCTCAATTTGAACAACCCTGCTTCTTTTTAAATCGAAGCTTTGCAGCTTGACGCATCGGCCGAAAATCACGGAATAACCTATATTGACCACAAAACCCGTCAAAAAATACACGAATTACAGTCAAAGTACGAAGGCTTGGAAGAAAAGTTCATGGGTAAAGCTTGGCATTTTGATCATAACGCCCCGAGCGTCACCAGAGCCACGTGATCATCACGGGCAGCGCCACTGCTTCGTGACATCGAACAACACAACTATTGCCAGCTCACCATCTACCAGCTTACCATCCACCAGCTCACCATCTACCAACTCACCATTTACCAGCTTATTATCTACCAGCTCACCATCTACCAGCTTATTCCCCACCAGTTCTGCTACCAAATCTGCTATTATAAGAGCGCCAGAGCTATGATGGAACCATTACCAAAACTATTATTAGAACCATTACCAGAATTATTACTAGAATTATTACCAGAACCACTATTGTTATCAGTGCAGCGCTGCTATTACTATACCTAACACTATTATGATTACAACTGTAATAACCAGGCTCGGAGGTCGCAAAACCGAATGTTAAAGAATCTAAATCTTGATATTTTTAGCCGCTGGTATACCCAGAACTATACTTATGAGCCAATTTACTATATTATACAAGACTATTACTGTTTTATTAGCCAAAGCCAAGAACCATGGCTACGACTTTAGTAACTATACTATGCTAGCTATGGATTATATTATTGATGTGCCACGCTCTGGAAGACTACGGAAGGTTATCCTAGTAGTAGAACAATAGTTAGTTAAGCTGGTGATTAAAAACACCGCTAACAGAGCGCTCACAACACGCAGTCTAGCTGGTACCTTAAGCCTTAGTTATGTTACTATTGCTACAACGCTAAAGCGGCTCAAGTTCAAGAAGCTGAAGCCAACACGCAAGCTAGGCTTTACAGCCGCTATACAGCAAGCTAGGCTGAGCTTCGCACTAGATCACCAAAATTAGACCTTAGAAGACTGGAAGTGTGTGATCTGGAGCGACGAAACCAGTGTGGTACTGGGCCAGTGGCGTGGTAGCTACCAGCTGTGGCAGCGCGGTCACAAATGTTACAACACTGATATTATTAGTCCTTGATGGAACAAAACTTCTGAATTCATATTCTGGGGCTATTTCACTTACGATGCAAAGGACCCATGTCACATCTGGTAGACTAAGACTGTAGATAAAAAGAAAGCTACTAATATCAAAATCGCGGCTATGAATGCACTAGCTGAACTAATAGCCAGAGTAGAATGGGAGCTATTAACTCCCATTAATTATTTAAACATTATCCGCAATTGGCCTGGTTTCAAGCCAAAGTGGTCTTTTACTAAGAAGCGTAGTGCCTTTGAGCGTAACCCAAATAACAAAGGCAGCATCGACTGGTATAGATATCGCACTAAGATTTTGATACCTAAATTAATACTATTTGCTAAGGCCTGCACCAAAAAATTTAACAAAGAATACATCGTACAAAAAACAAGGCCCCATCACACAGCCACCACGCTCAATAGCTATTATACAAAACTAATTCAGTTCAGCGACTGTTGTAGCCTAATAACTCGCCAGATCTCAATATGATCAAGTTATGTTGGTACTACCTTAAGCACAGAATCAACAGGTACGGCGTATCAACAAACCATACTAATATGGAAGTGGAATAATTAAAAGAATAACAGCAACTATTATAGGCTCGAATCTAGCGCTAGATTGATTGCATCATTTGTCATATCCAGCTAGTTATTAAGCTGGCTGGTAGTAATGAATATAAAAAAAGTACCAGTAATAATACTACTAGCAAGCCAGAATTACTTTTTACTACTATAGATTGCACTACTCTTGATACTGCTGATATTACTGTTATTACTACTGTTGATTTTGCTCCTAATATAACTAGTAGTTCTATTGTTAAAGCAACTATCAATCATGTACCTAGTTCATTTACCAAATCTTATAGTCGCTGGTACAGTAGAGTATTTCAGGTGCTGCTAAGGAGATTACTCTGGAACTATTAAGTGGCCCTCGAGGCGCTTAGACTATAATGCCAAGCTTTACCCATGAACTTTTCTTCCAAGCCTTCGTACATGAACAGCAAACTCAGTGTTTCACAAAAGTACGCGTGTTCTATATGTGTGAAACGTCCGTGCAGTTCTTGGGTTTCTCGGTATCCCTTCGTCCACTGTGGTGAATGGTGGCATATAAAGGCTAAATTCAGCCTTCGCAGATACGAGGGTTTGGGTTTATCCGACCTGCAGCCGACACGGAATTTGTTCGCTTTCGGTGGCCACCGAGCCTCTGACATGCATAACAATAATTGCATTAATTGCCAAAAGATTGTTTTTCGCTTCTCGATCGATCGATCAATTACATATTTCGTTCGCAAAATCAAAAAAGTTGAGGTTTGGAAACTGATAGGCGACGCCGTAGGACTGGTTGTACAGGACAGTTCATTTCCGTGACTTTCTTCAAAGTAACCGGCGTCGAGAGGCATTGGTCCTCTCGGAGCTTCAGGTCGGCATCCATGCCCTTATTATAGAGAATTATAACATACCGCCTCCCTAACCTGCAACCCTCTTCGCTTTCGCGTTGGGCGAATAAATGAGCTTTGCAAAATTCATCTAGCAACGATATATCCCGTTCTATTCAATATATTTATCGAATCGCGAATGTTCGAATTTGACAGCCACGACAAGGATAGAGATTGAGTTCTTTGATCGATACCATAATGATTAGTAAACGCAAAAATGGTAATATCGCTTGCATTGTTTCGAAAAAAAAATCAAATTGCTTGCCGTGCCCTGAAGTGATAGCCTTGTAAGACACCGACACTCGGGCGATAGCTGGGGTTTGTGAAATTGGGGTAAATCTTAGATTCATGATCCAAGCTCGGTTCAATATTCACGGGGAAGAAATGTACAGGGCTCCGAATTGCCGCCCCGATAAGGCCGAATTTAATTTGAGGTCGATTCATTCATGTGATTCAGGCTCCTTACATAGAGTCAGGAAGTACACTGACCTTGGTGCGACCAGACTAGAATTTTAAGGTTCCGTTAAGATCAAATAGAGAGTAGTTCAAAGAATTTGACACTCGAACTACAAGATCTAGAGGTTTTCTAGATTCTGTATATAATTGTATAATAGAAGTCGAGACGCGCTTTCACCGACGAGACTCAGTATGGGCAATGCTGCTTCAAATATTTTAAGGCCGTACTTCTCTCAAAGCTAACACCAATACTGCTTAAATAACCAGGAAGATTATGGTAGAAATCGAATATTAAATCATATGGAAAAAATAGGTACCTGAGTATATATACATATCAAAAATTTAAAACATCAATAAATGAAAGCGACGCCAACCCATGCTATATCTTGCGCGAAAATCTCTTTCAGTCATACATACATGGAAATCCAAACCGCTTCTCAAATAAAAGAAATCACAATCATAACTATACCAACCGATAAATCATCTTACATGGCAACCGTAACAAACTTCTCATCTTCCTTCATAATTGAAGAATGAGCGACCCCATCAGCGCTATTGGCGTCATCAGGTCTCTCACCTCTGAGCTCCTTGACACCGATCTGGCTAACATCATATCCATTCGCGGCGAGATAAGCTCTGAACGCAATATCTTCTTCAGTGATGGTATCTTGTCCGACATTTGGAAGGAAGAACCACGCCAATGCCGCACTAAACAGGCAGAGAGCACTGCTAACCCAGAAAGGAGCCTGGTTACCCTTCACGGTCTTGCTACCGCCAGCATTCTTGATGATGATGGGGAAGACATAAGTTCCGACGAATGCACCGATTTTGCCGACAGCCGCTGCGATACCGTAGAATTGACCACGGATAGCGGTAGCGCTAGATTTGGAGGCGAGGAGGCCAATGTTGTCACCGGCGCCTAGTTCTCCGAGGGTGAGGAAGATACCGTAGACGACGACAAATCCAGCGACATGTTCTGGAGTCGCGAGTTTACCGTAGCAGCCTAACATCTTCATGTCAGTTTAAGTTCAGTTTGATTCTAGGTTTAGAAAGCATACCAGCCATGATGAGTCCAACGAAACCTTGGACGGTAAGACCGATAGCCAAGGTCTGCTTTGCACCGATCCAATCGCTAATGAAGGAACCAGCAACAGCGCCACTATCCAAGTTAGTTACTAAAGCTATCAAGGTATATTTAAAACCTAGAAACAAACATACGGGATGTAGAAAAGGTTGAGAACAACGTTCCAGCCGAAAGGCTTGTACAAGCTCTCCTCTTCGCCGACAACAATCTCCAGGATGGAAGAGCCGTAGATACCGAAAGCATAAGCAGAAAACTATTTTCAAGATCGTCAGTCTCATTCTCCTAATCCAATTGATTGGATAGATTATAAAGAGTGACTTACGTCGTAGATGAACCAGATTATGCTAAGAACAACGAGTCTAGGCCCATAGTACTTGGCAACCAACAACCACGGGGTCTTTGTTTCTCTCATAGTCTCGCGCTTGTAGTTCTCCGCCTCCTTGAGCTGAGTTCGAAAGTAGATGATTGAAAGTGGCATGATAACACCAAGACCGAGGGAAACACGCCAGACAACCTCAAGCTTGTTCATACCAAAAATCCAAAGAACACACAACGGTGCGAAGGCGGCAATAACAAATCCGAAATCGATCATAACGTTTGTAAAGATGATGAACCATCTATTCCGGCTTCCGCTCTTGAGCTCACCGGTAGCCTCAGAGCATGCGACGGAACCAGCTGGATACTCTCCTCCAATACCGATACCGAGAAGGAACCTATATGCTGTCAAAGCGGCCAATAGTCCACCCACGCTGCCATTTGCACCGTACGCGCCAGTGCAGAGAGCTGCGAAGACGATCAAGATGGATGTCGAAGCGACCATTCCGACTTTTCTGCTCATGTTGTCACTGATATAACCAAAGACGAGCATACCAATGATGGTACCGGCGAAGGCAATGGATGAGACGTTCGATTGAGCTGGGCTATTCTTGTATTCGTCCCCATAGATACGGCCGAGGATTGTATTGACAGTTCCAATGATACCTACGGCACGATGTTAGATAGAAAATATTTCAGGGAATATTTCGACTGAGTGTGATCGACCACGAACCATTGAGATAACCATCAGAGAAGAGACCAGAGCCGCAGACGATGACGGGCATCATGATCTGCCATCTCGACCTTGTTACGACACCCGTTTCCGACATGTTGTTCTGAATTTGTCGATTTGCAAAGAATAATCGCCCACAGAATGATACCAATTGGGATTCCAAACTACGACGGGCGCTTATCACTATGATATGGATAACCTCGGGTCGACTCTCTGGAAAAACTATAGGGAAGAGAGAGAAGAGAGAAGAGATGATAGCAATGGTAGAACCCGACGGGGCCCCAGGTCCTTTTTATGATCTTGAACGGGTGATCTACCTTTGGTCTTCTCAAAGAGGGAGAATGTGTGCGAAAAGCACCTGGGTTCATGTACAGGAATCGCTTGGTGTCTTGATACCGAGTCTAACCAGGTCTTGCTTTGGGGCAGAATATGAACCTAATTTGTTTTTTTCCCAGCAATTTGCCTTGTGAAACCTTCTCACTGTTGGTCACCCCCACCATTTTGTCTAATTTTCGTGATCACTAGTTGCACCAACAGAGGAATAGCCCCGTAGCTGATTCGCACCAGCGAAGGGGAGTACCAGGAGGCCGGCATTTCGTGGGGAAGCACGATTGGATTCTAGACATTCCTACGGAGAAGAGAATGTTGACCCGAGAAGAGTTAGGAGGGAAGAAGCTCATGAGCACCAAAGGGCAACTAGCTAGCATTTGACAGTACCCGAATGCGGGCAAGGGTTCTCAATTTGACATGATATTACTTTTCTGCGTTCATGTAGTTCACGATATTGGAGATCATTGACTGTTGAGTACAAGTACCCGTAGCTTAGCTTAGCTCCTAACTGCAATTGATCGAAACAAAAGTAGCCAAGGCTGCAGCGAAACTCAACATCCAACTCGCATGCAACAATCTGCAGGTGAAGAGAATCATGTCTCAACTTTTATAATCGCTTGACGTGACGCCGCCCTGCGCTTAGGTTCTTTGATTCATGATGTAATAAACCAACTAGTTTTTTGGGCTCATGTCAGGCAGCAGGCGCCCATCGCATTAGGCCGTTTCAAAGTTCGCAATATCGTTCATACGCACATGGCATTGACTTCTTCTAGGTCTTCCAGGTCCCCTTCGACGCAACACCTCTCGCTTGATCTGCAAAAGGGCCTTCCCCGGTAGGGATGTAGAAATGGGAAGGAGCTTTCGAGAAAAACCGGATGATGAAGAAAACCTCAAGAATTTCCGGGTGCGTTGCATTGTCTCCTTTGCCTGCCTGTTGATCCGAGAATCCGAAGCTTTGTTCAAAAAAGCTTGGTAGAGAGATACGAGAATTCATGATGCACGGCATTCGCCACTTTGCGAATAAGAGGTTTTATTTCTGAAGTTTTGAATTAATTGTCGGTTGTTGTATTTTTCGTCTCTCGGAGACTTATGTGTCGTGCGACCGAGTTTCCATTACCAGGAAACCCTTTTTCGGACCTGCCGCGAAAGCTTGGAACCGCACTATGGCTTGACTGCGTCATATTGGATGTTTGAAGAAAGAAAACGAAATAGGAGCGATGACATTGTGATCTGGTGACCCTTTGGTGGTGTTTTGCAAGTTTCTAGGAAGCAGTTTTTAGTCGCTGCAGGGCCAATGAGATGGCAGAATCGACTCCACATGGGAGCAGAAAATGGCCAAAGTGTCTGGTCTTTTAAAGCTTCGGTGCCAGGCCGGGTCACCTTCTTGTTCTGATATGTTTTGGAAAAGTTTTGAGGTCTGCATACGGCAAGGCGAAGGAACCGAGGAATGTCTCAAAGAAATTTCCGAGTCTTCAGCCCGGACCACCACCACACATCTATCAAAACTTGGAGCTTTCTCCGGCAACCTCGGGATAATTCGAGTCGTTGGAGCTCTCTCAGCTTCTGTTTTAAGAAAGGTCTGTGGCAATAGGACTGGGTGGAATACTGTAGAACCTCATTTCCACCCTGTCGTTTGATCCTTCTTGTATCCAGGTCCGGTGGTCCTCGTTCTTGTTCTTGGAGATACGCTGCCCCCAACGTCAGTTGTGTTTTGGCGTTGCGACCCGCCAAGACAGGCCGACGCCAACCGACTCGAAATTTTCTGTGGCGCCAAACCACGACAACGACAACAACAGGCGGTGCAGAGCCGCAACTGATATGTTTTGATATTGACTTCATAACCCCCCGCCACCCTCTCCCATCGACGCGCCCAAGATGACAAGCATAAAGCGTATGCTCGCTGATACGTCCAGCCGTGATGCTATCACTTCCAAGGTCTATATCCGCTCCGCCAAGAGCGGCAAAGTGACCAAGATCGTTCGTGAGATTTATCTCAGGACTGATATCCCGTGCTCGTCGCGACTCTGCCAGGCGTGTCCCCTCATCGTTCCCGTAGACTCCAATGGCAAATGTATGCAAAGATGAAAATCCATTCTACTTGATTTCGTATGAGATCATACATGTATGCAAATGCTGATAAGTCCATGATCTCCAGCTCGTCCGTTCGTCCTCTCCGAGAAACCAGCGGGGACGAACACCTTCCAGCATGGCCATTACCTGATGCCAGACACCAACATATTCCTCCAATGCATGGACGCGATAGAGCATAAGAGTGCTTTTTACGACGTTATTGTGCTACAGACCGTTCTCGATGAAGTGAAGAATCAGAGCTTGCCGCTCTACAACAGGCTCGTCTCACTCACAAAGTCGGATGAGAAGCGATTTTACGTGTTCCATAATGAGTTTCGACAGGAAACTCACGTAAGGCGTGATCCGGAGGAATCCATCAATGATCGGAACGATAGGGCTATACGGGTAGCGTGTAAATGGTATCAGCAGCATATTGAGAGAGCTGCCGGTGCTCTAGGTGTGAGGCCTCCCGCCATTGTCATGCTGTCAAACGACAAGGCGAATCTCGCAAAGGCAAAAGTTGAAGGTCTTAATTGCATTAATTGTGAGTATATAACTATGCAAAGTGGCTGGTCAACTCAAGCTAATTATAAATCAGTACATGACTATGTCAAAGGGCTACAAAACGCAGACGAGCTATTAGATATGATCAGTTCCTCTCTGCAGGATCAAGAACGGAAGGCCAACAGAGGTGCCAATGTCTACCCAGAGGCAAGTTTATATCATCATTTTCACCGCAATTATTCTATAGACTAACAATTCCCAAGTACATATCAAACTCAAAAATGAACACCGGTGTTCGGAACGGTACTCTGCACCAAGGCACCTTCCACACCTCAACATACAACAGTTTGGAAGGAACCGTTGGTGTACCATCGTTCGATAAACATTTATTGATTGTTGGCCTGGAGAACATGAACCGTGCAATCGATGGAGACCTGGTTGTTGTCGAGCTATTGCCTCAAGATCAATGGAAACGGCAGTCAGATAAACTCGTCGACCAAGACACCTTGACAAAGAACGAAAATGCAGATGTTGATGAAGTTGAATCCATTGTTACGGAGAAGGAACAACGTGCTCTCATCGATGAGGCAAAACGGATTCAGCGTTCCGCAGAGGAGAACCAAAAGCTCCAACCGACGGCAAAGGTTGTTGGTGTCGTAAAACGAAATTGGAGATCTTACGTTGGCCATATCGACCCAAATTCTGTCAACAGATCGAAATCCGGTGGTCAACAAGTCGTGTTTTTCCGGCCTCTCGATAAGAAAATCCCGCGGATTCGGGTCTTCACACGACAGGCGACACAGCTCCTCGGACAAAGAATCGTCGTTAATATTGATACTTGGGAGCGAAATTCGAGGTTTCCCATAGGTCATTTCGTTCGTGCGCTCGGTGAGCTTGAATCAAAGAAAGCCGAGACGGAAGCTCTTCTCCTCGAGTATGATGTGCAATACCGTCCGTTCCCTAAGGCCGTACTAGACTGTCTACCATCCGTTGGACACGACTGGCGCGTCCCCGAAGACAAAAGCGACCCAGGCTGGAACAAGAGAATGGATCTTCGAGATTTGTTGATTTGCAGCATAGACCCTCCAGGCTGTCAGGACATTGACGACGCCTTACACGCGCGAAAATTACCGAATGGTAACTACGAAGTTGGTGTGCATATCGCCGATGTTTCGCATTTTGTCAAGCCAAACAACGCCATGGACGATGAAGCAGCCCAACGCGGCACTACGGTTTATCTTGTTGACAAACGTATTGACATGTTGCCACCCCTTCTCGGTACGGACTTGTGTTCCTTGAAGCCCTACGTCGAACGATACGCCTTTTCCGTTCTTTGGGAAATGACACCGGACGCAAAGATTGTAAACACTACCTTCACAAAATCCGTCATAAAATCAAGAGAAGCATTTGCGTACAAAGCTTCGCAGATGCGAATTGATGACAAGTAAGTCGCACAGCGTCACACAAGACAGCGTTCCACAGAATTAACGAGAATGAACACAATAGGTCACAATCAGATCCTTTGACGGAGGGTATGAGGATATTATTGATGCTCTCCAAGAAACTCAAGCAAGCAAGGATGGACGCCGGTGCCCTTAACCTGGCAAGTCCCGAAGTCAAAGTCCACATGGAGTCGGAAACATCGGATCCGGCGAGTATCGAAGTGAAGGAACTCCTAGAAACCAACTCCCTCGTCGAGGAGTTCATGTTGTGCGCGAACATTAGCGTCGCGAGAAAAATATACGAAGCGTTTCCCCAGACCGCGATGCTGCGAAGACACGGTGCCCCGCCAGCCACAAACTTTGACGACCTTAGAAGTCAGCTCCGAGCCAGGAAGAACCTCGACCTGCACGTCGAATCTTCAAAAGCACTAGCAGACTCGCTAGACGCCTGTGTCGATCCTCAAGAACCATACTTCAACACCCTCGTTCGAATCATTGCCACAAGATGCATGCTACCAGCCGAGTATTTCAGTTCAGGAACACAGGCTTACCCCGAATTCCGACACTACGGTCTTGCTACGGACATCTACACCCACTTCACTTCCCCAATCCGACGGTACGCCGATCTCGCAGCTCACCGACAACTAGCCGCCGCGATCGACTACGAACCCCTGGATGAGAGCTTGTACAACAAGAACAAGATGGACGCCGTAGTGAAAAACATCAATATCAGACACCGCAACGCGCAATTTGCGGGGCGAGCCTCGATCGAGTATTACGTCGGCCAAGCTTTAAAGGACAAGAGCACAGAGCAGGAAGGGTTTGTAGCAAAAACTTTCTCGAACGGGTTTGTCGTTTTCGTGCCCAAGTTTGGGATCGAGGGGACCATCAAGGTTGAAACGGCGAAGACGTATGATGCAGACGAATTTGTTCTCGAGTTGGAGGACGGGAGGAAAGTGATCCTATTCGATAAGGTGAACGTGCAGGTTAATGTTGTGAAGGAGCAAGCCACCGGGAGGAGGAAGACCGAGTTAACACTGGCTTGAGGATATATGTAATTATGAGGATTCGAGGATAGCAGGGGTCTTCATTGGGTATTGGACACGGAAATGCCCCAGACAAGAAACAGGGATCTTCTCATGTGACCCAATCAGAAAGTTAGAACCCCAGATTATCAGATTATATGATATCACGAAATGAAAATGTTCAAGCAGTATCCTGAAATTTTGCACAGGGATATTAGACATCAATCTCCAGTAATTTACGGAAGACAGGTATTCCGTACCTGGTTCCTGATGTCAGCATCAGTAGCTGCCTGATATGAATATGAGGGGCGCGTATTTCGGCTAGGTGAAGGTTCGGCTCGTGTGTTTTGTTTTACGATTCTTGGCTTGCCGAGTGTTGAGGCCCGTGCCCATCAGGAACGACAGGTGCAGGAGTTAGCTTTCAAGATGCGTTGACCTAGATGAGACCTATGTATAATCTATTTCGACTTGCTCAATTCCAAGCACAGAATACTTTGAATAAATATTGAATACTATTGCCATTAAAGGCCTGGAGATAATACAGCTAGTATCGATGCAATGTTAAGGTGGTTTTTGGTCTCTAGACATGAAGTCTTATATGACTGATGAAGTCCGTAGCAATTATAATAGTAGGTTAATACGGCACTAACTGCTTGGTGAATATACTACTGTTCTCTGGCGCAGTAACGATAAGACACAAGAGATACGATATTAGGCCCCGGACAGGCACGCGAGCGAAACCGAGGCGGATTAACAGATTTCAGTCGACGCTTGTAAATCTCAAACTGAATAAAAATTAACATCTGCATCTATCGATGCCCATATATCGATGATCATGATAAGCCCATTCCGACCAATGCTAAGAAACATCATGCAACAAAGTTTTAGTGTATATAAAATAAACCGATACTCCGTTCTATGTGAAACCAAACCAAACCATCTAGTAAAAAAAAAACCATAGCATGTATTATTATCAAAAAGTAATTTAGTTGTGTGTTTCAATCAACGTCCAGAAGGCTATCAAAGCTTGAACTCATTACCGATGTGTTAATGAAGAGGAGCCACCTCCAATATGCAAATGTAAGGGCCTGTATTCCGAGGCCAGTTACTTGACAGGATGCACCAAAGCTGGTGGCCTGCATGCTTCGGGGTTTTGGTACCAGGTGTCCCAGAAAGGCTGCGAGTGGATATTGACGAAGTAATACTACATCTCTGTCAGATTTCTGGAAGAAGCCATACTTGGGAGGGAGAATAGACTTACTGTGCATCCTACAGGAACTTTATTGGACTGTACAAGTCTCGGATCGTTTTTACCAAGCTTGTCTGGATTGATGGTGTGCCTTTCTGACGGGCTATCCCTATTGGGACAATATAGCGGATGCTGGTAGAAGAACGAAGTGAGGTTCGCCCAGCGCGCCACTGTAGGTGCAAAGTACTCAAAATAGCAATTGAACCCTTCCGTGTTAAGTTTTGTCAATGAGTCTGTCAACTGTCGGGACCATCCCCACACGGCACCGAGAGAGAAAAGAATGTTGTCCTTGCCACCGAAATGTTTAACACATTTTTGGTCTTCTTTCTCCTTATACCATACCCAATTGCTTCGAGGCTGGCTAATCGATTGAAATGATACCAAATCAGGGATCGAAGACATATTCTGGTCGGATTTTTGATATTTGTGATGAAAAGAGTATTCAGTGTCAACATCGGCTAGAAATGTATCCCATCTTCCAATCAAGCGGACGTCGTTCTCGATGGAATACACGAAATCATACTGAGGGTTTTTCTCCATAAACATTTGTATTGGGGTGTGATTGTGTTCGTAGACGTTTTTGAATTGACCGCCCCGTATCCATTCCTTCAGCTGCCGGGTCGAAAAAGTTTGTACGAGAGGTTGGAGCTCCTTTGGTAACCTTTGTAGCCATGCATTTCGATCTTCTTCATTTAGGTCCAGATGAACAAAAATGAAAACGTCATATCCGGCCAAGTATCCGGCCTCCATGACAAGCGATCTGACGTGCCAGATGAATTGAGATTTCCAGGCCGACTTCCCGTTCGCATCACTGCCCCCACCAAGCCGGAGAACTATTGCTTTCTTGCTCTTATTTTTCTTGTTGTTGTTAGCAATCGCAGCCGCCATCTCCGATGATGGGCTTTTGTATGCACCAAAACGATCCTCAAAGGTCCAACACTCAGGCCGATTGGGGTGGCGCCCAACAGAGTGCCAGGCAGTTTCGTTGTCCATGGTCCAAGCTACGTTGTCACCACGAATGACGCTGTGCTGAACCGATGCTTCTGGCGGACTGAAGTCAAAGGAGCCTTTGCTATCATGGTCCCCAGCTTTTGATGGTTGAAGACTCGAGATCGGGGCGAAGTTTGGCGATTTGTACGCTCGGATGACTAGGAACGCGATTAGGAAGAAGCCCACCACGGGCGCGGCTAGGCGTATTGTCCGCTGCATGGAGAACGAGATTCGCGACGATTTTGTGTAAAATTTATTGGTTGTAAGCATAAAGGAAAGGTAAGGAATTCAAAACCCGTCAAGTGTGGTCTCGTTAGGACATAAAAACCTTTTCCTCGAGGCGTCTTAGCCAGAAGGATGTTTTGTCTGTTCCTGGTGAAGACGAGCTTTCACGGTTGGAATAATACTGTCTTCGCTTGGCAGGACCAAACAACCACTTTCGGGACCTAAAAATAGGGAGCGAGCAATGAAATTTCCAACTACACCGTCCGAGCGTAGGTACCTCTTGAACCTCAGAAGTAATAAAAACACAGCAAAAATCCAGCGATTTCCTATTAAACGAGACCAAATCTGCTTCGGGCTTATACGCAATCGCTCTGTCTTAAGCCTCCAGCTTAGGTCCAGAAGTACTTCAGTGATCGTGAAGATACCCAAACGCCATTTACAAGAGGCATAACTTACCCATCACACAGTGTAAAAGCAGAGAGGCAGATAAGCGCCCCATCTTTGTTTTGCTAGGGAGCTGTGCCGCACGCGCGCATGATGGTTGTTCGCGGAAATTGAGCGCCACGACCTCTTGCTTGCCGTTCTCAGCCAATAAGACCCCGAGCCACAAGGAGGCGCCTGTATCCAAATGCATGGGATCTCATTTCCAGAGATGTTCCATACTTGACTCAGGAAGGTGAAAATCAAACTCTAGTCGTTCTAGAGCATACCCGGAGACAGATACCAACGTCGATTGGATTTTGAAATTGTACTTTGCTTTAACGAGCAGGTGACAAAAAGACTGCAATCAGGCCTTCACGCAAATCATAACGGCATCAAGAGGAATGAATTTCGACGGAATATTTTGATGTTACGATCGTGAAAACGCTGGGTACTAAGACGCTCAGAGGTGCAATTTTATTGGGGTTCCCAATATAATAGCCGTGGGCGTGATGTTATTGTGACCAGCTCCTGTTCTCATGCATGCATGCATGTTGTGAACATTGGCGTCAGACCCGCAGCGTTTCGAGATTGGAGACTTTCAATAAGTGAGTTGGCGGAAATTCTCTTTCGGTCTCATGTCCAGGGAACCTAACACCCAAGAAGTCGGAGTTCGCGGCTTCGCGCGAATGAAGCCTCGCGCCTCTGGCCTTCTACTTTGAAGTTTTCCCAAATAGCACTCCAAATAATTCCCCATTATAAATAGAAATGCACCCCTTTTGCGAAGAACCAAGATTACTTTCCTCGTAAGTATTAATATTCTGCTGCGCTTGCTGTGCGAGCGCTTTGGGGGTTAGCTCTTCGAGGCCGTGGCGACATTACCTACATTATCAATTTTTTCTTTGATCCCAGACCAGGCGCCTTTGAGGTTTCCTTGATCAGCCAGTCAGTACATTGAATATATTTCGCATCTCAGTTTCATTTCTTCTTATTTATTTTTAAATTTTCACCTAACCAGTTTTCTGTTGAACTTCCGTTATATTTATATATAATTAATTACAACATGTCGGTCTCTCTTCCTCTCGTCCTTTCAATATTTGCATTCTTTCTTATCCAGAACACGGTTACACAAACACAAGCACCCGACGCTGCGAGATGTTATCTTCCAAATGGTTCATTAGAACCTTCCACAGATTACCAACCTTGCATTAACACCATTGGCCGGTTTTCAATGTGCTGTGCAATCGCAAATCGTGGGTCGAATGCAGACATTTGTTTATCGAACGGTCTATGTTCGGGGCCCGCTCTGAATGGAAATGGGAGGGCTATCTGGAGAGAAAGCTGTACGGACCCGACGTGGCAGAGTCCGGAGTGTCTGAAGATTTGTTTAAAGAAAGGGAAAGGATATAGTGAGTTTAATTTTTTTTTTTTTTTTGACAAGCTCTAACGTAGATTATAAAACTCTCTAGACTGGAATGCAACCGATGCTCCCATAACACTTTGTCAAGATGGGACTGTTTGTTGTGGCGGGACAGTCACAGGTGGCAAGTAAGATATATGAATCTCCTTTACCTTCTATGTTCAATCGTCAACGGCTAGCGAGCCTCTGATCTAAGCATATAAAAGATAGTGCAATATGTTGACTTTACTTGTGGTATAATCCAGTTGCTGTAACGCCGGTCAGGGGATGCAACTTGCCGTCAACTTCGGACAATCGCAATCAACCGCAACAATAACTGCTCTTATTTCATCCACCTCTTCTCCATCGCCATCTTCTTCTCAAGGTGGGAGTATATCTACAGCCACTGTAACGACTATTATTTCGTCAATTCGTAGTGCATCCACGAATGGAAGCGGGTCTGCGTCGACATTGTCAGCCACAGACTCAATATCACCCACCGACACCAGTATCGCCCCTGAAACTTCAATATCTCAAAGTACAGGAATGTCGAATACCACCAAAATTGCAATCGGAGCTGGAATACCAGTAGCCGTAGCAATCGTCGTTGGGGCTGCATTTCTCATCCGACGACGTTATCTCAGAATGCGCGGACCGTCACCCTATGAGAAAAACTCCAAGGGGCCCTTCGAAATCGGGACGAGTCTAACCAACTTCCCCAATGGAAGTGGTTTTTATGTTGCGAGAAAAGTCACAGCTCCTCCAACCCCCAAACATCATGTTAATGTTCATGAGTTACAATGATAGGCGTTTATTTTGCGCATCTACACTAGTCTCGCACCCAAGATTCTCCCAATCACTAACGCCCCAGAGAAAATTTACGTAAAGTGGCTGGTTTATCAGTTCATCATTATAATATTATTGTTATTATTATTTGTTATTATACCCATAGAAGCTATTTCTCATTGAACCTCTCGCGCTTACGGAATGGAGTTTTGGTTGGGACATATATATTTACTTGGATACTTGCTATTATTTTATATTTTTCATAGCTTAAACGTATTTGTAGTAAAATGCCTGTGCGGGAGCTTATCCACATAATTACTCATCTGTTTACACAATTCAACAAAATCAATCGTGATCAGTTCAAAATTCCCATAGCCGACTTTCGAAACATCTTGTAAACTTTTAACACATCAACAATTTTATATATAACGTTGTTTTCTGGCAGAGAAACGAGTCTGGTCTAGCTTACTGCGAGACCAGTATGGAAAAGTTTCCGCTTCCCACAGCATTGCGCAATTGTTATACTCTAGAGATCTACGCATTGATAGCAATATTAAGGACATACCTATCGACAAGGTTAATCTATCGTTGTTTTATTCGCTCGTAATATTACCAATCGATGCGACCTCCCTTTACACTTTTTTAGTTTAGAGATGATACGAGGGTTTTGTCATTCGAAAGTACAGTATATCCTACCGCAAAGGCAGACCTCTATGGACTGAGAATAACAAGTATGGATCACGAAGTTCATAAATTTACATGTACTTAAGTATATATAGTAGCTACGTAGTGCAGGCAAGATAAATGGTGGCTATATCTCGTGCGTCTACAAGATATACTGCCAACTAGCAAAAGTCATCATGGGGATAGTATCTATTGGATTAGCATTTTGATTGTTACGGGAAATGTTGCGAGTCCAAATCACGGGATAAACATTTCAAGTATTAGATTTTGCAAAATTGACTTGGCCCTACGATCTAGTCCCCACAAAAAGTTTGCTCGGCTAATTTTCGCGGTTTGCTCATTCGGTGAACACACAACATCACTTCCTTCGCTAGGGATATCTATCTTTTTCGCTCCTTCCCTCGTGTTCGGCTAGCTTGTGCTTGGCAGGAATGTGGGTCCTTCTCCAAAACCTCTCGTTTTTTTCTAAAATTTTGAACCAGAATATCCAATTCATGTCAGGTTTGCTTCAACCAAGGGTTATCGGGTTCGAGGGAAACGAACATGGACGAGGTTTAAAAAAACAAATTATATCAGGAAAAAAAAAGAAAACTCGCATATGCACGATCTAAATGAAAAGGAGGTGTGTGGTTGCGCTCCAAAGTCCCTCTTTTCCTTTCCCCAAAAAACTTCTTTCTCGTGTAATTTTTTTTTTTTTTTTTTGCGAAAGAATGAGGAGGGTGGGAAGAGTGGGTCTTTGATAGGCTGATAGGATGGGATGTCTGAATTTCGTTAGCTCGCAGAAGCATGTTCGTTGCTTCCCAACTTATCCTGTTCTCGGGATGCCCCATCATCCTTCTTGCATACATCCGAATACACATCAGCTGACGAGAAAAATCAAGGAAGGGGCCCTTTTCAACAAAAGAAAACATGAAAAGTGGAGACAGGACGCACAAAATAGATGTTAAACAAGGGTTGTCGGTGTCATCCATCTCGGGACATTTTTCTGGGTTAATTTTGGGTAGACGGTACTATTTTCTGAGTGAGGGAGAAGGAGAAAAATATAAAAAATAAAAATAGGATCACAAGATACGATCAAATAAGCTGGGAGATACGACGCTGGCGCAGCTCCAAGGAGGAATGTTCGGTCGACGCTGCGAGATGTTGAGAGAGACGGTGAATCGAAGCTAACAAAATTTCAACGACAGTGAAGAAAAGAAACAGCTATTACTCGAGCACCCTTGCCCAACGGAATGTGGAGTCGCTCACCTTTTTTGCTTCCTTTCTTTTTTTCTTCAAAAATTTATATTGCGAGCGCTTACGCCATATTGGCGATTTGATTGGTTAGATGAATCGAGATACGGACGGGAAGTCTCAAGAAGGAAAAGCAGGATTTTTCTTTCTATATACCTTCTGGTATTTTTCGACAAAAATTGCTTCTTCTGTTGAACCTCTCGGATGTCCAGGTGAGATGAGAGCTGCTTTGATTTGAGTGATGGATGGATCTGATTTGCCGGCTCGAAGCGGTTGACGGATAGTTGATATCGAGGCTTTGTGTCGGTTCTTCCATCTCGGGCGTCTTGCAGGCGGTCAGATGTCCAAAATCTCGGAGTCAAATAAAGTCCCTCATCCATTACATCTGTGGAGACAGTGAAGCCGTTTTCAAGAAAATCGATCTCGCGATCTGATATGATATGAGCCGAGGGACCTGGAAATGCGCTTGGTATCGATAAGAGCCCCTCCAAATGAAATGTTTTCAAGATAAACTTTGGCTGCTGATCTCGACATAAAGAATACTCGATATGTGTTTCTCCTTTCCATAGGGCTTGGAACTCTCCCACACACCCCCTTCATAAGTTCTGGAGAGCCGGAAACCCAGTCTGTAAAACCCGATTTCGAAATTTCCCTCTGCGAGTGCAAGAGGGTGGTGTGGTGGTTGCAGACCCACTGGGGCGCAAAGCCTGACGTTTGGCAACGTCTTTTTGAACCAGCCATCTGCGAGAGTAGTCTCTCGCTAAGAGGACTGAGATGTTTTTGAGTAATAATTCGAAGGCGCCCGGAGGTAGTGTGTGGTGAGGGATAGCGTCTCTCTGCCGCAAATGTTGGAAGGCTTTCATATGATTTGCATTGATGAATTGATCAAATTGATATCCCAATGACTTTTTCCATATTGTTGCATTTTACCTCGAGGCCTCGCGATCGCAACCACTTACTAGATTCTTTCTTAACGCCGTTTTGATAAGGGTCTTTCCAAAAAAGATCGGTACAAGGCAAATGTATTTTTTTGCAATGGAGAGCTCCGTGAAGCGTCCCCGACGTCAGTTAGGATTTTGAGTCAAAACTGCTTTTGGGAAATGTCGATATTCTTCGGCTTTTGTTCTCCTGCTAGTGCGCAAAAAGCCCCGTTCTGATCGGCAGCTCCTTCCGCTGGGAAGCCATTCGGTCAGGCAGACAGCTCTTTCGGGTTCAGAGGGTTCTGCTTATGAACCAGGTCGACCCGGGGATCTGGGGCTGCTGCAGATGGATCTATTGGATGTGCGAATGAGTGTTTCAGCATTGGAGGAAATTTGAACGTTTGTATTCGCTATTACTCTCAGCTGGCGTCGTATCATCTCTGCCACATTTGAGCATGGATGTTTAAATTCATCATCTATAATTCAGAAATTTTATATATCAAAAAGGCTCAATAGACGCTCTTATCCGTATTATAAGTACTTGGAAGGGTAGACGACGACGACGACGGAAACGCTTCGCTCCGCAAAGCTTTTCTTCGTAAGTTCGGCACAACTATATACAGGTGCTGAGACACAGTCGAACGGCATATTCAAATCTCGGATCTTGATTCTTAACCTGCAGATGACAGGCAACGGAAGGGGAAGCCAGTATACTAGTATCGATACCCTGTCGCTATTTTTACAGCTCGACTAAATTATAAATGCCACGGTTGAAGCAATATCGCACCTGCCGAATTAACCCAACCTTACGACTGGGACTGGTATAATAATACGTCGGTATATGTATGAAGCGCTTGACGTCGATATCGCCCT
Organism: Dactylellina drechsleri; assembly: GCA_036971345.1. Lineage (NCBI taxonomy): Eukaryota > Fungi > Ascomycota > Orbiliomycetes > Orbiliales > Orbiliaceae > Dactylellina > Dactylellina drechsleri. Next base: position 329,404 of record JAJTUB010000019.1, on the reverse strand, counting down.
TTAGGTATCATTCAACGCTTCCGTTCATTTAATCTACAACGACCACGACGCATCTCGCGACTACTAGCTGAGGCTGGGTGAAAGTTTACATTGGGTTTATTCTGGACAAAGAAAGAGAGATATCGACAACTACAACATTTCACGCGACTTGGAACCCGAAACAAGCGACCTGATTGATCTGTATCAACGGCATACCAGAACCATTAAACAGCCGTCAGCCGCCTGGATTTTGGATCCATTCCAACGGAACTTCTCTGTCGCGCGTATTGCACCACAGTACTAGAAAGGAGATTTAATATTTCTTTTCCCTTCTCCTTTTCTTCCTGCATTGGACGCAGCTTGCAGCTTGTTGTTTTTTTTTATATTTTTTATTTTTCCTTGGTTTGCTTGCAGATGCGCACGGGTCACGAATTCTCCTTGGCCAGAAGCGGCCTGGACTTACGTATTTCGACACTGTAACCCCGAACCGATATCGACGGAACCTGAAGGTACGTACCAGTACATAAACGTCGCAGTCGTTAAGTACCCATTTACCTGCGTCTCTGTACACGCGAGTGAGAGAAAAAATGTCAAAATCGATTCATGTGTTTGTTTTTTTCTCTTTTTTAACATCTCGGCCAGTGCAGTACCGTCCCTTGATTTTTTTTTCGTTCATCTTTTACTCGACTTTCTTTTTCGTATGTCCTTTTCGTCTCTTTCTGGGCTTTCTGACCTTTCTGCTTTTTTGCTTCTTTGCGCCAGCTGCGGCGGGACTTTGACCATTTCGTAGCAGCTCTTTGCAGCTGGTATTTTACGAAAGGTTGACTCGTAGTCATCATTTTTCGGGTTTCCATATTAATCGGGCTTGCTTACCTGATCAATCATTCATTCAGTCATTTCTTCGGTAGCCAGTGAGAATATCCTGCTCAAAAGACATCGCCCTCCTCCGCGTTCTTTCCATCCCTCTCGGTCAGAGTTTTTTACTCTTCCATCCACCAGCGCAAGTTTTAAAAGGCAAATAAAAAAAACGTTTACGGACCACGAGAGCAAGACGGTAGTAAGGGAAAAAAGAAAAAGAAAAACAAGGTTCGTCCTAAAGTTTCTTTCCCTTCTTTTCTTTTTTATTCTCTCTTTTACTCTCTCATCTATCCTGTTCCCCGTCCCATCTCCAGACGACCTGTCGTACTGTCGTTATTCTCCAACGATCGATCTCGTGGTTTTGGGGTGATTCTCGGCATTGTTTTATCGTTGAATGACGATGAATAATCCGACTTCATAAGAGTATTTCTTTTGATATTCTTCCCATATCCGTTCGTTCTTCGCTCTGGAGGAAATATATACACGTTTTTTGATACAAAATATATTGCAAGTGGTATCAGGATCCAGCCAGATCGAATCATTTTATTATTTATCTCCATTCCTTTTCGCGATATAGTCTAGTAACAGTAGCACAAGAAGAGGTCCAGATAAAACATTTGAACCCGTTGGATCCCTTCTCATCATCAACCCCGGGACCTCCAAGCTTTACGCTAGTAATACCACATTTTTGCTTGCGTGCTAGCAGCTACCAAAGTCTACCCAATCTTTCTTCCCTCCCCATTTTTATGGTCCATCTCGATCCGACGACGACCTCAAACAATGGTTCGCCAGCCTGAGGTGCCTGATTTAATTTGGATATAATCTTAAAAGATCGATTATCCTGCTCGTTTTGATAGAACCGGCGGTTCCATAGTCAAGAACCCGTGAATAATCAAATAAAAAAGGTACGTACCATCGAAGATATTCATCGAGAAACACCCCTCTTTCTCTTGGATCTATCGCCCTGCACCCCTCCCCTCGCCCCTCGCGGGTTCGTCTGGTCCCTCTGTCCCTCGTTGGTCGGCTGTCCGAGAAGAGCAAAGACAGTGAGAGAAGGCGAGGGAGAATTGAGAAAAAGCATAAACGGAATGCGGAGGAGTGCGCGAGAGAAAGCAAAAAGAGGGTCGTCGGGCAACCCTCCCTTCATTTCTTTTCTGTTTTAATTCCTGGCTCCCCGTCATTTCAGCCTTTTCCCTGCCCAGCCCAATAAGCTGTCAAGTCGACCCCTCCACCTTTTCCCTTCTCTCCCCCGTCTGCACACCCTCAATTATTATCACTTCCGCGACCACCCCTCTTTCCTGATTTCGTGTTTCCAGCCATCAGCCTCCATATATATATATATATTTTTTCCCCCCACCCCTCGGCTTGGATTGTAGTAGGAGTACGGATGGTGTGTGCTTTTTTATCGCTTTTGCACACGTTATTTCGCTGCAAACTGCACCTCTGGCCTACGTACCGACTGCAGGCTTGCTTGGCCCGGCTGGCTAGATAAGATACAGGGACAGAGTGGTGCGAAAGATTCACTTCCCCCAGAACAGACCAATTTGGATCCACTAGTTATCGATATTATTAGCTTGCCAAAGGTCCTGTCAGTTTAGACGATTTCATCCTGTTGGGTCAGTCGGGTTCGGTTGATATTATTTGTGTAATCGAGAGAGTGTATATTCGTTCATTTCGAAGGAAATATCACGGTAGAGCTCTCTATCACTGACCTTGGATATCCGTTCGCCCGGCCAGTGCGTCTTTCGCTTCCGCGCTCTCTCTTTTGAGATCTCTCACTCTTTTGCTCTCATCTCGTTTCTTGATATCGATAATTTTTTGATCCTGGCGACCGGCTTTAATGCTGGTTCGTACTTTCTGAGGTTTAATTTCGTTTTTTTGGTTTCTTCTCGTTTCTGTTCCTATCCTTTTCGTTCGCCATCAGAATTACCAGCCAACCAACCATCGCCATTATCAACCACCCCTCCTTCCTTGCCCACCTCCCTCTTCCCACCCTCCACCCCCAGCCCAGCCCAGCTGGATACCTTGCTGCACTCAGTCGGTCGGTTCTGTTGTATTGTGTGCGTCTTGTGTATTGTGTATTGGACTGTGTCTGTCTGTCGGCCGGCTTCTCAGCGTTACAGAAACCGTGTCCCCCTCCATCATCACCCATCCCTTCCCTTCCACCACCCTTCCCCTCCACTCGATCGCACAGGCACGTTTCGTTTCCAACCGCATCTCCCTAACGCGTCTTAACTTCTTCCAGACAGGCCCGCCCACCGCTGCGTGCGTTCCTGCTTTGAACAACCGGTGCTTGCTTCGACCTCCGTCCGTTGTTCCCCAAGCAGAAGGACCAGAAGGGAAAGAAAATCAATAAAATATATTATAAAAAAATATATATACACAGAAAATTCAGGAAAAATAAAAATAAAACATAGAAACGGAAAAGGAAAGGAAACGAAAACTAAACCTTTCATCATTTTCAATCCCTTTTCTTTCCTTCCAGAGGCGGTCGGTCTTTGTCCCCCGTTTTCCGTCGTGGACCTCGCTATCGCGATAACGTTTCATCAAACAAAAAAGAAGGGTAGCTGCGTTCAGACACCCGTCTTCTCGCGTGGTCGTGGTTGAAGGTAGTCGTAGGTCGCGGGCAGCAGGGGACGACGACGACGACACGACGCCAACGACGCCAACGAACGACGACCCTAAAAGTTGACGTTTGACGACCGGAACGGAAGGCTACAGCAGACAAGCAGGCTTGAGCAAATCGGATCGCTGGTGCTCCACTGCCATCTTCCATCTGCCATCATCCTTTCACCCCCTTGGCCGGCGCAAACAAACTCTCGGGATCTCGTCCCAGATCCTAGGTTCCGTCGCGATCCAACCTTCTCTGGCAGTGATCGCACGTCGTTCGCGACTTCACAAAATCCAAAAGATTCGACAAAGATGAATCCGCCACAGCCGTCAACATACCAACAGCAGCATCTGTTCACCCCACAGCCTTCGCCGTTAATGCTAACCACGACATCGTTGGATGGGTCCGGAACCATCAACCCGGCGACGCTGAATCCTGCAGGTTCGTATAACCCTCTCTCGCTTCAGCAAAACACGTGTTTTTGGGACATCGCAAACGCCTCCTTCGCTTGGTTGACATCAAGCAAGGATTTATTGGGATATTATGGAATGGCTTTGTGAGACGAGCATTTCGGCCAGTCGGCACATAGATATCTCACAGGGACGGCTGCTGATTCGCCGTGTAATCATACAGTTCTTTCAAACACCAGCCCTCGTGGAGTCAAAAGGAGTCGATCTCCAGACTCCTACAAGGATGCTCCGCTGAGTGAGACAGCAGGTCGAGGTACGTATTCATTCATAGTTTCGTTGTCTCTTTATTTCTGTCCTATGCTGACTTTTGGCCGAGACCTTGCAGACGGCGGTGAACCTCAGCGACGGAAACGCGGCCGTCCACCAAAGGCAAAGGGAACAGGCTCCGCTCAGACATCACCTCAGCAAGTTTTGAGCACACCCCTACAGCCTCAGGCTCCTCCATTGGCCATTCCTCCATCCGTTCCACAGCAACCGATAGCCGTACCGCAACCTCAGACCCCGGCTCAGGCGCCGGCTGTCGTGGCAGCAGCACCTCCAACCCCGGTGGCTCCATCTGCGAAACCGACACCGGCCAAGCCGGTCATAAAGGCTCTGCCAACCGTCCGAGATCATACTACGGACCAGCTAACGCCCGAAGGTGACGAGTATATTCCCAGAGAGACCGACGAAGATGGTGAGAAGAAGGTGATGCCGACGGGCCACCTTAAAAATGGCCGTGAATACAAGTGTCGGACGTTCCTGGTTCCCGGACGCGGAGAGAAACTCTTCATGCTGGCAACCGAATGTGCGAGGGTTCTGGGTTATCGTGATTCGTACCTTTTGTTCAACAAAAATAGATCCCTGTACAAAATCATCGCCACTCAGAGCGAGAAGGATGATCTCATCCAAAAGGAACTGTTACCATACTCCTACCGCTCAAGGCAGATTGCAATTGTGACAGCAAAGAGCATGTTCAGACAATTTGGCAGTCGAGTCATTGTGAACGGACGCAGAGTGAGAGACGATTACTGGGAGAGCAAAGCCCGTAAGCAAGGCTTTACAGAAGAGGACCCAGCTGGAGAGAAACGTCCTGGTGCCGCCAAACAAAGAGCACAGCAAGCCAGTGAAGCAGCAGCAGCAGCAGCTCAACATCCCGAACCTCTCTACACCAACGAACCTGTCACCATCGATACACAACCACAGCCTCAAATGGTTCAACCAGGTCTCGGAGGACCAGCTCCCATCAATCTGGCTCCATTGCCGATGATTCATCTCACCCCAGACGACAACCGCCTCAAAGACGCGTTTCCAAACGTTCCCAGGCCTCGACAGGAGATTACCGGACCTCCCTACGTTGATCGAACATCTACAACACCCCACTCGCAACTGATCGAACAAGGTCATCAAACTGCCAGCTGGAACAAAGATTTCGGTGCTCAACGTGTCATGAGACAGCAAATGTACAATGACAGCTACTGGAAGTCCAAATCGCCTCCACCGATGCCTCAGGCTCAACCGCAGCCTACGGGGCAGCCGGTCCGACAGCAGATGCCAACTCCTCCGACATCTCTTCACGGCCAGCATGCTCAGATTCCTGCCCACGCCCAGATGACACAGGCACCTATGATGAGCCCCCAACAGATCTCAACTATGCATCACCAGCAAGCCCAGGGACATCAAATGCCGGTCTCTCAAACGCCAGTACGAATGCAGAACATTAAGCCGGAGCATCTTCAACAATCGCCAAACCCGTACATGCATCAGCAATCTATGTGGCCACCACAGCAATCACATCATACTCAGGGACACATGTCTCCGCCTCCATCCGCAGGGCATGCTCAAACGCAACACCCCCATCCTAATCTAGCCCAAATCCCACATGGTTATCAAATCCATGCTCAGACTCAACCGCAACACTACCAGCCGGCTGCGATGTACGGCCAACATTTCATTCAACCGCAGCAGCAACAACAATGGAAATCCCAAATGCAGCAGCAGCAGCAGCAGCAGCAGCAGCATCAAGCCCAATGGGGCTATCCAGGGAACACTTAAAATCCCGATCTGCTGGTTCTTCTGAGCATTAAACAATATATAAACCTCAGGAATTCAAACATGTCCAGATTTTCGATAAACCTCGATTATCGTTACGCTGTTGCTTCGCATACCCAGGATTCGCATCATATCTTGTCATTAGCTGGAAATTCACAGTACACCTCCGAAATATCAAACTGCCGTGATAGGACTTCAAACCTCACTATTTATTTTGCTAATAGCGAGTTTGTTTGCACTCTATATCTAAATTGTCAGCCTGTCTTACCTGGATCCGAAACATGAAGAAATTCTTGTTGAAAGATTGAGAACGAAGGTAGAACGACAATGGAGACATTCTTATTTATTTACCAAAATAATGCTGGTCATATTCCCAGATCTTCCGGCTGCTTGACAGAAATCTCTCTGCCATTTCCTTTGTTGTCTGGATCACAATCCTTATTAGCATATGTTTCTCTTTCTTGGCAATGGAGGCTGAGTCCTCGACTACGAAATACGCCTACAGAAGGATATACGAATTCTCGAGCGTAATTTCCTATTTCCTTCAAGTTTCTTTCCCATCTTCCTTTTACCAGACATATTACGGAGTACGGATGGTTTATATTCTCCTTTTTTCTTTTAACGGGCAGACTCATTCGAAGGTATAACTCATCTTGCTTTTGTTTAGTTTCCTTGATTTTAATGTTACTATATTATCTTGTGCAATGTTTTAATCGACCTCATCACTCTGGGCTTTTTGTTTTTGTTTTGCAGGTTCTTTCTATGTTTCGCGATCATTAAGGGTATGCACAGTGCGATGGGATCATTATCGGTTTTCTTTTTCCTCTTCTTTTCAAGTCGGGTTTATTGCAGGCTTATCTTTTTAGTATTACTGTTCTGGTTTCTCATTATATACCTTCTTCGCTTTGGATGTCCGCCATTCAACCTTTCCACCATGAGTCGGAGACACTTAACGCTCTGGCTAACTTTCCTTTTTATTACCATCAAGATATTATTCCCTTTATCAACTCATACTAGTATTTTCCTTTTTCAATGGTAATGTCTTTTTCAAATCTCCTCCCCCAAAAAAACCTATCTCCTTTGTGCGTATTCAGTTCTACCCACAGGCTTCTTAATTGGAAGCATTCAAACAAAAAAACTATTCCCTTGATTATTATTTCTTAAATCCTTTCGAATTGTTGTTTCTTTTGATTCCCTTTGTGGTTCTATACATTTTTATTATTAACTTTTAGCAACCCAAAGTATTATTCATTATTTTATCAACCTATCTACCTACATCCCAATCTTACATCACGCCTAGTATTATATCCACCTTCAATCCATCGATCAAATGTTTTAAGAAAAGGGAAGGGGGAAAGGGGAGGATGAGTGGCGGCTAGAGATACCCGTTTGTGCATGCTTTTGTTTTTGCTCTATCCGTCTTGCTAGTTTTTTGGTCTGCAGTAGTCTTCTGTTATCGCTGTGTCTGTTTAGGTTTTTATTCTCTTTCATCTTTTATTCTCATGGTATATTGAGTGTAATTACAAAAAAATTTCGGTTGGGGCGCTTTGTTTCCATCGCCGCTGCCGGTTCCTCCGCGGGAATATATATGCATATCTTGTTTCATCTCAGGTTATTATTGACTTTCTACTATATCATACTTTATATTTGCGAATACAATTTCTTCGGGTTTTGGGGTTTTCTTTTTTTTATTCCGTTGGTTCTTCCTTCGCAGGTTTATTGGCCGGGTTTATTATCAGTGTGCGCCATACATGGGGTTTGTGACATAAATTATTTCGTTGCGGGATTTGCATGTGGTGATCTTTGAGTGAATCTTTTTCTATATCACTATTCGAATTTTTTTTTTTTTTTTTTTTTCCCTTGAATATTGGAGTTGAAGAATGTAGGTAGATTCGTGAACCGGGTAAATTCATCGATCCCCAATCTTCAAAGCACAAGTTTGCCGGTAATGATCTCCGTAGACGTTGCAGAAGGGAGGGATCGTAGAAAGTTCGGTTTGTGTTCTGTGGGTATTTTGCCTAATGTTTTCCCGGGGTTTTTCATAAATGCAATCCTTTATTACACATCCCCACTTTCTGGATGGCCGATACATGAAGTTATGCGCTGGGGCGAAACGTGATCGCCGGGTGAGAACGAGGTCACTAGGTTTTTGCCACGCTGATGCCTTGCTCTGCTCTGATCGTTACGAATTCGGTTGTACCGAAGCTGTGGATTGCAGGATTTGAGACAAATTTATTCGCGTGAAACCGTAAATGGGAAAGATGAGATCACTAACAAGTTCCACGCAGTTGCAAATATGTACGTGTACTTGTACCCAAGTTCATCTTTGCGAAGCCAGGCCTGCAACATGGGGACGTCTCAAAATACCACAGGTAGTGAGGTCTTGGAGTTTAATCAAACCCTGATGATAGCAAAGCCAGTCATACTTTCGGAAAACTCCAACATTCAACATTCATCTGAGGAATGCTCCTAAGCCGAATATATATATCTCCAAAGGCCGAATATATTTATAAATATTAGCCCTGGATGTGGTGTTTATAGCTCGAGGTCTAACATCTGGTGTCTTGTTAGCAATATATTTTCGAATATGAGTTCGTTTTATGAGATTTACAATGCGGATCACCTCTGGTTTTCGGAACAACTGAGTAAAGAGGCTAGTACTTTAGACAGTCATAAAAATTGAATACAAAGATTATCCGGTACGAATATCATTATTAGATTCTTGCCGAACATTATTTTTCTGAGAATAAAACAGTCATTTTACATTCATAAGACTTTATCAATTTCATTTATAATCACTCTAGAACACCAGAAACCCTCATCACAACTCCCAATTTGTGAATACGAACGATCTTATCATATATTATATTAGTGAGCACCTTTGGCGCTCAGCTACATGTAAATATCCTTATGAGAGAGCTGGCTTCAATAGCTTTCTTTGCACGCTCAAGACAAAATAACACAGGTTGTTGTGTTGTCTGGCGATCTAATTTGTGTAACCAGCCGTCGCAAAGCTGTTGCAAACAGGCTCGTTGCTACAAGCGCATGATAAGGCTTTGCGTTGAATGCGCTTGGTGGTATTCATCTTTGCTTTGTACCGAGGCTGCTTTTACTAAACCAGTCTAGTTTGTGTACGAGATAAATATTCGGTATTCATGGCGTTTAAAAATTGTTTGCTCTGGTGAAAAGGTTTAGCTATAGATTAAATCTTGTCAAAAACAACCAGTTGGCAACTTTTTCACTGCTACGAAAAGGAAAAAAGTCCATACACTGGTTTATCTATATTTAGTTGATGTTTAACACAATAACGCAACCTACCACTTTGTCTTTGAATTGTTACATAGTGAGCTGTGCTAGCTAACTACCGGGTTGCCCTCTGGTCTCAAACGACCCCAAACTATCAAACGACTTCTCCAGACAGGATTTTGTTCCTACTTGCAATATCTGCATGGGCCAGCGTCCCCCAGACTACAATATTTGGGTCTTGGATGACACCTTCCAAAGAATAGCGCCAAGTACGCACAACTCCTCAGTATAAGATCGATCAATGTATTAACAACGCATCTGAATTCTTAGACGCTTGAATATCATAGTGGTGCGCTTTTAAAGTGTGACAGCACTTGATGTTGTTTCTTTTGGCAAGGGGATGCTGGAGTAATATGACGGACGCTGCGTTGTCCAATACTATCGCGAGAAAGCAAGCGGCCTCGTCTAATTCGTACGTAGGAACATACGCAGGGGAAAGACCAGAGAACAGCAAGGAGAGGGCACGAAGAGCGGGGGAATGACGAATGAATCTGTGGCTCAGACTCAGCCTGGATGCCTCGCTTCTCTATCGACCGACATTCCTCATACTATATGAGTGCTGCTGTTGGACGCAGGTACTCAAATTCAAAACCATGCATCCTCCTATAATAACCTGCTCGTAGGCCTTTTCGCTTCCAGATATGCAAGGGGAGCAGGATTTACGAAATCACTCAATTTACAGCTCATGTTGATGCCTCCTCGACTCCCAGACTTTAGGGATTTTCTTACCCACTCGAAACCCGTCTCTCTCTCATTTAGTGGTCAGGCGGTGAACAGCCACGGACTCCTTGCTACCCCGCGGGAGATGTCGAACCCGGCCGGGCTGCAGTCGTACGAGTCCGTAATGTCGAAAAGATAAGCCAGGATGTGAATACAAAAACCTTCGTCTGTCCTCCTGGAGGTTTCCCTCTGGGACTTGAATCATTGCAATCAGGCTCTTACTTGCCAGCGAAACGATTTCAGTCGCAAGGGAAACCAACACTCGCTTTTGCCAGTGGATGTGTTTCGTCCATTCTTTTCTTGATATTTTTGTTCTGTTCTGTCTTCGTTCGTCGAGTGTTAATATTTCTGTAAACCTTTTAAACTTTCTTTCGTTATATACTGTTTCTCGCTCAATTCGTCTCCTTACTGTTTTTGGTTGTTATTTCTTTTCTCCCCGTCTTTTTTTATTATTTTTTTTTATTTTTTACTATCCAAGGAATGGGAAGTAATTTCCTCGTTTTCCTGCAAATTTGATTACCTCCCGTCGCTGATAGATAGGAATTCATTCGATCGGCACGAGGTCTAGAAGAATTCTAGGGACATCGAACCTCTCTTTTCGTTTCATTTTCAGTGATAATCGTATTAACAGTTGTCAATCAAATCACGCTATATAGACAAAGGCGTGGTACCGAATCATTTGGATTCGGACTTGTGCATTCGCATCCAAGATACTTCTACTCCGGGGCAGTAGCTAACCACGCTCTCTAGCAGTGGTGCTCTGGCACTGCCATTGCCACAAACTACAATCATATCAGTACTCTATTTTCTTTTGTTTGTTATCAATTGACATCCTGGTCATCGAGGCTGGCGGCGTCTGCAGCTACCCTTCGTGTGAATAATCTACGCTGGCCGCCAACTCACTCATCTGGTCCACAAAGAACGTGAGTTTAGAGTGTGTATCTTTATTTACACTGTCGGGAACACTCCTTGGACCAACAAATGTTAGTATCTCCCGCTGTGGATGTCCTCTTTTGATCATTTTTGGTATTTTTAAACTTATATCTCTTTTTTTGACGGATGTGATAGTGTTACTGACAATTGTGATTCCGAATCCATAGAAGTTTCGATTACCCGAACGTCATTCTATAATTTAAATATCTCCCACAGCACCGTAGTGGCCACGAGCACACCCTCAATTCCAAGCGTACGGAACGTCCTGCACCGTGTTTCCACCAAACCTGGAGAATTGGACTCCCATTCTTTCGGTCCATCCACGCCTTTAACTTCTTCCACTACAAGGTCACCAGCTTCAATAACACCTATTCCTGCGAAAGCACAATATCTATCATACACCATGGCGGAAGTTGAAACCCCCACCCCTACTCCCACTACCATTAAAACGAGTGTCAACCGCGCAGGAGTCTTCGATTGGGGCGCACCCGCCGAGGCTGCCTTTTTCATATCCCTAGCTATACTGGGTATATGCCTCCCAATCGGTCTCATCTGCTTTCTCAGACGACGGAAACGACATTCCAAAAAGTCTATGGATGAAACGGCCAATATCATGAGCGAATCGATCGATATGGATGGCACCCTTCGCGGATCCACTACCCGTCCACCTACGGCGTCGAGTTGGCTGGAAATGCTCAAACACAGAACCGAAACTCCGGCGCCGCCGCACACCAACGACGGTAAAGAGGAGGAGATATACTACGAGCCACCGAAGCCAGTCATCTTTGCCCACCGAAAGTTCTGCGCGCGATTGAGCGGTCGTATGTCCGAGGCAGATATCGAACGAGAGGTTAGAGAGTTGGACGAGGAGGTCAGGAGACGTAGTAAGTTGAGTAGATCTAGAGCGCAGAGTGTTGGTGTCCTTCCAGATTTGGAGGATCCTTGTAGCGGCTGTGCTTCGGCTTATATTCGTGATGCGAGGGGGTATACACAACCTGTAGAAGGGAGGAAGGGTACTCCTATACCGTTCCTGGGAGGAGCTGATGTCGAGGGTTCATCGAGTACGGCTAAGGTCTCTACTGATGGTGGGAGTTCTCATGCATCTGTGGAAGGGTGCGAAGAAGATATCAGGAAATCTCTTGTTATCGAGACTATAAGGGTCGTAGATGATATGACTTCATTGGATGGCTAATTTGTCATCAACATGGTGGTGTGGATGAATTTGATGGTCTTCTGTTGTATATTAACGGGTTGTCCTGACTCGAAAAACTGTTATATTTTTGTGTTGACGGACGACAACGTTCGAGAGAGAGCGTGCAGACGTCTGGATAATTTACTATATAAATATGCTTAACTGGGAGTCTTTCGATCCCAGATCCTTCCTCCTTTTCATTCACCGTCTCAGAATCCAATAGAACCCCAATCTCTTCTCTTTTATTGGACTACATTACAAAATGCCTCCCCAAACGAGCCCCGACACCTCAGCCACTGAAGAAATCCGATCACAGATGCTCGCAAGAGACAGTGCAGTCTCAATAAGTTTACATACTTGTGAGCCTATCAGCTCTGAGATCCTAGGTGCAAACTCGTAAGTCCTTTGACGTCGAGAATGTCACGCATAGATTCATCAAACTAATCTCGTGGCTACTACAATGATAGAACTGTTGGACATCTTCCAGATGGTACTAGACTCGTATTCCAAATTCTGCACAGCGGCCCAATGAACCTCCTCCACTGGCCCTTTTTCATCCGCTACATCAACGGCAAGACGTTGCCTTGGTTGAACGGCCAGCAATTATTCTTCCCACCAGCTGACAAGTACAAACCTGCATGCTACGTTCCAATGCGCGGGGATACTTCCAGCACCCGGGACTACGGATGTGAGGTCATCTTCAGGAACAGCCGAGGTGGCAGTAACAGAGTCCGTGCCTTCGGTATCGCTGAGATTCCCTTGGTCGTTGGCGGCATCCCTCTCCGTCTCTCCTGCTTGCTAGTCGATTCACTCCCTCTCCATCGCACCGAGCACAATGTCGAGGTTCCGAATATGCTCATTCTGGGCAGTTTTCTCAACGGCAGAACAGTCCCACTCCGCTATCACAACCAGCTTGTACAAATGCTGGCTCCGCAAACCTCGTCACCCCTCTCTGCTACAATTAACACCTGCGTACTCCCGGAAACAGGAAATATCGCACTTGAGGTATACGCTAATGTCGCCAATCCAAAATGCCACAAGAGGGCATCACACCACGACCAATCCGGCAGAACTGTGACCAGAGTTGTTTACGACTACGGATACGGCGTCTGGTTCGGAGAAGACTCCATTTTCAACACTTGCGGTACAATGGAACTGGACCAGCCAAAGTCAGATTACATCCTTGAGCTTCGTGGAGCGCTTCAAGTTCTTTACGCTATCAGAAACTTGTGTTTGTATAATTATTCCTCTTTCGATTTTACCGATGTTATCATATACTCGTCTTCCAGGCATATCGTCGATTGGGTGAATACGTGGGAGCAGAATTGGGAGATTAAAGGGTGGGTCGACTCTCTCAAGCTCGAAAATCGAGCTAAGAATCTCTGGGACGAAATAATGAACAACCAAAAGATTGCAAGGAAGAACTTTGATTGGAAGTATTTAGATCCGAAGGACAACGAAGAGCCTAGCAGCCTGGCTAGACAGGCTGTCATGGGAATGAAAAATAACACTTGGGAACATGTGAATGAGGCGCATAATTACAATCAACTCCGGCAGTTGTTGAAGCCGAAGCAGAGACCTGCTAAATATACTGAGGGGTTGTTGTTGGAAGGTGGAATGTGCAGGAAGAACGCCCCCAAGGGGTTCACGATTGATACTTGCTGCCAGTGTCACTCTGGGAAGAAAGGGTGGGAAAAATATTTTCACTTTTAGAATATTTGCTTCGTTTGGCAAGAAGGTACCGTTGTAATTTCAAAATAGAGCCTGTTTGTAACGCCTTCTATCCATAATCATATTACCTCGATGAAGTAGCTTGAAAATACTAAATCGTGATATTTCACCATCGCCTGGAAGAAAGGAGTTACGTGAGCATCACCCTTGCATTATAGACTCGGGTTTATCATTGGAACTATCATTGGATTTAGACTTTTTCTCTGTAGATGACGATTGTTGGTTTTCTACTTGATCGATTTTCTTCAGTAGAAATGCAATCGTGTTATCTCGTGCTTTATCCAACTGCTTTAACCTCTCCAGTGGCATACTAGCATAATCAACCGTCTTAGCCTTGACCGTCCCGTCATCAGTTTGGCTACTCTTGACTGCCTCTCCGTCATTCTTTATCTTGCCCATCTTCTGATCCAAAAGGTCGCGAAGAACAACAATACTCTCATCCCGACTCCGTAATTCCTCGATCAACTCTTCCTTCTCCTCCCTTTCATCTTCCACTGATACCTTCGCCTTCTTTGCACTTTCCCCATCAGCACCCGACCCTCCTCCGCTTTTATCAGCGAGATAAGCCCTGATAGCCTCCTTCGCTACAGTTTCTATATGCTGAAACCTAACCGGACCCAGTAACTTGCCACCATACCATCTCGCAACCACGAGGCTACCCTCGACTTTATAATCATCTAATAACCTTAAAAGCTTCTTTCCTGCGAAATTCTCACCATCGTCATCAGAACCCGTGTTGAAGGTCGGAAGGCCGGTGAGTGTTTTTTGAGATGCAGACGGTTTGCGCCAGGCGAGGATTCGGTGGGATGCTGTTGCGAGGTCTGGGTGGGATTGTAGTTGGCGGCTAGGGGCGGCGGGTGAGAAGTATGCTATGAAGGTTGATGCGCGGTCTTCGAGAGTTTTAGAGACGTAGAGGGCTGACGAGGCTAGATTAGAGGGAGTAGAGGAGGAGGCAGAAGGAGGAGAGAGAGGTCGTTTTGGAGGCATTGGTTTTACAGTTGTTTATACCAAGTTAGCCTTCATATCCCTCGTAGATGCAACTATCATCGATCGATTGATGACGATGCGAAAGTTGTTTTCTGATGTTGGATAGAGGTTAAACAACACATACGTAGGGTGGAATAGCTGACGCTTTGACGAAGACAAGATATCGATCTTGTGAAAAGAAAACCCAAGATTCTATTCTAATGTACACGGCAATTCATATGCGAAGGCTTTCATCAATATCATACCATCACAGCAGGACTTTTTGGAAAAATAAACCCATCAACGCCGGCAAACAATACTGGACATTTCACGGCCAAAACTCCCAAGCTCTACTCCATAACTTCAGCATCATCTCCCCAAAGACCGTCAATCTTGAACTCCTCAGCCCATTGGGTTACAATCTCTTTCGAGTCTTTCAATTTTCCATCAGTCGCAGTAACATCACTAGTACCATTGGTTTCGACCTCCAACTTTGGAGCTTCAACCCATCCGATGATTCTACCGTCCCTCCAATCTGTAACCACAGCCCTTGCTGCACTCTCAACATTGGGAACACCGCCTTTGCCCAGTCGACCCTTCTTCCTTGCAACGTGGATCAAGAAATCCATTGTCAGGTCTTTTGGTGTTCCGGTAGTGATCAACGGCGGAAGGCCATACATTTGCGTCAAATGCTCAAATTGACCGGGCTTTTCTCTAATCCTCGAAAGGAGCAGAGTAACCGCCGGGACGGTGGAGTCCGGTATTTGTTTGGGAGGTAGGGCGTTCAATAAAGTCAGGGCAGCAGCATCAATCTCTTTTCCTGGGAAGACTATTCCCGGAGAATCCAAGAGCTTTAACTTCGAGTCGAGTTTTACTTCTCGAACCGAAGTAGTGACACCGGCTTCTGCACCAACAGGGCATGCAGTCTGAGCGGAGCTACCTCGCGACAGGATCGCATTGATGACGGATGACTTGCCGACGTTAGGATATCCTACAACCCCAACTGTGATAGCACGCTTCAGCTGCTTGAGTTTTGCGTACGACTTCAAAGCATTTACTACCGTTCTAGCAGTAGAAGCAGTCGTGAGATCCTTGTGATCAAACGTTTGAGCACCCGTGGCAGGTTTGCTGGCTCTGATCGGTAATGTTGGGAAGTATCTCCTTAGATGAACTAACCAATCTTTGAGAATGGGCGTCGGAACCAGATCAATCTTGTTGAGAAGTAGGATGAGACGTTTGGAGCCTAGCGAATCAGCACGAATTTGCTGTTCGATGGCTAGCGATCTGGTACCAGCTGGATCCCTTGCGTCGAGAACGTAAAGTAGGACATCGGACGATGATAGAACGGTTTGGAAATGTTTCGAAAAAGATTTTAGAGATGAGTCCGGTCTGGTGGAAGTTATTGCTGCAGGAATGGAGTTTGATTGTGGGGTGTCGTCTTCGTCTTCTTCCATGGCGTCGTCTGATTCGCCATCCGAACCTTCAAATTCTTTCGCTCTTGCCCTTGCAGATGCAAGGAGTGCAGCCATCGCATTTCCATTACTCTGCACGACATAAAATTAGCTCTCGGACAGTAGCTCCGGGTAAGATAGCTAAATTCTTACCTGACCAACATCGACATCCTCGTCCATTTCGTCACCATCGCTGACCGACTCTTCTTCTTCGTCATCAATGTCCACCATGTCCTCAGGATCGAAAATTTCTTCTTCTTCTACAGCTCCAGCCCCCACAGCTCCAGCAGACTCTTTAGCTTTGAGCTTGGCTTCTTTTCTTTTGATTTTCTCTTCCTCTCGCTCTCGCTTGACTAGCTCAATCTCTTCGAGCATCTTGTCTTTGTATGGGAATAGATTGGGAATGCCAGGGTCCTTCTTCAATCTACTCTTCCATGTCGGATCCTTCTTGGCTAGCTTTCGGTCCTTCCTGGCCTTCGCGGTGACCTTCTTCTCGATCTTGTGCCGTAACCTGACGGGCACCCGCTTGCTCTGTTTCTCTAATGCACCAGCTTATCAGCTTTCGTGATATAAAATAAATTTGAATAGTAAAGGCTCAGATACGTACTTGGGCGAACCATTATTACGCGATACGAGACTACCTGCTGTGCGGTTGGTTTGGGCTGGAGATGATAGACTTGGTGTCTCTTATCACTGGGGTTGATGGCGTCGCAAAAAAAAAAAAAATGAAGCTAAAAAAAAAAATTAAGCCAGGCGGCGGCGCCAAGACTCACCGGGATGCGCGACCAGGTTCCCCGATGATCTGGCCTGTCGCAACACATTTCATTGCCGTCGAAAGGTATCAAAACACAAAACACAATCGAGCAGATACAATAACATCATCTATCAATAAATCCGCCAATTGCTCGATTGTCGCAATGCTGACAATTGTCTCGTGCAAACATCTTATGTATATCACCCCTATACTGCGCTCGCTTCTTCAGGAACCAGATGCACGTCTCGCCGGAGCTCTCCAATTTCACCAATATTGTAATACAACATCCCGTTCTAAGGTCTCCACAAGACGGCAGTGGCCGCAGGGACCAGCATCATGATGGCGACACCAACCCGAGTAGGGAGTAGGTATGATAACATAAGATCCAGGCTCTCTACACTCTTCTCGCCTCTGCTTTTGAGAATAGTAACTTGGCATTTTTTCGGCGACCTCCTCGCCAGACGACAGGTGGTGTGGCCAATTTGCAATATTTTGCAACTGGTGTAGCTCATTTCCTGTTGCATCTTCCTCGGTCCCCTGTGCTCTGAATTCGGCTGACGGAGGATGGCCATCGAGTTCTGTTATCCCTCATCTCAAGGTTTTTTTCCCACCGCAGTTTAAACAGCACTTCAAACTTTTTTTTTTTGATTGCAATATAGCACGTGGGGTTTGGTTTAGATCAGTTTCAAATATCAGCCACCTGCGCTTGCATGCATTGCCAAACAATTCTCACAAAAGAGGTTGCATAATTGCAAAATTGTCGAAGCTGCAATGAACAGGCCAGGACCTTGAACATCGCATCGACCATCATCCGCTCGCATCGGTTGCTGTTATCTCTATGGAGCCCCATATCAAGCGAGTCAATCGATCCATGTATTTCGCTCTTGGTCTGCTTGCGTCTCGGCTGCCGATTCGGAACCCGCAGCATTGCCATTCGCTTGCTCTATTGTGGATCCTCGATGCAGAATTTCCTTCTCCGAGCAATTGTGTGGATTGAGGAATTTCAAAGCAACCTCACTGGCCATTCGGGACCTCTCGTGCATTAAACATATCGACTCAATCTGGATTCTTTCTCCGATGTCTCAGTGCTCGCGATGCTGAGGCAGATAGGAAAATATGATCTGATTGAGCTGAGCGAGAAATATATTTAAATATCGAGATTATAAATATTTTACGCAGAACCAAGGATATTGTCGTTTTGTTTGGTGGCTTTTTCCTTTTTTTTCTTCTTCGACAGGATGTTCTCTGCTTGCCTTGCGCAAAGGCTGACCAAACAGACTTGTCGACGCCAATATGGTATCCCCAATCATCAAATAAGCCCCCAGACTACAATTAAGCTTAACTGGATCTGGCCGGTCGAGCCTCTTGAAAAAGAGACTACATAGTTGTAGAAAGCGCAGGCGGCGACGATCACACACCGAACTTTACCGCAGATTCGCAAATCGAGATTGGTGCAGCGGCCAAAACACCTGACCCCCCGTGTTTTCCTTTTGAGCCGTGTTTGTATGATGCGGGAAGTTGTTTTTTCTTCCTCCCATAGCCAGACGAATCAAACGCTGAATAGAAACGGCAGAGGCATACCCAAAACACACGCAACGGCGTCAAAATCTGTGACCATGATCACTGAGTAAGATTTCTGGTCGTACTGGCTGCCGACCATCTTGCCGGGCACACCATCAGCGTATTGCAATAACATACCTCCGGATAAAAGAAATATGATCTGATATGATACGCCGAGGATAACAATGATGATATCGATAGTATATGAAGAAATAACGAACAAGGCGAGTTATTCTCCCCTTCGAAAAGGCGTCAACTGCGGTTAAATTACATTTGGCATTCTTACCCTGAAAGAATGCTCGCCTAGTGTGACATAGAATTCTGGCTGAGATACAGAAAAGAATGCGGCGAGCCCGATAAAAATTAAAAAAAAAAAAGGATAAAGAACTAGACAGAACGAGAAATACTAATATCCAAGCAAAGATCATTCGTGATATTTGATCGCCAAGTTTCTACTGTCAGTTGTGCCTGGCATCATCCTTAAATGTCCAAAGGCTATTAAATTTCTTTGACTCTAATGCTGATCCAACCACAACGGTCCTGGGAACTGGCAAGCCGGGACGCCCCACTGACTGGTTGCTCAGTGGCTGCTTTACCCCTGGCTCGGGACACGGAACAGAGGACTCGATCCACTTTTGGGGGGAAAAGACCCATCCCCGATGAAAATACAGGGGGCTTCTCGAGGTTGCAGCGTTGCAGAACCCAACAAACCTCAATTACAAAGTTCACCCTGGTCAATAAGCGAGGCACATTTGATTTCCGAGAATTCTGGAATTGGTTCCCCCCACTATCGCTGTTAATAAAAAAAAAAAGAAGAGGAAAGGAAGAGCCTTGATGTAAGATCTAGAGTAGCATTCCCGAGAGCTAGGTTTCATCGTGCTCCAATATTTTATGACGAAAAGCACAGGAGGTTGTAGGCCAACTCTCATATATTATGTCCACAGGAGGTCGTAGGCAACACTGTTGTGCACATGATACTTGCAGACGAGAAGATGCTTCGAAGCTGAAGAGCTGGCTTCGACAAGAAGCCCCTACGTTAAATCGAAATTTTTTACTAATTTCTTGGGAGGATGAGTGTCATCTAGCCATTCCTCAGAGGTCATCCAGAGGTTGAACCCTGTAACCAACGACCAAAGTGAGGCATTCTGTGTGGGGTTGAATGTTAGCCAATGTTAACGCAGATCGAGGTGAATGCCCTGTTGCAGCTGCTAACCTGAGGGGCGAAGTGCGGAAAAAAAGGAAGTAGCATCGGAGACAGCAACTTTTCGAGGCCAAGATTCACGAAATTCGGTTTGCTGCAAGGTACGTAAATTCGAAAGAGAGGAGGCCAAACAATGTGTGTGAGGGTTCCCGAAGCCGCGCAACTAGGCCTGAATGTGCGCCTATCAGAAGAGCTTGACTGTCTCTGTGAACGAGGGTGCACTCGGACGTTTTCACTTCCTTGGGGGGAGCGAAGCCTCCATAGAAATATATTAATCTCTTGAACTTCCCCCGGTATCTCCAAGTCCTTCTTTTCTTGTTCCTCAGATCAGGCTCACGACCTTCTCATCATCATTACCAACATCGATCATAGTCTCTCCTTTACATCGCCTTAAGCATCGATAACTCTTCTTCCTCACTTTCCCGTCTTCGCCTTAACGACAGTCATTCCCTTTTTAATTTTTGCACCTAGCGGTTACGGCTTATATTGCTTGCATCAGTCTAAAAGGTTCATCGAAACGGAGCGAAATACGGGAGTACATTGGAAAACTATTCTTTTATCGGATAAGATAACCAGCGGCATTCTTCCCCAAAGGAACAAAAGTTACCGAGAAACAGCGCAACGAAGCGTCAACACAGTTTATCGACCTCTTTTTTTTTTTTTTTTTTTTTTTACCTGCATTTGGGTGTGCATTCGGAACGACCCACCCCAGCAAACGGAAGCTTTGACCAACACGAACCGACCGTCGGCGTCTTGATACCAGAGATAGAGATATCACGTGTGTTCGCCGTGGGTAATTTGTCATAGAAATTGAGTTCCTTTCGAAGACCATACGGTACGTGCATTGCATTATCTCTTTATCCGTGATTCAATCTTTTCCTTTCGCCAAATATATATTTTTTTTTATCCGAGATATAGATTACACGGACATGACGGCAATCTGGCGGGTTGGCCGTTGTGTCTTTTGTACAACCCTGTTCCCTGATCGGGCAAGGCAACACACAAGCATGTCCTTGTCGATGCCTTTGACTGTGTTTGTGCGACAAACGACGGCGGCGGCAAGAAGAAGAGGAAGAAGAAGACGAAGAACAAGGGCATGGTCTGGAAATGTTAGGAACATCCATGCGACGACGGGGATGGCAGTCGCATGGCCGGATTACATCATGGCAGATGTGACTTTCCCGATGCTTCCAGTGTACAAATGATTGCGAGACTTGAATGTTCTCGGTACTTGATGATTATGTCCCTATCCTGAACCGCATCTACATCGCAATACGACCCCGACAGGTGGCGAATGCAGCCCGTTTCAGATTCGTAAATCCGCAGGCCTTCTTCGTTACGCTGTTGGTGCGAAAAGTCTGCGCGATGTCGGGGAATAGGGAATACTCTGCGTTCCCCTCCTGCATTCTGCATATTCTATTCCGTCCTTTTTGGTGCTCTAGACATGATCGAAGTATGACGACGAGGCTAACGCCGCTCACGCCGGTGGCTACAGTCATAACGGCCTTTTACATAGAGAAAAGTACATTTGGATCTACGTGAAAGCGGGACTTTTTTTTTTCAGTCTTACTCTGACCAACGAACCCAACCGTCCAATACGAGCCGAGAAACGACGGAAATTGGGCAGCAGGTACTCGCGGGATAACCGGTACCTTGCATACAACGACATCATAGTCGCTTCAGAAAACAGTGATACCAGCAGATCTTTCGATCTCAGGAACGGAACTTGCATTGTCGGCGCTTTAGCCCTAAGCTAAGAAATGGAGGTTCTTCCGTACGATAATAAAAGCACCATGCAGTCCCAGAATTCTAGCCTGTCCTCTCGACCTGACGTCCACGTAACTCAAGCGCCTCCTCCAACCCAACACATAAACGTTCCAAGAGTTCCCGCTGGATCTTCGGGACCTCATATCGAAACGTTTATTGGCGGTGCATATCCAGTCATTCCCCGTTTCACTCCGCCGATTTCTGGACCGAATGACGAAGTTGTGAAAGAACCTCGTCGTTTCAAGTGCAGTCGTGAACAGACTCTTGCCCTTGAGAGATTATATCAACAGTGTCCGAAACCTAACCAAGCCACAAAGCGCGACTTGGCACACGCAATTAATCTCTCCCCTACCCGAGTTAATGTAAGTTTATATCGCAGCTTTCAAGTATGAAAATATGCATCTAAGGAGTCGCTGACATTTGCTTTCAGATCTGGTTCCAAAATAGAAGACACAGAGCAAAAAAGCACAAGGAAATTCAAGAACAAAAAATGGCACAAATCTTGGAGACTGCTGGCAGGGAGCGCATGGCAAAGATTGCCTTGGGTGCCCCTATGGCAATGTCCGAATCCTCATTGTCGGACTTGGAGACCCCTACATCTGCTACTTCGACACATTCAGGTCTCCCACTATTGACAACCGAATTCAACCCTTCCAGCTCCGAAGCCAGCTCACCTGCCTATACATCCACCAAAGAGGCGGCAGCAGCGTCCTTGGCTAGATCGCTCGCGATTGCCTGCGCTTATGCTCCATCGTTTTCTCCCAATGGAGAGGCTGTGGTTTCTGAGTACCATGCTCCGCATGGACCATATGATGGCCCACCGCCAGCAAATTATTCTTTGGATCCTTATGACCCCAATTTCTATCCAGTATCCACATTCTCCGACTGGGGTTCAAACTACACTTCATCCGTCGCCTACACTCCCACTCCCGCTGGACAGCAAGAAGACCCCTTCGAGTTCGACAAACTTTCATCGCTCAATTCCCCATATCACAATGCGCCCATCCCCGGCATACCCCCACTTTTCCATGATGATTACTCCGCCTTCGCAGCTGCAGTGCAGATGAATTCTATGCCGAAGGCTATGAATATGAGCTTGAAGTCGAAGGCTCCCGTTCCAAATGGGCTCGTACTTAAGAACAATGGTTCTGATGAACGCCCTACGCTTCCTCGCGTGGCGACATGCCCTGATCTCTCCAATATTGAGAACCTAGCGATGCATCCATCTCACCGACCGATGCCAACCCACACGGCTTCTGAGGCATCTTCACCAACCGTTGATAGCGGCCCAAGATTTACAGCTCCATCCATGGAAAGATCTCAATCCTGCACCGATCGGCCATCACTCCAGCAAGAAATCGCTCTTCGCCGTCTGAGGCCCATGCCACCCTCTCTCGTACCTGACACTCAGGCTCAAAGAATGCTGCACGGTAGAGTTTCTGTACCACAGTCACCGCTGCGTCCAGGGCATGGTACCCCCCTTCCCACGCCACCCTCTGATGCCGATTTCGCTAGCGCAGCGATGAAGCACAAGCTGAACAGAAAGCCATCCGATCTTCGCAAGGAGCATTCGCCTGATGTTCCCGATCTTGAGAGTGATGGTGGGTATGATGATGGACACTCCAAGCAGAATCTAGCCTCTCCGCCACCCACCCCTGAGAATGCAGGTCTGGCTCAAACCGCTGGGCCGTTCAAGGAGGACTCCGCTGATCACCAGTACGCTAGCTTCACTAAAATGCTTGAACAGAGCTCGCCAATCGTGGCCGCTACCGGTTTGATTGATCACTCCAACTGCCACCCGCCAAACGTGGAGAACTGGATCCATGGCAATCAGCAGCACTACTGGGCTCCAGAACATCACGGTCATCAGCAGGCTGACAACCGCCAAATGAATTTCGAGCAACCCCGGCTGGCGTACGGGATGCCCGGCGGCCAGCAGCAACACTAGACTGATATTTCCTAGATTTTCCTTTTCTGACAACTTCGCTCATTCCTTTTCATTTTCCTTTTCCCTTGTTTCTCGTGCACTTTTAGCGTTCATTTTTTGTTCGGCCTTCAAAAAATCCTCGCACTCTAGCTTTCCTTTCCTTTCCTTTGTCTTGCTACTATTTGCACATGCTTATCTGGCGTAGATTGTGGGTCGTTTTTGTTTCTCGATAGCATTTTCAAACGGAGGGGCTGGGTTTGGGGTAAGTGGTTTTACTACAGTTCTAGACAGGCAACTGTCGACAGTTTCCTTCCTCTTCATTCAAAAATACCTTTTCAAAAAAAGCTTTTTCCTTGGGTTTCATTTCTTCTCCTTTGAGTGTCCGAAAATACTTTCTTTCTCTCCCTCTAGTTCCAGCTGCTTATATTTCGGTTTGGAGCCTTTGTAATTGATAACTTTTGTTTCTCTTTCAGAATTCACCCAAATGGACATAGCGAAAAACCGAATCAGAGTACATGGTTATACTGATAAGCAAATTTCTCGAAGAACATGGTGATACCAATCTGTGCCGTCTGCGCTTGTGAAGATTTGTTCATACTATGCCCATCAGCCCCCGTATAGAACAGCACAAAACAGGAAATACGAATAATTAATGAACCTATTAATTTCCCTGCGACGAGCTGTCAAATATCACATGCTCCTCCATTTCTTGACCGTTGACCGGCATTATACTATAACTGCTCCTTCTTATAGTTCTCTGGCGAGACGTTAAAATGTTCACTCGGTCTATATCATCAGCCTAATAAGTAACGCAAATGACATGACATGGAGATTTTTTTTTCTCCTGTCACCGCCGATCACTGATTGAGAGGAAGCTTAATTCCCCTCTTCTGGGACAGCCACTCATGCGTCAAGATGCTCCCAGGTCCATGGGCGAGGGCTGATTCGAATCCACAAATCTTCTTCCGGTGGGTTCTGCCTTCTCCTCGCCCTTGTCTGCCTGAGGGATATTATAGAACCACATCTTATTACACGATATAACCCTGATATACTGTGTATGATTTTCCTTTCCTGCCAATGGACATGAGGAGGTTTCTTTATTTTATTTTTTTTTTCCTCTTTCTCCTTTGGCGAAATATTAATGGAACGTGTGGGGCTTCATGGCTGTTTCCAGTCACGAGATTACGGTCAGCTTTATAATTATCACAATTGCCAATAACGGAATGGTTGTTATCCTTTCCGGGCTTCCAATGAGGTTATCGAATCGCCACGGGGATCATCGTCACGATGCACAGGTGGTTGGATTAGCGCAAGGTGGCTCCGTATTCTTTTATTTCTGATTCACACCATCACACACTCAGAAATTTTACCATCTACAACTGGCACGGGATAGGTCAGGTAACTATCGTTTTTTGCTTTTATCATAGGATCTGTTTAACAAATTTTTCAAAACGTCGTCTTTGCCACCACATTTGTGGCAGAGAAGCGGAATAGGATCGGCCGGCTACGCTCGGAGTGCAGGTTTTGAGGCCGCGAATATACAAGTTGTACACCACAACGATCTCATTGGCCCGTATACACACCAATCTCGAGAGCGTTTTCTGCTGGTGTTTTACTTTATTTTATTCAATAGTTTTCCCCACGATTTGCAGACAACATGATCAGATTAGTTTTAGCTCGTGCGAGAAACCAAGTTCCCCACTATACTCAGTTGCACTGTCCAAAAGAAGAGGAAAAAAGAGGGTCCACGGATCGCCAACCGTGCCCGCGGGACTAACGAGATTCGATTAATCGTGGGAAGCGAACGAAGATGCAATACAAGAAAAAACTCGCCTGTTATGCAGGTCTCTTTTTTCTGTTGGCTAGTCCTTTCCCCAAATCCCAAAAGACTGGGGGCGTTAATAGGGCGTGCAGAACGGGAAAATCCCACATCCACGTCCGTAGCTTCATCCATCCCGTGTTCTTCCGTAAAAGGGTTCTCCCGGATTCGAAGCTAACCTTTTACGCCCAGGAAGGTCTTTTTGCAATCACGTTTCTCGAGACGGTGCGCGTGGGTTGGAGGTGTGCATGATTTTCCAAACATGAATCTTATCTCTCGGAAACTCGGACGGGGGATTATGCAGCTAGCGCTAGGTTCCGTTTCCTTTGCCTTCGCGCCACAGGAAGCTTATGCGGTCTCACCCATGAATCCTGCATAATATATGCGTACGGCGTGTGGGCGTACACAATTTCATTGTGCGCACGGATTTTGAGCAAAAGAAAGTAGAAGGGAAGGTGGACGCGATCCGAGCACAAATATTGGATAGTTCAAAATTATAATTATTTTGGCAAGATTTGTGTTGTTGGATGGGTTAATTTTATAAACTGGGATGTGATGATTCCATTTTCGGGAGGGCTTCCAATGGGCTCTGGTGGTCGAGACCGGGCGGTCTCGGGCGAGCTAACCTTCCCAGGGTCTCAAGCCGGCGTTACCGCTGCCAGAACCTTCTTTTAAATTTTGCACTTGTAGCTTCTCACCGTCCGAAAAGATGAATCAAAATGGCTTCTCCCTTGAAATATGGCGGGCCTTGGGTTTATTGGGATTGGCAGAACGGAAAGACAATTAGAAGCTTTCCGATCCTTTTTAGAATTGTCAAAAGGGTAAGCGTCGTTCCTCCGACGTCATTAGTGTATCATAACGCTCTCTAGCTCTGAGCTTTGGTACATTTTTGGAGGCTTGCATCTAAGCCTGTCCCTCCTCGCCTTCAATCTTCAGTTCGATACCTTCCGCTTCACAGGTTTGTCTGACATATTGTATGACCTACGCCCCGTGCCGCGCAAGTGCTCATGTTAGTCAGTTATTATCAAAAATGAAAATAAGAACCAGGGGATATATGACGAAGGAATAGGTAGGGAAAGGGACTATTTTTGACATCGGTCTCCAATGTTAAAATCACTCGATCTTCGTGACCCTTGCTCATAGTAATTTTGCCATACGATCGCGTCTCTCCATAACAGTTACGGGGGATTAACCGACGCCTCATATTGCCCCACTGGGCAGGGACATACCCCAGACAGGAAATTTGTGGAAATTTGACAGGAATACTTGGAAGGTCCCTGATGAACCTCCCCCAGCCAGCAAGCCACTTCCTGGTCCCCTATTCTTCCGAGATCACGGGAAAACGAGACATTCAGAGCGAGCCGCGAAGAAATATTCCCAAGCACTGCTCCGCCAGGCCTGCTAAAGCAAAAGAGAAAGGAAAATATATGAAAACACCATCATCACGAACCTTTCTGTCTGATGGCGCTGTTTGCCACCACAACTTGTCGTCGTCGTCCTTCTTATCTTGCTCTGCACCGGCCCTCAATAGCTCCACCACAACATCCCCGTTTCCCTCAGCCATCGCATGGTGAAGTGGCGTCTGGTTGGATGTGTCTGAGGTGTTGATAGGCGAGTTGTACTGCAGCAGGAGCTTGGTGATCGCGACGGATCCGACGGCGGCAGCACGGTGGAGAGGCAACTGGGAGCGACGGTCGCGGATGCGGGCTGATGCGCCGTTGGCTAGCAGCAGTTTCACGGTCTGCAGGTGGTTTTTTGAGGCTGCGAAGTGCAATGCTGTCTAGGCGTTTTAGAGATTAGTCTCGATTATCCCGCCCTTTGGTTTGGACGAACGGGCGAACCTGGCTGGCATTATCTGTCAGTGCGTTTGCATTAGCGAATAATTACTATGAGACTCTAGAACGGTCTATAGGTAAGCCAACTTTTTTGGTTGACATCAGCGTCTCTCCTGATGAGTTTTTCTACTAGGGCGTCATTGCCCGTGCTCGCGGCGATATGAAGGACCGTCCATCCCGAACCGTCAGTTTCATCGATATCGAATCCTTTGACTTGCAGAAGCGAGTCTATTATTTCGTTATGGGAGTTCGAAGCCGCCCAGTGGATGGGCAGCCGGTCATCGTCATCCTTCTTCAAGGCATCCTTTGGGTTTGAAGATAGCAGAGATTCGACCAGTTGGGCTAAGAACAGCGGGAGCTCAGCGGACATCGTGAAGAAACCAAGTTCGGTTCAAATGAATGGTAGACATACTCTTGCCGTCACGGGCTGCCTCATGCAAGGGAAACTTGGGCTGGTCATCCTCTTTGTTCGGTGGTTGTGCTGTTGCCGACATGTTGACGTTGGTGGGGTTGAGTTTGAAGGAAAACGCGACGACAAAGAAGGCTAAGCTTACAAATATTGCAAATAGCCCGTTTGATATAGCAAGAAAGAGACTTCGAACGTCGGTTGAAAGGCGAACACCATTTTTTAAAATATAAATACAGCGGGCGTGCTTGGGTATCAAATGATAATTTATATTCGCAAGAGGGATTGACTAATCGAGATGAGATACGAAGATTCTCGAATCTACCCGCTCCTATTCAAAATCTTGTCCATGTGCTGAGAGGCATTTGTAAATGTCGTCTCCAAATAGTTCTGCCTCTTCTTCAGGCCCTTGATCTCTTCTTCGATTGTGTTCTTCTCTGTTTCCAGCCGCTTCTTCACCGTCGTGATGCTCTCTTGAACAAACCTAGTATAGCAAAGTCAGACCACATATCTCACGTTTCAACCAGACCCCGAGAGAAGCTTACATCTTGCCAATACCTTCGTATACTTTAGTAGCTGCGGGCAGCGAGTTAAGCTCCGCTTCTGTGAGCTGGATCACACGAGTTTCTCGCTGTTTCGCCGTCATCTGGGTCTTAACCACTGCCAGCTGCTGCTGGGATAGGATCGCCTGGGTCTCGATCTCTTGGAGGACCTGGATAATGGCTAATTAGTACCAAATAACATGCTGAAATTATTGAAGAAGGCTCGCCTTTTGGAGGGCTTGGTTTGAAATCGACATTGTGAGCAGTTTCAGCGGTGTCTTTTGCCAGAGAGGTTGGAGGCTTAGAGCTGCTGTTACTGCATCTCACGGCGTTCCCAATTTGTCGTCAAAATGCAACATTTCGCAACACAAAAATGGAACATGGCATATTCGTGTGATATTTTAGATGGAATTATGATTGATAGGCTGGCTATGTTCTATAAATTATTTAAAATGACGGATTAACTGACGGTGTTCGCGGTTCAGCATCGGCACTCCGTCTCTAGGCGAAAGGCACACAGTAGCCTGTAATTCGAAGAAGATTGTATTTTCAGTTCCCCCCATCAGTGCCTCCACATGGTATGCTGATATACGCCACTATCTTCCAAGGTTTCCGAATCCACGAACCAGCGATTTCCGGTCCACCACAATCATTTGACGGTCAAATTCCTGTTCATAAAGTCGGAGTCATAAATTGGATAATTGGCTATTCTAGTATAATCCTCAACCTGGACCGGCTAATTAATCACTCTCACTCTCAAGACTGTTTCACTGCCACTACAGGCTATACTCACGCTCACTCAAAGCTTCCAGCAGCCTCAATAGAATTATATAAAAGCATGGACACCGCACCAATATTCCGCGAACTCCACCCCTCCCAGTCCAATCCCTCGGCTATAGACTCCTCTTCATTCAAAACGGTATCAGTACTATCGGTCCAGAAACCCCATTCAACCCCTACCGCTCCGAACCCTCCCAACCATTAGACACCCTGGACCTCAAAGATCTCGAACCTTACATTATCAGTCTCGCCGCGCGTGAGGTAGAAATTGCCAATATCCGCGAACAAGACGGTCGTATAAAATGGACGTTGGCAGATGGAGTTAAACTCCGAGCGTCGACCTTTATCTTTGTTATGGTTAAGATTATTGACTCCACTGCTGTTATTTTGGCGGCAAGTAGCGTTCCGCCACCGCCGGTACTGCCGTTGGGGTGTTCCGGGTGGCATTGTTCGCCGTGTATCCCGGGAAATTTGAATCAGCATGGGACTCCTGCGATGTCTTTAAACGATCTGGGAGGGCGACATGCGCACGCTAAAGGGCTGAAAATGTCGTCGACGAACGATTCTTCGAGTCAGAATTTAGGCGAACTATTGAGTTCGCTCAAGACTGCCACTGCGGTTGATTCTGCTGGGCTAGGAGCTTCTAGGAAGAGGAAGGCTCAAAAAATGTCAAGTACTGATGGTACTGGGTTTTCACCGGGGTATTTGTCCGGCAGGAGCCAACTAGACGTCAATGGCAACGAGCTACTCGACGAAGTCGCGAAAATGGATGAAGAGGAAAGACAAAGGGGGGTCGTATACTTGACCCGCACTGCGGGAATGTGATTGAAGGAGACAGGAGCGAGCAAGTGACCGTTGAAGGTATCTTTTGTGACTATAATAACTAGTCTCAAGGTATTTGGAACGGCTGTGAACGTATATTCTCTCTTTTCAAACCAGGTTGTTTCTGTTCCTGAATGTGCCTATTTGAGTACATGCTGTTGTAGGTAACTTATTAGATTAGGACAATGGTGACTAGATGGATACCACTTCTCTTGCAACTTAGCTGCTTTGTGTCATCATATTCTTGTCCTTATAGGATCATATGGCTCCGTGCCTAAAATACTCGGTATTTAAATCCTATATCACACAAATATACAAATACTACATCAATCCGCCACACTCTATGGAATCCAAAGCAACAACCCTCCCTTATCAGCAGCCCTAACACCTTCCGTCGCTGCAATTCTTAAATTCTTATTATAATACTTATCGACCACCCTCAACGACGCCTTGATCCAATCGTGCCGTATCCTCGGGTACAACCTATACTCCATAACCAACCTAGTCAACGGCATGAGCTGCACCCCTGGCTGTTTTGGACCTTCGAAAAGGAATGTTTCGTTGGTTTCCATTGAAACGTTGAAGGTTAGGACATGCATAGTCGGGTTTTCGAGGGTGTATGTTAACAATACCGAGTTTGTATCTGGCGAGTAAGGTGAGGCTTCTGTAAGATTATTCCCGTCAGTTGCGTGTATCTTTAAGTTTAAGATGGAGATTAGTAGCCATACCAGCTAGAACTCGAGGTTCACTACCGGGGATCAGGAGTCTGGGAACAGCTAACGGCGTTTCTACAATATCACCTTCCGGACGCTTCCACTTGACTCTAAGATCCAAATCCACATCTGAGGATCTGCGATCTTCTAGCGCGTGCTTTGTAACTTCTAGCATGTAAACTATCTCTATTATAGTGTCGGGTTTGAATTCTATAACCGTGCAGATTAGATCAGTATACCATCGAAGCTTATCAAAAGAAAAATCTCACCTTTCTCCTTTTCCGTCACATCATCTGCCCTCTCAAGATGACATACTATCCCACCTTGCACGTTCGACACATCACAGGTGAAAGCCTCCAGAAGTAGCGGCTCTTCCTCCATCAGCGATATCTGACATTTAAAAATCCATCGTTGTGTCAACCCCTTAGAAACATCCTCCTGCGCTTCCCTGTCGGCATCTTCCTCTGATAATCGGAAAAGATTCGGCCATTTCTTCGTGTGCACGCTTGGAGAAAAGTCGAATTTTGTACGGAACGGACGCCGCACGTGGAACGGTGGCAGTTTAACGGCTTTTGAAATTTGTGTTTCCGGGTCAGAAGTAAGGACGTAGAGGGATATAACCTCCAAAGACACTTCGGCTTCGAGAATTGCCGAGGGGATGGTAAACCCGCGTATGATCTCTTGCGAAGGAGATATGACACCGAGGGAGTATGGCGTTTCCGGATCATCTTCGACTGCTGCGGTTGTGTCGGTGGCGTCCCATGTAATCAACGGCACTGTTTGTGTAAAAGTCAGTATATGAATGATGGGAGGTTTAGATGTCAACCGCACCTTCATCGGGATATCCCAGTATCCGAATCTTCATCCGAGCGTCCACTTCCTCGTCTTCTTCGTTGACTACCGCGAGTACAACCCTGATAGATTCACCAATATACACGGGGTCGTCCAATCGCAAAATCTTCACCATAAGCCTTGGCGGTCTAGGTAAGATCTTTAGAAACATTGGCCGGTATGTCTTCAAATTCACTTTCCTTAACCCCTCTTCAGTCTGTTTCCAGAAATAAGCCTTTTTTGTCTTCAAAAGTAGAGGGTTATAGTCATCGATATCAACAATCAAATCGATATCGTAGCCTTCTCCGCGGAGTGTCAAGGTGATCGAGGTGGCTCTCGCATCACCATGTTCTCGAAGTAATGCACTCCACTCCAGGACTTTGACTTGGCCTGGTTTTAGCGTCAAATCAGCATTGCCCTCCATGTATGGTTTCTTTCCATCACTTGGTGATATATCTTTGATGGTTGACTTTAAATCTTGGTAGTTAGGCGAGTCGCCCGATGCTTCGTGATGGAATGTGACGGGTTTTAGGTATCCTTTGTACTCAATCTTTATCTCACTAAGGACAAGAGGAGTAGAATTTGGTTGGGCCATTGATATTAGCGTAAGTTGGGATACAGCAGCGTCACCAACCGACACTTCACCCGCTAGGAATGTGCAATCTGCTTCTATCACAGGTAAAACATCAAGAGCGCGTATCGCCAAAGTTGTCACGCCATTAATACCGCCTTCAATGTTAGCTAGGCAGTTTGCCATATCTAAAGGCTTGTCGCTCCCCGGAAGGATGCTACTGTGTAGCTCCAGGGTAGCCATAATAAGTGATGATGCATCGCCGAGTTTTTCTGCACATTTTCGCATAATAGCTAGAGCTTCCCTCAAGACTTCTGGACTCCATTTATCCGCTCTCCATGTTCGCAAGCTGACTTTGAGACTCTCCAACGCCACCTGCCAGTTTTCCCTCGCCGTTTCGAGTTGAGCGAGCTCGAACAGAACTCGAGCTCTTAATCTCGCTTGGCCTTTCTCTGCAAAAGAAGAAGCAGCAGCGTTGAGGTAGCCGATGATGGCCGATGTCAAATCTACTGCTTGTTCTTCCTCTGGCCCTTGAACGAGATATAGATCGACAGGTGTATCCGACTCTGGCAGCCTATCGACTCTCCTCTTGTGCAGTTTTGCATGGGCGACAGCCATCATCCAATAGAACCCAGCGTGATGCAAATGCTCAATCGCGGATACTCGCTCATCAACTTTGATAGACTTATCTATCGGTGCGTAAATGGCGGGGATATCCGACGCCTTTGGATCGGGCGTGAACATTCGCGAAGAATGCACAATTGTAGCCATGATGACCGCCCATCGGGTTTGCCAAGCTGCCCAGCCATATGTACTCGTACCTGCACCCTTACGATCAAGAATATCACTCATCCGTCGCCTGTGAGTCTCCCATCTCCTTGCTGCGAGTGTTCCATTCTCAAAATAGACATAACATCTAATCATTCTCGCCGCGACAACATCGGCCAATAGCCGAATCTCGTTCCACCGAGGGCTCCAGTTGTTGGTGGTCTCAAATACTTCCAACAAAGCTTCATATGCCGTCTCGTAATGTCTGACGGCAACATCCATTTCCCCTCTGAACTCCCCAAACACAGCTAGTTTTATCTCGTACCGTACCGTCCAGCCAGTATTGCTGAGAGACTGCGACATTGAGCTAGGCGGTATTGTTGCTGCCGGAACCGAGGAACGACTGCGCTTTCTACGCGCATGTTTCGATAGCTCTCGGTAGAACTCGATAGATGTGGGTGTCAAGGTCAATTCGATGCTTTTGGCCAACTGCTGTAGTTCGACAGGGGAGGCACGTGCGGGTAAGAAGAATAGAGAGCTCTTAGTATCTAAACTAGTCAACCGACGTATTAACGCGAACCTATTTTCAATGGATGGAGCTTCGAGGAGTGTCTTCTGGGCGATCATGACTACTGCGAATTTGATCTTGCGAGAGTCGGTGAGAAGGATCTTTTTCATTTCATTGATAGATACTGCTAAGGCTCTATCAACGGCATCTTCCTGCGCAGTAGGGACAATAGCGAATTCGTGGAACGAGACAAATGCACATGGCTGCAGGTAAAGGTGCTTCCGGAGCCAGATGTGGCTGAAGACTCCATCGGGATAGAGGGGCGAATCTGGTGTTAAAGGCGATATAGGACTATGTAAAGGCCGCTTGAGAAATCCACTGCTCGTGGGCGTCCTAGGAGACATTACTTCGGCCACGGGTGACATGGGGGTGCCATCTGAGAAGGGTGGGTTCGCTTTTCGAGGTGGTAAGGCGAAGGTCTGGTGTCGATAAAACCTCCCCCAGAACGAGTGTCAGCGAAGTTTTCTTGAACACTTTACTACCGTTCTGCTGCATCATGCGGAAAAATGAGGTTTGAAAAAAGTAGTGACGGTTTACAAACATCTCACTTTTCGCTTTCAGCTTGGTTTGCTTTTTTTTTTTTTTTTTTTCAAATGTGAGGAAGGAAAAGGACTACCCTTCCAACGGCTGCGACTCTAAACGCGGACGAGTTTGGCGGTCTTCCTCCTCGCTTGGCGGTGCCTTTCCATCCAGAATCTGCGTTGCTCCTGAGGAAACATTGCAGCAGGTCCTCCCCGACTTTGGAGTCGACGAGTGGAGATTCGGAGCTTATCAGGGTAGCGTTTTCGAGGAGCGGATACGGTGGCAGCGAAGTATGGGACTCTGGCGCGCCCAGGCCAGATACCACGAGGAGGGGCAGCGGGGTGGTAAAGTATTCCGGTGGGTATGCTTCCATGGCTCCTGTTATCACTACTGCCGCTGCCGTGCAGACTTTGGAACCGGTGGCGTTGGAGATACTTTTTTAAACACACGCTCTCGTCTGTCGAAAGTTATCGAGATGTGGACATTGGCGATGTCTGCGACTAGAGGACACGTTATATCGTGTTAGCTTTGTTTAGTTTGACAATTAATCTCAAGATGTCCTCACTAGAGTATCCAAACCGTATCAGATCACGAGGTTGGTAAAGGTATTGTGGAAGAAAGATGATGAGGCCGACGATGCTGGCGGTGATACGTTTGGTTAATGTGGTTGATTGAGCTAGCTGGGGTTGATATGGTTGGTTAGTTGCTGGGGAAGGAAAGGTGGGCCTAAGCTTGCAGTCGGCTTTAACGGCTGAGCTGGTTTCTCTCGCCCAAGTTAATTATGTGCTCTCTCTTCCGCTTCCATCGCCTTCTCCACCACCTGCCACCCACGAGATTTCGAGAGTACGATAGCAGAATTGCGATCGCGAGGATATTGTTTCCAAGAATTTGACACTTCGAGCCGCTACCATGGCGCAGACCGCTCTCGAAAAGGCCAATCTTCTTACACTCATCGCGTAAGCGGTACCTTTCAAACCACCACATCGTCCCACTAGATGGATACTGACCAGCTGGTTTCCTGAATGTAGAGACTGCAAGGCCGCTGTTAGGAGACACGATGACTGTGAGATGATAATATCCTCCATTACAATACCACTTTTATTCCCTAGATTTACTAAATCTTCATGTTCTTGCAGCTTCCGACTCCGATGAGACCGATGTCGCCCACGGTACCAATCGCGGAAATAAACTGAAGCGAAAGGCGCGACAGGTCCACGCTGGAAACCTCGACGAACCTACAGGCAGGAAATTGGCACCTGAGGTATGAATATCTACACATTTACGAAGGTTAGACATATATTCAGGGCCTTATCTAATATCCTTTGACAGCTCATCGACTTCAATGGCCGGCAACGCATGATCCTCTATCGAAACACTGTGAAGCGGGACGAACCAGAAGCACAAATGTCAGGGCGGAAGAAGAAGCAGAAGCAAGCTGTCGCCGGTATCGAAGAAGAGAAGTTCCCGGAAGAGGATCCTTATGCTAGTATTCATCTTGAGAGTATGTACATCTTTAAATTGAATATTTCAAGCGGGATTAGATTTGAAGGTACTGATGGTTTTGTCCTGTTTATTAGCCCTGCTTGCGCCCGCCGTCGAACCGAAAGACATCCCAAACCACCCCGCTCTATCGTTACCGTACAAATCGCGACACCTAACAGACCTGTGCGAGCAAGCTTTGGACATAATATGTGCAGAGCACAAGCACTTAGTTACGATTAAACGGCTGTTGACCCATCTTCTTGGTGACGATCCGTGGGTGACGGGCGACAAGATGGAAACGGTAGCCGTGCCAAAGTACATCCAAGAAGCACAGAGGATGATTGAAGATCGGGAAAAGGCAAAGAACTCTGCTGAAGAAGGTAGTCGAGGGAAGGAAACCCACACTCAGTCGACAGTACGGGACGATGATGTTGAAATGGTGGATAGTGAGAAGCCTGGGGAGAATGTTGAAAAGTCAACGGTAGTCGAGGTGCCATCCAAGTCACCGATACCAAAATTGGAGCATCCTTCGCCCCCAGACGGGTTCCTAGAAGGTGCGGGAGAATCATCAACGGCGAGGAGTAGTGCTACCGTCCCAGCTCAGATCGCGCCGCCTGCCACAAGTTCAACAGATCCGAATGCCATGCAGATTACCAGCGACTCTTTGACGACATTGCCAGCAGGGGTAGACCCGTACGAGATTATTAATTCAACGTCACCATGGTTCTACCCTCCGGGTCGTGATGATGACGCTAGGAACTACGGTCTTCCCGCGCAGGAGGCCGAGGAAACCAGACAGTTACTGCTCTTAGCTGTGCAGAAGGAAGAGGAGTTCATAAGAGGGCTTGAGCGAGTTCGCTCAATGTTACTGAGGGCTGACCGGCAGAGAAAACAGGTCTGGAACTGGTGTCGTGCGGATGGGGCACCGGAGCAGAGTGATGGGGAAGACTATGTTGATCTTGAGTACTGGGGACTAAAGGAAGGCGATCTCATCAAGGGCGCGGAGGAAGAGGAAGAAGAAGACCCTAAGGGCAAAAAGACGGCAAGGACAAGCAGAAGAGGTGGGTGAAAAGGTTGTATCGAGAAAGGAGCTTTAGTATTACGCTTGCAGCGGCAGCGGTTGTTATTTTTCTATGGGTTTTGCTTTCATATTTGGGATCTAGAAGGAATGCTCTTCGTGTGGAGCGCTCTGCTCGTATTATTACCACTTTGTATTTCGGCGTCACGAAAAGGGACGGAAGCATCTGTATAATAGTTGTAGGAAGAAGGTCTTTGTAGCGCTCTCTCCATGTATACTTAGATATATAGTATACACTACCGCGCGTGAATGATATATATACTTAATTTACAAGCACTTGGATCTCTCTGTACACCTACGATACAGACAGAACTTGTAAATTAGCAGACTCGTTCATTTGAAGGTATGCTCGACAGCTCTAGCTACTTGCATGAAGCTCCTGGGCTCATTTACTCGCATGCTGCTCCTGTGCTGCAGCTGCAGGCAGCAAAAACGCCTCGAGCTCGAATGGAACCCGCCCGGGGGGGGGGCCAAAGATGCATGTTCCATCACATTCGAGAGACCCCAGATGGTGCCAATTCACGCGAAGAAGGAGAGCGAGGAGCGACCTGACTGATCAATAATAATCAACCGGCCTATCAAATGAATCGCGGAGAGTGAAAATTCTCAACGGCACTAAGCTGGTTGCGGGCAAAGTCAACAAACCGGGTGCTGTGTTTCTGTTGTTGTTGCTGCTGGCAATTCCCCACTCCACCCTTCCTTCTCTTCCTCTCTGGATTTTAATAATTATTATACTCCTTATTCCTCGCCTCTTCCCTTCTTCCTCTCCATCTCATCTCCCCATCTCTTCTGAGCATCTTTCTTCTACTCAAATCAACATCATCCATATCTTAGAAGTTTTACCTTTCGAAAACAATCCGCCAAAATGAGAGAAATCGTGAGTTCTTCTTTCCCTCTCTTGGGTTTTCGCTGCTGCAGAATCAGGTGGAGTGATATAGCTCCTCCCGTAGCTTCATCTCTCATCTCTCTTTTCCAGACTCAAGCACGCGTAGCTATTTTTTCTCAAGTCATGCATCACTAACGTTGCTTCTCATCTATAGGTCCACCTCCAAACCGGTCAATGCGTATGTTTATTTGGCTATCCGTTGTTACCTGCTCGTGTTCGTTGAGCTCAAGCTAACCGCCCTGGTCTATTTTCTCTTCCCTTCCTGCAGGGTAACCAAATCGGTGCTGCTTTCTGGTATGTTTATATTACCGTATATATAACTCAAGAAGCTCCCACTAATCAATAACTTCGTATAGGCAAACCATTTCCGGTATGAATCAACCTTCACAATAGCTGTCACGAAAATATATGTGAATTTTTTTTGCTGACAGTCGTTTTTAGGTGAACACGGCCTTGACGGTCAAGGTGTCTACAATGGCACTTCTGATCTCCAACTCGAGAGGATGAACGTACGCGCTACTTTCCCATTCTCGTAAACATAATAAAACACTTTGTACTATTATATACATATGAAAATGTTCGAGCTAACGATTTGATTTCCTCGATTCCCACAGGTTTACTTCAACGAGGTTAGTCTTTCCCCTTTCTGCGACGCAGATTTTTGTAAAACCAAATGATCAATCAGCTTTATTGACATCATACCGCATCTCAACAGGCTTCGAACACCAAATATGTCCCACGTGCTGTCCTCGTCGACTTGGAACCCGGTACCATGGATGCCGTTCGTTCTGGTCCATTCGGTCAGCTCTTCCGTCCTGACAACTTTGTCTTTGGCCAATCCGGTGCCGGTAACAACTGGGCCAAGGGTCATTATACCGAGGGTGCCGAACTCGTCGACCAGGTCCTCGATGTCGTCCGTCGTGAAGCCGAAGGTTGCGACTGCCTCCAAGGTTTCCAGATCACTCACTCGCTCGGTGGTGGTACTGGTGCCGGTATGGGTACCCTTTTGATCTCCAAGATCCGTGAAGAATTCCCAGACAGAATGATGGCTACCTTCTCCGTCGTTCCATCCCCCAAGGTCTCCGACACCGTCGTCGAGCCTTACAATGCCACACTCTCTGTTCACCAGCTTGTCGAGAACTCTGATGAGACCTTTTGTATCGATAACGAGGCTTTGTACGACATTTGCATGCGTACCCTCAAGCTCTCTCAGCCATCCTATGGCGACCTCAACCACCTCGTCTCGGCCGTCATGTCCGGTGTCACTACATGCTTGCGTTTCCCAGGTCAGCTGAACTCTGATCTTCGCAAGCTTGCCGTCAACATGGTCCCCTTCCCGCGTCTCCACTTCTTCATGGTTGGTTTCGCTCCTCTCACTTCTCGCGGTGCCCACTCCTTCCGTGCCGTCACCGTTCCAGAGCTCACCCAGCAAATGTTCGACCCCAAGAACATGATGGCTGCTTCTGATTTCCGTAACGGCCGATACCTCACTTGTGCCGCCTTCTTCCGTGGCAAGGTCAGCATGAGAGAAGTTGAAGAACAAATGAGAAACATCCAGAACAAGAACAGTGCCTACTTTGTTGAATGGATTCCCAACAACGTCCAAACCGCTCTTTGCTCCATCCCACCAAGAGGATTGAAGATCAGCGCCACCTTTGTTGGTAACTCGACATCCATCCAGGAGCTCTTCAAGAGAGGTACGTGTTTTATATTCCTAACGTCACACATGGACAAGCATACTAACCCTGTTTATAGTCGGTGATCAATTCACTGCCATGTTCCGTCGCAAGGCTTTCTTGCATTGGTACACCGGTGAGGGTATGGACGAGATGGAATTTACTGAAGCCGAATCGAACATGAACGATCTGGTCTCCGAGTACCAACAATACCAGGAAGCTAGCATCACTGATGATGAGGAAGGGTACCCTGAGGAGGGGGACGTTCACGAGGAGTAGATTACGCAATCTATCTTTTAGTGAAAAGAGGGAATGGAGGAGGAAGCGGTTATCGCCTTTTTGTTTTTACTTTCTTTTTGGTTCACTTTATATCCAAGCGCTTTTTGTGAAGGCTTTTGAGGATATAAATTCTGCAAGACAGCTCTCAGAGAGACGTTGACCAAGAAGCTTGAATAAACAATTATCCCCTTTTTGTTCCTCCTATTCACTATTTCTCTTCGATGCAGACCTGTTATTTTCTTACTTTCAAGCTTATCAAAGATTCGACTTTATCCTTCGGTATCGGCATTTCACCGATTTACTGATTAAAGCGCTTCTTTGCTTTAACTATAACTATGTCTACTAATGACTAAAAACAATAAATATACCATTATGAGAAAAACCATTGCATATATCAACGGTTTCCAGAACAAATTGGATCTTGTTCCCGATAGTTCCCTACAATTTATAAGAGTGAGATTTAATTTCTCTCTCTCACTTTCTGGATATTCTCCCGTGCGAGAGGACTAGCCTAGGTGATGCTTCCCCCGGGCCCCTCCAGGAGAATCAATTATCCTATCTTTGACATACCAGAGAGGGGGAGCTTTAAGAGGCGCTTCCCTGCCTGTTCATATCGCTACCGAAAACAGTCCGAAAAAAAAAGGCAGACGTGGGTCCTTCGTCCTAAAAGTAATTGGCGCTAGCGAAATCGGCGGGGCAAGCCTCCCAGCGAAGAATGCGTCGACGATACGCTGCAAGATTGCACGAAAAGCAGTGATCCGATAGGGAAATACTGCATCATGCCAATAAAATAGCCTGAGCGCGCCGTGGGAGTATATCCGATGCTAGCCAACTGAAGTTTTTTTTTGAAAGAGGAGTCATTTTAGTGGAATGGAAAGCGTCGGTATAAAAAAAATCTCTTTTTCTCTCCGATTGATTGCTGTGCATTGTTAATTGTTAGTTTCCCAACATCCCACAGACTTTTTTGGTTTCAAAACTCTCTTCTTCCTTTTCTTTTATCACTCAAATTCTTCGTCCTATCTTGAATTTTAAAATTACATGGCAACTCAGTTACCCACAATGTCGAAAGGA
Organism: Dactylellina drechsleri; assembly: GCA_036971345.1. NCBI lineage: Eukaryota > Fungi > Ascomycota > Orbiliomycetes > Orbiliales > Orbiliaceae > Dactylellina > Dactylellina drechsleri. The sequence continues at coordinate 289,298 of JAJTUB010000019.1, read as the reverse complement.
AAGGTACGTTTAATTCGTTTGAATACCACTTTTGCTATCACTATCGTTCGTTGCTAATGGATTGGTACGCACGACCAGGTCTGCTTGGCATACTCGTAAGTCCCACAAAACTGGACGCTGTTGGATTGTCCATTGAAGCTATATATCGGTCTCAATGATTATATACTAACTCAATTGGCGTTTATAGCGGTGGTTTAGACACCAGCTGCATGTAAGTTTTATTTATTTCTATCTTTGTCTAGGCCTTTGTGTACGTGTAGCTAATAAATGCGGGGTGTAGTTTGGCATGGCTGCTAGAACAGGGCTACGAGGTCGTGTGCTACAGTAAGTCTAACCTATCTTTACGAACCACGATATGGTGCTAATTACATCGTTCCAATGTAGTGGCTGATGTTGGCCAAGAAGGTACAGAGGTTCTATTCTATCTACCTGAATCACGCGATGTGAATACTCACCTTTCGATTTGGTTACAACAGAGGACTTTGACGCCGCGAAAGCTAAAGCTAAGAAGAGTACGTGCCCTCTCACATCTCAATTCACACATCAAATCGTCTAACATCATTTCGAAAACTTCCAGTCGGCGCATCGGAATGCTACGTCGACGACCTCCGCAAGGAATTCGTCGAACAGCTCTGCTTCCCTGCAATCCAATGCAACGCCATCTACGAAAACGTCTACCTTCTCGGCACCTCCCTCGCCCGCCCCATCATTGCCCGCGGTCAAATGGCCGTCGCTAAAAAGGAAGGCTGCTTCGCCGTCTCCCACGGCTGCACGGGTAAAGGCAACGATCAAGTTCGTTTCGAACTCGCGTTCTACGCGCTAGACCCCAAGATCAAAGTCATAGCACCATGGCGAGACCCCGTCTTTTACGAGCGGTTCAAGGGACGTAACGACCTCCTCGAATATGCCGGCTCTGTCGGAGTGCCAGTCACTCAGACAAAGGCGAAACCGTGGTCGATGGATGAAAATCTAGCACATTGCTCTTACGAGGCAGGTATCCTCGAGGATCCGGACGTGACACCACCAAAAGATATGTGGAAGCTCACGGTTGACCCTGAGGATGCGCCAAATGAGCCGGAGGATTTCACATTGTTTTTCGAGAAGGGATTGCCTGTTAAGCTTGTTGAAGCTAGTGGAGAGACGACAACGGACTCGTTGAATTTGTTCTTGAAAGCCAATGCTATCGCTAGGAAGCACGGTGTCGGAAGGATTGATATTGTTGAGAGTGAGTTCTACCTTTTTCTCTTATTAGTCTTAGATGGATGGTAATGCTGATTGTGGATTGAATGTAGATCGCTTCATCGGTCTCAAATCCCGTGGATGCTACGAAACACCCGGCTTGACCTGTCTCCGCAACGCTCACGTCGATCTCGAAGGTTTAGTCTTAGACCGAGAGGTTCGCGCCCTCCGTGATCAATTCGTCACATTCAACTATGCCAAGATTCTGTATAACGGACTCTACTTCTCTCCGGAACGAGAGTTCCTCGAGAGTTCCATCATTGCCAGCCAGAAGACAGTGAACGGACAGGTTAGGTGTCGATGCTACAAGGGTAGCTTCACAGTGCTAGGAAGGAGCTCGAAGACAGAGAAATTGTACGATATGAGCGAGAGCAGTATGGATGAGATTGGTGACTTTGCGCCGTCTGAGACTACTGGATTCATCAGCGTGCAGGCTATCAGGTTGAAGAAGTATGGTTTGAAGAAGCAGGAGGATGGCGAGGCATTGTAGTTCTTTTGCGGTGGGTTGTACCTTTACTTTCTCTATTATTTTTACGTGGCCACGTTTTATGGTTGATGTGGTCTATGAAAAAAATCACTTCCTGTAGAAAGCTCCAAAGATTTTTCTTAATAAAATTCTTGTTCCTACTAAACTTTATGTTGGAAATATAGACTCTGCTAGAACTCTAGACTAGATATCAATGCTTTACAATGATATACGGACCCATAGATGATATCAAAAGCTACGGACGAGGCGACTATTCATTTGGTTTGTGCGAACAAGGCTGACGGTTAGCGATAATATGTATACAGAAGACGACGACCAAAGGTCTTGCAGTGAAGAAATTCAATCCACCGAAGGCTCTAATTCTAAATACCTCAAAAGTCACCGAAAACCCCCTCATCATAAATATTTCATCTTAATATTAAGGGGCCTGGTTGATAAGGTATAATATTGTGAAACATGTAGTGGACAATGATGCGGAATTTGAATCTAGTCTTGTATGTTTGAGTACAGAATATACAACTGTGACAGTACTAATACTAAACTCGACGACTCTGGTATTGTATCTACTGATGTATATATACACTTGAATTCGTTGGAGGGTGGAAATCATGTTTCTGTACGATCGAGAAATTCAACAGTGATCGACCCCCGGCGCGGGTCTATCTTCAACAATTATATTAGTATATTACAGTGCCAACCTTTTCCAACGGTCCATCTTGAAAAACTGATACACACCCATAACTAATCTGCTAGAAATATATCAAAATATCTACCAAAATTCGACAGCATCACAAAAGTCACGATGGTGGAACTCGTGTTCTACTATGCTGAAGACTCCGACTCGGATTTGGACGACTATGTTTATGGTAAGTATTCGATTTTAATATAAATCTTATTAAACTATTAATACCCCTTCAAACGATCGATATTGCATGATATACGGACCAGGCTAATAATCTCAAATATGCGTACACAGAAATCGAGTTACCGCACACGGATCCTAACGATGCTAAATATGTTCCGCTTTCTGGACATTCTAAAGATCAAGACCAGCCCAAAGCTCCTAAGCCCCCTAATACTAAACCTAGAGTTATCAAAGAAATGAAATTCTTGATGATGCTGTGCATATTACTCCTCATCCTCACCACTACCTTTTCCGTTTCTTATTCCAATTCGACAAATTTGATCCTCGACGCGAACTTTTCAAATGGCTCGTCGTAACATGCGGCTTTACAGGAATGGCCGCTCCAAGTTTTGCTCTACTGTGCAGAAATGCGGATTTAGAATCGGTTCCTCTTGTGGTATTTTTGTGGGGTCCTGTGTGTTGGTTTTCTTGCGGAAACACTTTATGCCTGGTGAGTTGTGTTTACCGTTTTTATCGTGCTATACACCATCGGATGGTCTATTTACCTATCCATGGGTGTTTCTTACCTGCTATAGCCTTCACCTCAGTAGACCTGACAGCAAGTATATCCCTCGTTTTCATTCCTCTTGCGAAATATCTAGATTCTAAATCACATTTATGGTCGATATGAATTATTTTCCTGTGACTGATCTCGATTTTTGTCAGAGTACTAGTGGAGATACAATGGAATCGAAGACAATACTTTGCGAAGTTCTTTTTGTTTTGATTTATTCAAGTATTTAGGAAGTATTTATTGTAAAATAGACGGCACAGGTTACCGTATCAATTCAATATACCCACTCTTTCCCCTGGTGCATCACAGTCTACGTAGCTCATCGATTGCAATTAGAGTTGAGATTTGTTGGAACTAGATCCTATACACGAGGTGATTGGTGTTTTCTTTAATTCAGGTATTAATATATTTAGGTTTCGTGTACATTTTTTAAGTTCATAATATATCGGGAGCTTGGGATTGATCCTATGGCTACTGTTTTACAGTCAACCACCCCTAGAATTCTTTGACGAAGCCACAACAACATATCCACACATTGTAATCTCATCTCCGTGATATAGCTATAGGTTTTAAAACTCGGACGACGACTATTTCGCTGGTAAGTAGAGTATGCCAATCCTTTTGGATAAGAATAATTGGATATAATGCTGGGAGTTTGATATACGTACAACACCAGGCAGAAAATCGGCAGTTTGTACAGATATGTACAATGAGCTGTTTCTCGAGGATCCTAACAATACCGAGTATCAGCCCCCCGAAATACTCCAAAGCTTCCGAAAATGAATACTCAAATTTGGGAAACCTCGATACTAGGCAATACAACATGTACTGTTTCTTGACGGCAACTTCCCCATATCTCCTCATCGGCACTACAATTTTCGCCCAACCCTTCTATAAATGCGAATTTGATGAATCGGAGCCCAAAAACGAACTCCACAGATGGACGGCTGTAATGTTTATCCTCACAGGGGGCCTTGTTCCGGTGAATGCTATACTTTTTGCTCTCGGTGCTTCGAATCTGAACTTATCTTCCATCGACTTCTTCAGGGAGTTCTCTGGAATGGGGCCTGCTTTGTAGCTTGTATCTTTTCTTTGTCGCGTGTTCTTGGGTCGGAAGATTTATATATGGCTACAGCTATGGTTTTAGTCATGGCCGATTTGCTTTATTATTTCAATCACCATATCATTTTAGATATAATTAATTTATATGTTAAGATGGTGTGATTTGAACTCTTTTTATGGTTGAATCTGACTAAATGTGCAGGTATCAGATTTTTATCATAACCTTTGGGTTCGCATTCTCTTGCTAGTGTTTTATCTCGAGATCTCTGACCGTAGCGGTACGATATATGTGTTATTATAAATGCGCCGTGGATGATGATTGGTTGTTTACAGTATAATTTCTCAGTGTATCCAATTTCTGAAAGCTAGATTTGCTATCTGCTTGGCAGGTTCGTGAAGTGGATTTAATTCTCGTTTTCACTGCGCTTAGATATCAATCTCTCGGACGTTTCAATCTATTAAACGGCGATCTTCAGCTCGGGTCTATTGGAACCGACGGTTCCTGATGGAAACATATTTTTCACATCTGCCAAAGCGCCTGATTATTGTCCATATAGCTATATAGGCATACGGTTCGACACGGCACGGACATTTACGACTCGGACGTCGATGTACACACGGACGACGAAGTATTGCTCGCGGATCCCACCGACACTGAATATATCCCACCGCCTAGACCTAAAAATTCTAAACAAACCGAATTCGCCGAATGCTTAGCAGAGAATGGAGACAAAACTAGGATTACTTTGGATTATACTTATGACCAGCTTCCTGGAGTCTTTCAAGTTCTTCTTCTTCTGTCTAGACAAATCAGACCCCAGACAAAAATTCTCCAAATGGCTGACAATAATACCTTTGCTTGTGATATATTTAATTAATATATGTTGTATATTTCGCCGAATGCGTTGTAAGGATTCGGACAGGCGGCCTCCGCGGCCTTTACCTCCAGACATTCGGTGGGATCTTCTATGCATGTGCATTTATATCCTTAATCTCTTTTCTCTTGGAAAGGGACAAATGAGATACATTATACCTATGGTGCTAATAAATGGCTTATTTTATGTCGATTATCGTATAGTGGTGGTTGGCTTTAAGAGGTTATGCTGGATATATTTGAATTGCAAGAATGTGCTTTGGAAATATGTTGGAACAGCGGTTCCCAACATCATGTATTATGTGAAATTAGGAGTGATGTAGATCTAGAATCAATCTAGGACTTCACCTGGCTGATAACGAAATGCTACATAGTATCAATATACCTTAATGAGCGTGTAACCATGCTGTGAATTATCACAACCTGTTGATCTGGAACAATCGCGAGATATGTTGGTGTTTGTGGATAACATTGACAATTTTCTAGCTAGAGATTTCATCGACGTTTAATCGGCAATAACGTGGCGTCGGATGGATGTAATTTAATTTTCTCCCGTGCGCCTATTTTGATCGTCACATACACGGTGTATCCACCGTTAATTACATCCATGGTAATTGAAGCAGTATTCCCTTTGAATTTACCATCGACTAACATTGTTTACGCATAACCTTGTCAGAGTATCTTATCATATAAATAATATCTATCGGAATTTTCAACTCGATCTATAGGAAAATCAAAGATGCCTGCTAGCATTAGGAGTAGTACGAGTACTCTCGTTGAGTCCGAGTTATCGAAGCCCGCCCAGGCGAACCCCGATCATGAGGTCGATGCCGACGCACAACCATCGTTCTGCCGTCAATCGATGCAATCTATCGATATCAGCAATTTGGAAAGACAAACCCCGAGCTTTACTTCAGTTGGTAGGTGTAACTTCTCGTAAACCCTTCTTTTTCATATATCAAAAACAGGTTAACAGTGAGACGATATAGGGACGACATCGGCCCTAGAACGCCAAGATCTAGAACAACTTAGCTTGGAACCGGACCAAACGACATCGGCCACCATAAACCCGAACCAATTCAGTGCCCTTGGAATCTTGTCGAGTTTTGTGGTTTTTTTGGCGGCCATCACCATTATCTTCAAAATCATCTACGCTAGGATTCCCAGATTAAATGAGGATCGAAAAATGTTCGCATCAGTCGTCATGGTTTCTAGCTTTGCAGGAATTTTATTTTCGGGGGTCATGACAGGAAGTGTACTAAAGCGATTGATTAGGAAGCCGAGAAGATTTGGTTCGTTGGGAAGTGCACGTTTTTGTACTGAGTTTGTCTATTTGGGGTTGGCTATTTTGAGTGCTGTACTTCTTCTTATTGGCTTTGGCTTCTCCCTGCGTGATGCGCAAAGTTGTAATTGGGATATACGGAAACGGGTTCGCTGGAATATTAGTGCTGGTAAAACTCCGTGCATTATATATGACTCGGAGAATATACGAGGAAGTAATACTTCTAGTATTATTAGAAACCTTACATTACCAGACCCTCCGGGCAACTCTGAGATCGAGTTAGTGACAAAAATCTTTTGCATCCCATCAAACAGATTCATTAATAAAATAACCAATCTCAATATACCCGTCAGGTACAAGGACGGGGACAAAGACAAGGGCAAGCCTGCGTGCATAAAATACAACAATGAAATATGCGGGTTGCGTTGTCTCGCCAGCTGTTGTTTTGGTCGTTTCGGTAAAACAAGCATCCCGCGACATTTTTATATCCTCACACGCCTCATCTCTTTATCACCCACCCCTCTTCCTCTTAATTTTCCTCCCCGTCGACACCAATCTGATACGATTTTCTCCCTTTCCTTTCGTCATTTCGTATCTTTGCAAAAAGCTTAGCGGTTTATTTCGTTGGATATAAGATAACATTGGAAGCTCCCCATATCAGAGCTTCCAATCTCCAATCTAGAGGTATGTGACCGCATCATCCAAATCTAAGAAATCCGAAAACGACGACGACGACAATGTCAGCGCTCCCAACCCCACGGCTTCCTGGTCCACGCCGTCGACAAAGCATCTTCACCCGAGGCAATCTCGCCACTGGTGTATTTGGTGCCGGCACATCGTTAATCCTCTCATCCCATGAAGCCATCACTGAAGCCATCACTGACACCGTCTCATCTCTCCAGAATAAGCTGAAGAATACAACCCCACTCTTCCGTCGTAGCAACCTCATAGACCCTCAAAAGCTTAACCGAAAGTCGATATCATCATCTCCTTACTCATCCTCATCTCCGTCTTCATACTCCTCTACATCATCGTCTTCGTCCCTATCTTCGGCCGACATCACCATCTCCAGCCCTCGACCCCGACCACCACCTCGACTCCCCTCCGAACAATCCAACTGGGCAATAATAAATTACCTCCAATCCATCATGGACGAACTAATCTACATTTCCTACCCCTTCGTCCGCGCCTTCGCCAACCACGCGAAACATATCATCTCTCTCCTCATCGGCTTCATATACCCCTACCTCAACGCCCTATACAACTCCAACCCCACCGTCGCATCCGTCATCCTCCTCTGCCTCACCGCCTACTTTTTCATCAGAATCGTAAACTGGATAACGGGGGTGATATGGTATATCACCAAGAGCATATTTACGTTTTTCATAATGGCCGGTATAGTTCTCGTGCTGTGGAATTACTTTATGGGGAAAGTTGCGCCGAGGCTCACAGAGGACGGGCAAGTTTTGGAAGGGTTTGATTGGGATGCGACGCGGAAGGATGTGCAGGGCGTTTGGGGGTTAGTCAGGAATATGGGCGGTGTGATTATGGATTTGATTGAGAGTGGAAGCAATCTAGAGGATGGGAATGCGGCAAACAGCGGAAGGAGGAAAACGGCAGGGAAGAAGGCTGCCGGAATCATGGTCGACGCGTGGTTTAACTGAACGGAGTAACGAATTGGCTTCAAAGGCGAAGAGGATATGATTTACGGACGAAATATCTAGGTAACGAGAATTCATGAGTATTTTGTATTTTGGGAGGTAACTTTATGGATAGCATTTGGCGGCAACCTCTATTTTTACAAAACCTAAAAAGCACTTGGCGAATTGGAGTTTCCACAGTTTTATTCTCTTGCAAAAGGATAAAAAAAAAAAAAAAAATATTAATATGAGCATAGTATAAATTTCAATATAAAATAACCAGGCTTCAGTAAACTCCTCCCCCGATTAGCCATGAATGATACTGCATGTAAAAGCCATACTGAAAGCAATTGTAACATCTAACTCCATCCGCAATATGCATTTATTTACAAAAGGAAAAGAAGAAGAAAATGATATAAACCAAAAAAAAAAAAAAATTTATGAATTTAAAGCATCATCTTTTCTTACCCATGCGTCTGGCTAATCACCAAATCCTTATACATCTGCTTCAAATCAGCCACATCGTTCTTCAACTCCTCTGCTTCCTCGCTCTTCTCCCCCAACATGATTAAAGTAGCTTCATACATGCTCTCCTTCTCCGTTAGCGAAGCTTCTAAGCTACTCACCCGTTCCTCCAAACTCCTCTTCTCGTCAACTTCAGTCATAAGACCCACAACTTCCGCTCTGGCCTCATCTCTTTGTGCAGTCATCCTCAACAACTCCTCCCTGCTACTCGCCATTTCACCTTCCAACCTTCTCACAGCAGCAGACATGCGTTCAACAAGCTGCACGCTCGGTCCGGCAGCTACAGTCGACACGCTCAACATATCGTTGATATGCGCTCCGTTTCTACCCTCGTTACTTCCCGGACTCGCGAGACCGTTGATACCCTGCTCGTACATACTTTCGCTATCCCCATCGGGTCCGCCAGTCATGGGACTCATAATCGGGTTATTAAAAGACGGTGTACTCGGGTAACTTCCAACGGATATACCCATCCCCATCCCCATCCCAGTGAAAGCGCCGAACAGCGAGTTTTGTCGTGAAACTCCGCTGTTGCCCCCTCCGCTACCGCTAAACGCGGATATGGAGTCCATTCTTGGTGTCGTCGGACCGGCCCAGGAGGGTGTGTGCTGTCTCTGGGGCTCTGGTAGGGTGGGTCGTCGGTAACCGGATGAGGTTGGTGCGCCCTCCGCTAACCTATCCCCGGAGTCTGTCCTGGACATGCGTTTGGATAGGAACGGCGCATTCACGTCGGATCCTATACTTTGTTTCCGTCGAGGGTGGGGTGATAACGGGCGTGTGACGATACCTTCTGCTTCCAAGATTGAGTTTGGTCGGGATTTCGGTCGGGCGGTATATTCGTCATTCGCGATGACCACGGATGTGGTAGTCTTCATGGAGTCCCGTAGGTCTTTGATTTCCTTCTGCCAGAGTCCGCGCTCCTCGTCGAATTTCTTAGATAGTTGAACTTTGGATTCTTCGTGGATAGTGAGTTGTTTGCGAAGATCTTCGCAGAGGGCCATCTGGGTGGCCAGAGAGGACTCTAAATCTTGGACTTTGAGGTTCGCGGATTCAAGATCGGATTCTAGACGTTTGAGCTTTTGGTTCTACGAAAATATTAGCATACGGATTTTGATTGTAATTGTACGAAAGCACATACCACTTCTCTAGCCTTCTTGCGAACATCGCTTTCCTTGCGAGATAGGTCATCCCTTTCCTTCTCTACGCTTGTAAGCCGCGACATCAAGCTGGCTTCAATACCCTGCCAGTTTTCACTCGCGACAGCGTACTGTGATTGAAGCGTTTCGATCTGTCGGAGCAATTTGGCATGATTGTGACCTGAAGTCCCCGTTGAAGCTTCCTCCGCGCGAGACCGTAGGACTTCGAGTTTAGTCTCGAGCATCTATATTCCGCCCGTTAGTTATCACCAGAATAGATCTCATATGAAGAGCATTCTCTCACCGAAATCTCATTCTTGAGCTCCAATTCCACCGCCTTGGCTCTGTCGCCATCTCTCTCCAACTTGGTTTGGAGTGTCCATGTCTCGCTCTTATATCTCTCCTTGTCCGCCATAGAATCATTCTGTGCCTTCTCCAACTTGTCTTTCAACTCCGCTGTAAGCTTCCTCTCCGCCTCCAGAGCTTCGGTCTGCACTCTACTCTCTGCATCATCCGCTCTAGCCACAGCTTTGGCCAATTGGAGCTTCAAATCGGAAGCACTGATCTGCAGAATGTCCCTTTCTCGCTTGAGACTCTCATTATCTACCTCCAATCTAGTCATAGTCCTGAGTTTCTCATTCGCTCGTCGTTCTGCATCCACGGCCTTTTTCGTCTTTTCCCTCAAGTCTGCGGCTTCTCTCTCAGCTCTTTCCTGCCGCCGTTTGGCTTCCGCGGTGGCCTTTTCCTCCTCTTGAGTTTTCATGCGAAGACGCTTGATATTGTTCATATGCTTCAACTCCGTCTTGCTCAGTCGCTCCCCCTCTTCTAATAATAGCGCTATCCGTTCATCTCGCTTTGCTAGTTCCTTTTCCAGAGCGGATGCGCCGCCGGCTTGGATACGTTTGCGGCTTTCCTCTGCGGATTCCTTTGCGAGGTATTTGAGCTTTTCTTCGAGCGAGTCGATACGTTCGGATGAGAAGGTGGACTCTTCGGCACGGCGGGATTCACATATTGCGAGGTCTTCGCGGAGCTGTGAGATTGTAGCTTCGAGATCTTCGATTGTCGCGGGTGGGGGTTGCGGTGACGGTGCTGAGACGGCGGGGTTAAGGTCGAGTGATGCCCGGGGACGGGATTCGAGGGATGTGCGAGGTTTGAGGTCGAGGGATGCTCGGGTTTTATTATCGATTGACGTTCGAGGTTGGGAGTCTAGTGATTTGCGAGGAATATCGGTGCTCGTTCGCGGTGTGGCATCGTGAGATTTGGAATCGGACCCCGTTTCGGCTCCGTTGACGACAACGACATCGTGAGTTTGCTCCGGTCCGTTGAGAGTTGGTACTAGTTCTAAGATTTGTTCTTCTGATTTTACGATGTCCGATGGTGGCGTGGATTCTTCTAGCGACTTCTCCCTCTCGATGGATTTGAGGTCTTGACTTTTCCTTCCGATGTCTCCACTGTCTCTCCTGTTGTCTTCGGATCTTCTCAAGGGGGTGCTGATAGGACTGGGACTCGTAGCTCGGTCAGATAGGATGGCGGGACTGGCGCTCCTAACGCTACCTCCTCTGGCCATGGCTGCAGCCAGTCTTTCCTGCATTGTCATCCTTCCTCCAGCTCCAGGCGGCGGCGTCGGCGACGCTGATGTCGGAGGCGTGGGTTTGACATCTACGCGATAGCATAATAGTTAGCTTCCAGTGTATTAATGTCTCAATGTGGAGGGAGCTACTCAATCTTTCAACCTTTTACTGGAGAAGCAGCGCTTGGGGTTACGGAAGGGCTGACAGCTATAGTAGGAGTCGCATCTACTGTAGCGATAGTCGTAGTAGTAGTAGTAGCTGCGGGTGCAGCAATGGTAGCAGATATAGCCGGCTTTTCCGACCTTTGCTGCTCGGTCAGATTTGGATCACTAGCTAGAACCTGATCCAAGCGGGATTCGACGCCAGCGACGGCTCTCTGGAGGAAGTTCATGGCGCCAGTGCTTGCAGGCCCGGGGAAGCGAGACGAAGCGAGTAACTCGGCTTCTTTGAGTGAAACGGTCTCCTCTGCAGCTTGTAGACAGGCGTACGGCGTATGGATATTGCTGAGAAGTGGGTGTTTTTAGAGGTGCAGGTGGTGTGATAGGATTCGATGGATGCAGATTAACCAGAAGGAACCCAGCCTTACTGTTTATTATTCGTTACTGTGCTGCTGCCGGGTGCGAAGACGACGAGATATTTGATATTTTCCCCGCCGACCTCGGAAATTTGGAAGCTTGGGAGACGGACACGAACTGACGACACACCAGCTTTCCTTTCGTGGAAATTAAACGTTCCTCGAACATTTAAATTCGAACGAGGAGCAAAAACACGGATGGCGGGAGGGACGCGATGGCCGGTGAAAGGTTGGTAGATGGAGGTGGTAGTCCGACGGCCGTCTAGGCCTGGGAGGGAAGGCTACGTGATATCCAAACCTCGGAGCTGAGGGTGGTTGAATTTGATTTGATTAAGATGGTAATAATATTGTCATCCTGAATTGACCGATTCGAGATATGGCCACGTTCAGCGTTAAAATATTAGGCGGCGGACTTCATGCGAGCGAAGCCTCGCAGCGAATCGCAGCCGCTTTGACGGAAAAGAAAATCAAACAGAACTCCCCGCCGAAAAAGCCAGTTCTCTCGATAAGTCTCGAATTCGTTGAATGGTCGGTATTTTGGACTAAAAAAGTAACTTCGTGGCTGTGAAACCGCAGGTTACGTACGTTCGCATGGGACCAGCGGGGTCATACTATGCTATGCAGGTGGGCGGGTAGCTACTGCGCAAGCTATGGTTATTTCCTTTCGGTGCCTGTTTCAGATCCAAGTTCACCAGGCGACTTAATTAGTAGCAACCGAATACCATTAATTCAAGGTACTGAAGTATCTACGAAGTGTCGCTGAAACTGAAATCCGTGACACCAAGTACGTCGCTATAACTCCCTTCATTGTAGATCGGACAGTTCACCATCCCGGTTTCATTCACGAAAAGTACGTACTACTCTCTCCATTATATGCTTTATTCAAAAATATAAAAAGAAAATTCCATTGCAATTCCCAATCTATTAGGCGTAACTAGTTTAGAGATGCCCACAAAAAACAATTCCCGTACCTATGCCACTTGTATAGCAAGCGAAAGAAGTCTAGAAGACAAGACGACAAGCAAAGCAAAAGAGACAAACGATCAGGAAGAAAGAAGTCTAGAGCGTCTTCTTGTTCGCGCCGTTCGCACTCACCCCGTTCGCTTTCGCTTTGCCGTTGGTGATAATCTTGCCGTTGGCGACAATATTCCCATTCGCCTCCTTCTTCTCCTTCTCCTTTACTTCCTTCTTATCCACGCTTGGAATAGACAACAAGGACGGCCAGTTCAGATCATAGTCGTCCCCCTTCCCATCAAGAGTCGCTCGCAGGTATTGTCCCCACACCAGCAAGATATAGCTTCCGATACCGGTTAGCAAATGCCACCAGGCGTGTAACTCTACATTTATTTTTCAAAATTTAAAGGTCAGTCAAATTTAGTAGATCGATAACAGAAAAAAGGGTGCTTAAAACTCACCGGAGATGAACCCCCACGGCATGCCCACCTCTCTCCTCCACCCTCTCAACTGCTGGCAATAGATATTATCCAAATTCCACACCCCGAAGCCGGTTAAAAACACACAGATACCCCAAAGAACCATCTGCCACATCACATTCGCCGCTGCCGCATTCTTCAATCTTGTCCGAGTTTCCATCATATACATACTATGCGACAACAACGTGATCATGATGAAGGCGAAAGCGGTTTGGTGGAACAGCGAGTTTTTAAGGTAGTGGTATGTGAGAGTTATTCCGAGACCCGTAACGATACAAGAGAGCATGACGAAAGCTTGCATGAGTGTCGAACGACCGTGAGAGAACGTAGCAAAGCACATCGTTAGGGCGGTGTAAATCATGGCGCATTCATCCACTAGCTGCATCGAGTCTTTGCAATATAACAATTTAAAGTTTAGCAGTCATGATTATTATTATCATTATTTTCAAGTTCGGATTCCGGGGGGGGAACGAACATTTGAGGGTCCCATGGAACATTATTGAGCCGATGCCGATGATTCCATAGCTAACGAAGCATATGGCGAATATTCGCGGGTGGTCATGTTTGAAGACATGGGTCGCGCCCTTATAGGAAAGCCAGATGTACAGACTGTTGGTGGCGACGTTCATAACCTCTGCGACATCTAAAATTTATATACGCCATCGTATTAGATACTGTTTTATGACATAATAAATCATATATTGAAAATATCGGATAATAATGTATATAACTTCGGGATCAAGGGAAAACGTACAGCCGGTAAGATAAAAGTCTTCTTCGCAGAAACTGTTCAGCATCACATGTCAGAATTACACCCATGTAGGATTTAAAAATCAAGAAAAAGAACAAACTTGATGGTAGATGTCGCCGGTTCCCAAATGGACTGTGCCATCGGTTCGTACGGGATTGAAGGTAACCAGGACACCATGATGGTATTTGATATGCGGCTGTGAAAAACTATAATACGAAATCGATATCTCTCGACAACTCCAGAGATGATGAAGAGATGAAAAGGATAAAAAAACGGGCACAGGTGAAATCGAGTCTCTTCTACAGACTACCCTCGTGGATAGTATTGACAGCTCTCGACCGGCTTAGCTCCAAAATAATTGTCCGGGTGATCGATGGATTCGAAACCGCCTCGAAACCTTTGTGCTCATCGAATGTGGTCGCACGTGTTGTTTGTTGAGTTAGGCTACTGACAACGGCCCCGGAACTTTGCTTTCTGTTGATTGCGGCTCAAGTTCTCTCTCTCGTTCTCTCTCGCTCTCTCGGACGGATCCTACAGTCAAAGCTAACGGGTCGACATTTATGACATTATAATATTATTAGATACGGTTAGGAGTCTAAAATATAGCCATGGCGGAGAAAAGAAAGAGAATGGGTTGAAGTTGAGACGACGTTGGATGATGAGGATTCGAATGATATCAACGTTGAAAAGCCAGACGGATGTACCGGATGCCTTGCAGCTCTCCGAACGATACCAGCAAAGAAGAAAACAAGGTTATGCCCATAAAGGTACCCCTGGCCCGAGTGATACCAATCAATCCATCTCGATAAACTCGCCAGTACGTGGGAGCGCTACTGGATTTTAGTATTTCCGGCCTGGTTTGCTCGAGTCGACCCGCCTAAAACAGGTAATCGCTGCATTCTGGGCTTAGTTTCTTTTCTCTTACAGCTCTTGCATCCTAGTATCTAGTACGTATATCCTGACATTTGTATATTTTGATTAAAATATATATTGAATTATATTAACAAGATTATTAGTAGCGTTATTACACAAATATATATCAGTCCATGGTCACCCAAATCTGCAGAAACCAGTTAGATTCTCCCAAATATTGCATCTCAGAGTCAACATCCCCGTGGACATCCACAAAATAACACCCATCATCCTCCGGCACGAAATCCTTCTTGGTAGCCCGGTCTCGCACAAGCCGCTGCAATAGCTCTCTATTCGTCACGTCTTCCTTGGCCACCCAGCTAGGATAAAACCCAAGACATCGAGTCTTATACGGATCCTCGAATTTACAGTAGTGCATCGCCTGGATCATCCCACCTTTCATACAATTGAAATCATCCAATCTCTCTCTTTCCTTCTTCCCGAGCTTCCTCGCCAAAGCTCTCCTCACCTCATCTTTGGCAAACGGTGAAAAGAACTTTTCGTCCAAAAATGACGGAGTATCGGTGACATAGACCCCGAAAATATTCTCTCCGTCCTCGGATCCAACCTTAAATTTCGAAATTTCACCTTTTCGATCAACTGTGCACCGTATCTTGTATTCTTCGCTGGCGAAAAACCTATGGATTCCGTATGGATGCTCGTCCTTGGCGTCTTGTCCCAGAAGCGAGGTGTACCGGGTTCGCTGCAAACATGGGCTAGATATGACGGCTTCCCAGAGTCTGCTTACTTTACTAGCGGCTAGCTGGTCTACGATCGGAAGAAAGAGAAGGATTTCTCCCAGGACCTCGACGGGAAGGGATGATATCGTTATGGGCATTATTCCGAACTTTCGGCGTTGCTCGCTTCCCATTTAGAGCCGCATTTCGCTTGAAATTGGCATGGATATGATGCGGTGAAACAAACAAATTCCAATTGTTGGCCGAACTCGAGTGTTCCGAATTACGAAGGAAGCTTAAGATTTGGGACTGAGATTTTGCGATACAGGAGGTAACTATGAGGAATTGATCCCGAAGATATCATTGAACTCCAATGGTATTAAATAAAAGATTTCGGTAGATTTTAGCGGTGATCTCATCTAGAGGTCAGCATCGTTATTCCGTTTTCTCTCTCGTTATCAGCACAAGCGCTACGTTATGGCCGGTTTTATGGACGGCAGTTCCGTTCTCATTAATTGATTCCATCATCACTCTGACATGAATCTAAAAAAAGACGTGCTTTAGTCGCTGAAAGGCGTCAGATATGCGGGTCGCACCTTTATATTATTTGTCGCTGCACCTTCGCTCGATATAATATTCGCCCGACAGACGACGGCACTTGTCGGATGTTAGTAAGCACGCATGTGCTAGCTTGGTATATCGACGGTACCTCTCCGCCTTCTTCGATTGAAACTTGTGGCTGGATTGGATCTGTACTTGTTCTTATCGTTTACTGGCCGCCAGCTAGCTAAAGCCGCACGTGCATACTGCTAACTATTCTGGTTCCAGCATCTCCAAATGCATTCGAATACAACCTTATCGAACGCTCATGATCAAGAACAGGCACAAAAACCTCACGATGCTATCCCTCTATAGGAGCTCAGAAAAATAGCTCGCTTGCGAACGGGAAATATCCTCGTCCCGCTCCTCATCATGCTCATCGATGCCTGAAATAAAGGCATGGATGAACGCTGGAGAGCACAAGAAAGTACCGTCCTCTTTCGAATCACATGTCCATGGTTTTAACATATAGTCGCCATGGCAGGCGCCAATGACAAGCTTTCTTGTCGTCCGGTCAGATGAGAAGTAACTGCTTCCAGTCCATTTACCCTCTATCAACCAAAAATTGCCTATATAAAGAGGATCCGCTGGATATTCAATGGCCAATTGCACGTCGAGACGCCTAACGTTATCAATAACGATCTCATCGTTAATTGCGTCTAACCAAACATTATTATAACGTTAATATCAAAAAATTATCATATCTCTCCTCAGTTTCGATATAGCTTTCATTCAATCTCAAATAAAAAAACGAGCACCAGCAGACTTCGGAATAGCATTTGCCAATTCACCCCAGACTCTTGGCGCCTCGAAGCACCTTTTAGATCAGGAAGTTGTCAAAAACGAGGACATAGACATTCTATCTTCCAACCCTGCAGCCGTCTATCGTCTCCGCTAACCCTCCTCGACAATTTACCCTGTTGCTCTACCGCTGCTACCCAACGCTGCAACTTTCTCTTCCGAAACTTCGATATATCCAACAATGCAATGGATCACTGGACATCCAAGTATCTCGTACTTGGCGGAACCAATTGCGTTTATAACAACTTCCCCGGTTGGGAAGAACACTGAGCATCTGACAGAGAATATTCGACCCTGATCAAACGTTAATTTCAAACAGGAATGTGGAACACATCTCGGCATGATGTCAATCGAGAGTCTGGCTGGGATGCCTCTGCAATATCCACCACAACCTTGGCGCGCCAACAACACAGCGGAAAGCGACTGGCGATATCAGAATCTATGAATCCTGGTCACACCTCCTCCATCGTGTCAGGTTTGGCTAACTAATTGCGTATCATATGCTGTTGATCAATCTATACGACCTTGTTTGCAATGAAAGACGGAAACCCGAATACCCTATTGTCACAATGGTCTACAATGAGTACAAATATCATCCTATCCGCCCTTTCAATATGTCTGGATTTCATGTAGAAGTTGAGCACACATTCGGCCCTACAATACTCCAGTACTTCCTTTTCAAAGTTTGGACTCTTGAATTGCTCTTTATATCCCGTTAGAATACTCCTTCATAAGCTATTGATATATTTAGCCCAATATGAAGTTCTCTTGGACCCTCACCGCACTGGCGGCATCTACTGCTGCCATGGCGCTCTATATCCCAGAGAAATCCTCAAAAGAGCAACTATACACTATAGAGCTCGCTCCTGGCGAGACTCAGCTCGTCACGGAAAGCCGAAAATGGGAACTCCTCCGTCAGGGTAAATACTTTATCGACATCACAGACTACCAGCACATCGACTCCCGCAAAGTTGCCGTTGCCAAAGTCACCTACCCAACATCAATAACCCACCAAGATGCCGTCAAACCATTACTCTCCAAGCTATCCGCCGATAACATGCAGAAGAACTTGGAAAAGTACTCCAGCTTCAATAACAGATACTACAAGTCCGACACAGGCAAGCAGGCATCACAATGGCTACTTCAGCAGGTGCAAGATATAATCTCCAGTTCCTCTACTAGTGGGAACGCCACAGTCGCAGCTACGGTCAAGCCATTCGTGCACCCGAAATGGGGTCAAACGAGCATTATCGCCACTGTTCCCGGCAAGAGCGCAAAGACAATCGTTGTGGGTGCTCACCTCGATAGCATCAACCTCCAGGACCCCCAGAACGGCCGCG
The DNA here is from genome assembly GCA_036971345.1 of Dactylellina drechsleri. NCBI lineage: Eukaryota > Fungi > Ascomycota > Orbiliomycetes > Orbiliales > Orbiliaceae > Dactylellina > Dactylellina drechsleri. The sequence continues at coordinate 270,976 of JAJTUB010000019.1, read as the reverse complement.
CACCCGGTGCTGATGATAACGGGAGCGGGTCTATTACTATCCTTGAGGCATTCAAGGCGCTTCTGTCCGACCCGGCCGTCGTGTCCGGTCAAGCAGCTAATACTATCGAATTCCACTGGTTAGTTCTTCATTCTATTTTAAACTCTTTAACCCTTAATTTCATTCGAAAGCATTAGTTATATATAAACTGTCATTTTATTCGTTAAACATACAGGTACTCAGGCGAAGAAGCAGGCCTACTAGGATCGCAAGCAGTATTCGCGCAATACAAAAAGGATAAGCGCGACATTAAAGCCATGTTGAACCAAGACATGACAGGGTACACGAAGGGCACTATCGCCGCTGGTCGAAAGCCCGAACTCGGGGTCATTACAGATAACGTTGACAAGAGCCTGACCGCGTACATCAAAAAGATTATTGCCGCCGTAAGTTTAAACGTTTCATTTACCCTTCTTTTTAAAAATAATTTACAACAGTTAAATACAAATGTTGTAATTTCAAACCCTATGCTGTGCCACAGACTCGCATTTTACCCTACTATAGTTTGAAAACTAGGAGCCTCAAACACATATCCTAGCGAATAAAATAACACAAACTACTTGCTTAATTACTCTACTAACCTATAAATAAATTATAACGAAAAAATAGTACTGTGCCATCCCCGCAGTCGACACGGAATGCGGATACGCCTGCTCAGACCACGCTTCCGCGAATCGAAACGGATACCCCTCCGCTTTCGTAATCGAGTCCACGATGGATAACTCTAGCGAATCAATACACGGTCCCGAGGATACCATCGACACCGTGGATTTCAAACACGCCGTGGAACACGCCAAGATGGTCCTAGGGTTCGCCTACGAGCTCGGATTCGCTGATGGATTGTAAGAAGAAGGGAAGAAAAAAGAAAAAAGAAGGTGGTATTTGCGACGTACAGATATATCCCCGTGTGCATATGCATTATGCGTGTGATTTCGTTTATCTGAGATTTCTGAGCTGTGCCACTTTTAAATTTCTTCGGATGGGAAAGGGTAGAAGTGAGGTGAGATTGAGGCCAGTCGGTAGTTACTATTTTTAAACATCTTTACATAATCAACGAAAGGAAAGGGAAGGATTATTGGAGAAAGTAAAAGGAAAAAGGAAGAAAGAGAGGTGGATATACCCCCAAGCGCTCGGTCATGTTACCCTAGCCGAAGCCGGCGTTCTATCGGTTTGATGTTTTCTAGTCATATCTATCTGTATATACAAAAGAGATACCAAAGATACCCTAAAAATGTGAACAAGTATATACAAATGATGGCAATATAGCAAAGATCAAAATTTACTCATCCTAGTATGAAAGAACTACGTGTCTCTAGAGACGAGAGACAAAGATGCGTAATCGCTAGAAACCCGACGGAGCTCTCTAACCCAAGAATGTGTCATCACGAAAATCTCAAAAGGGATCCTTCGATGGCCTTATTTCTGTTTTCTATTTTGTGGATTCAAAGTCATTTTTGACATACTATATTCTCATGTTTAGAATCGAAGGGAATTGCTTGGATTTGCAGATAGCACAATTTTTGAAGGTTATATTTCTACTACCAAACTTATACGTAGAGATAAGAGTGGAAATCAAGACAAAGGTTGAAGAGGGAGGTTCAAACGAACAAAGCCATAAAATTTGTGCAAAATATCAAAGCATAAAAGCGGATTTAATAAAAGAAATAGAAAAAAAATAGACAAGAAATTGAAAAGGTGAAGACAACCAAATATGAAGTACAAATGTGGCTAAATCGGGCAATTAAAAAAAATAGAATACAACATGGATATCATCTAGATTTTAAGGCAAAATTAAACAAAACTGAGAAGAGACGGGGCAGAGATGTGGGGGAGATTTATTCAGAAAAAGCCTTTCCTCTGAAGCTTAGCAGCCGCCTTCGCTCTTTGGCGTTTCATTTCCTGTTCAATTAGTCTCTCCCGTCGTTCCTTCTCCGCAAGAGCCTACAATCCGTCAGTTAGGATAAACATATACCAAAAATATAGTTAGTATGACCAACCTTAAACTTCGCCTCATTTGCTTTCATCTTTCTATCCCATTCAGCCTCCTCAGCGGCTCGTGCTTCTTCTCTAGCCTTCTTTTCAGCCTTCCATTCTTCCCATTCCTGATTGATATCCTTTGCGGGTGCAGCATGGGGAGGTGGTGATGCATCATTCTGCGGTACCATCACAATATTGATGGCTCTTCCGTCTTTGGTAGTATGAGTCGCTACTGCGGGACGACCTTTCTCTTCGGCGATCTTGGCGGCAGCTGCTGCCTTCGCATTGTTGTATCGTTCGACGGCTTCTCTTTGTTCTGTACAAAAGTCATTCGGTTGTGAGCAGGGATGCACACGTTACAAAAATAGGCAGCTGCAAGGGTGGCGGGGTGCGGGGCTCCTCGAACTCCACATACGTCTGATTTGTGCCGTCCTGTCGAGAAGGGCTTTTATGTCCTCCTTCGAGAGGTAGCGTTTCACTAGGAGGTAGTCTTTCTGTATATTGCAATGTATTGTTAGATAATGATCATGTTTGACGAAGCAAGGAGGATGGTCTTACGTGTTCCTCGTAGGTGAGCCCTTTCTCTACTAACGCTGCCCGAGAAATCAAGTCCTTGGGAATCTTGGCCTGATAATCCTGAGGATTCTTTGGTGGTGCTTGGTCTGCCATGCCTTGGTTTACTGCAGTCGCAGAGGTTTCTACGGTGTTCGGGGTAACAGCTACCGTCTGCTTAAGCGCTGGTTTCAACGGTTTTCCGTTTTGCAATATAACCTGTGGCTTTTTGGCCTGTGATGCAGTGACCTGTTCCAACCGAAGAGCTCTGGCTTCGGCTTCCGTTAGTCTCCTCTTGTATTCCTCCTGTTGTGCGATGGCGATAGCTGCTTGCTTTTCAGCTTCGGTGACTTTTGCTAGTAATCTAGGATCCGCGGTAGCCTGTGTTCGTATTTCTCTTAGCCTTCGTTCCGCAGTTCTCCCGCGCTCCTTTTCTTCTCTCTCCAGGATTTTGAGGTGTTCGAGTTCCAATCGGACTTTTTCTAGTCGTTTTAAGTCGTCTTCTGCCCTGTATGCGTTGATTGGTGGCTGTGGGGCTCCCGGAGGTATCTCGTAAGGGTGGCGGGTTGGTGAACGGCTGTAGCTGCCAACGGGTGAGTGACCAACGGCCGGCGACGGAGTCGGCGAGGCCCACTCGTCCCATTCTCCGGTGTAAGATCCATAGGATCCAGCCGATCCGTCCCAGTGTGAGCCAGACGCGCTGTAGTACGAAATGGGTCTCCTTCTTCCGCCGCCGCTCGAGTAATAGTATTGAGGGCCAGCCCCGCTAGCTGATCTGGTGTGGCTAGAATTCCGTCTGGAGGTGCCAGGTGCGATCGTGACATTGTTGCCACCAGTGGAGACCGCTCGGATAGCAGCTTGTGGTCGGGTATTGTAGGTTACAGAAAGTGATCGGCCCATAGCAGCCGATGGCTGGTATGCGCCGGAGACCGGCGATGTTGACTGATATGGTGGCGGCGCACCAGGAGCCGGCCCGGTAAGGTGATATGCTCTGTGTCTACCGCTCGCCCCTTCGTGAACATATAGAGAGGTTGGTCGTTCTTGTGACATTGATGATCTCCGCTGTCTAGAGGTGCTCCTCGAAGGTATCATCGTGACTTGTGGGGATCGATCTCTGCTGAACGACCTCGGCTGAGGCGCCGTTGGCATTGCGTAGAATCCGTTTGCGTCTGGTTCCATTGTGTATCTTGTGCTTTGTGTGTTGGTAGTAGTGTAAGGAGAACCCACAATTATGGATTTCCAAGATCTCTGGGAGGGTTAGTCCTGAAAGAGATTATCTGAATTTATAGACTTATCGACCAACGGTGCTAAATGGGTATGGCGGCTGATGGTCGGGCCTTACAAAGACAATTTGAGCAGTGAAGGAATGCCGGTGGCGGGGTTCAGGTGGTGGTATCGATAACGTGAGCCGTCTCAGATAAAATAAGAACCACCTGTGGCTGGGGAGCCTTAGAGGAAAGAAAGAGGTCGTGTGGCTCGAGGTTGGGAGATAAGGCAACGACGGAAATAGCCAAAGATCACCTAGATCCTTTCGAGAGGAGAAAATGGACCGGGAACTCTAGGAGTATATATATCGGTGGTTGTTTGTTGGGTGTCCGTAATTCTCGGTGGCAGAAGAAAGATGTAGGCGAAGAAGGGCCGAGAAAGAGGAGAGAGAGAAAAACAAAGTGTGGAAGAAGGGGGTGCAAAAAAGAGAGGCTTACACTGTAAAAATTCTATACTATCCTGTGCAATGAAAAAAAAGCTTTAAAGATGACCAGGCGTGGTAACTCCTTAGGCTCTTTGAACAGGATCGAGTATAGTGTAGTGCGGTACAAGGTGTCTTGCGGAAATGGGTAGGTACGGTATGGGTCGGTACGAATAAACTGTTATGATTCGGATTTGTTTGTCAATCGGGAGACTTGGTAGCGTGATATTAAGAAAACGGAATAAAAGAGACGAGGAATGGGGAGGGTATATATGTAGATGTGTACAGCCATTCTTTGAGCTCGAACTACGATTGAACGGGAAAAGTTTCCAAAATATTTAGTCACACCCTCCCACGGGGTTGTGATATTATGCTTGCTCGAACATGCAGATGAAGGTGCAGGACATTGAGTACCCAGATGTAATTCCTCGCTCCCGCGACGAGCAGGGTCTGGAGCATCAGACGAAGAATCGAATTGGGAAGAAACTCTGAGAAACGGGCGAAAACAGGCTAGTATCAGGACACCGGGCAGAATAGCTCCAGAGTACAGAACTCCAGCTGAGCTAGGGAACAAGCCCGGGTTCGTAACATTGCTTGCTTCGAGGATTCAGGACGGGTTTCGCCAGGCGGTGAGCAAGGACTTGAGCCTGGCGGTTAGCCCCTCTTCGCCAAAGAGCTGTCGCATGAAGCCCCCGTTGCTGAAGGGAGAGAGAATTCTTCGTGCGGTATGACGGAGCGCCTGTCAAACCATGCGAGAGACACAAGCTTTCGAATAAGAAAGAAGCCCTAGAGCGTTGACTCAGCCGCAACAGCGAAAAAAGATAGGCAATTTTTTCTCGGTGCCAGGGTTGGGACCCAAAATGCCTGCCCGTTCGTCACGCGCCAGAGCTCGAAGATTGACTCGGAATGACATCTTTCGACGAAAGTCAAAAAAAAAGAGTAATGATGATGGGAAATCTTTTGAAGAAAATCATGTAGCTGGAATGTAGGCAGTTTGTACCAATCACAGAACGCCTTTCCGACTTACAGCGCGATATAAGTCGATTTTGGTATATGTAATCAAGCGGTGACCGGTAAAATATGCTGAAGCAGGGTGTTCAAAGTGTCAGGGAAAACAAGAGACGACTCATGTGTTGTATAGATAAGGTATTCGGACGACGATATCAACTTGGAGGTTAGGAAGTTGGGAATAAAAGCTGGAGGCCTTGGTGAACTCGGGGGTGGGAATTATATAAAAGCTCGTCGAGCAAGTCATGCAGCGATGGGAATTGTCCATTCTAATAATAATAAAAATTTGGGTTGTAGTCGATTCGGGTTTCCAAAATTCATCGGAGGCAGTTGGCAGCTGGTTGATGAGCTGTTCAGTGCTGACAGGTACAACTGGCGGGCCCCATTCGCTGCCCCAAAACCGGGGAATTCTCACACAGCCAATTCAAAGAACTGATCCTGCTTGAGGAAGCTTGATCGATGAGCAGCGGACAACTGTCTGCAATCATGATTGAACATGTTTGCAAGAGGCATACCAGGCACACTCCAATCGTGAATTGTTCCAGCGAAGGTACAACGCGAGTACATGCAGCATTTTCTGCAAGTTCCGTTTCCAAGGCAAGAGCTGCCCAGCAGGCCCGACAGAGTCGGTTTTCGGTTGCAGTTGACTAAAGTCGCCCAAGCGACAGTTCTGTCCTGCAGCGTGGCAGTGGTGAGTCAAAACAGAACAGTGCATTGTAGCTTGCTCGCATTAGAATGCTACGTGGGTACACCGGATCCCCGGTCTTTGGAAGAATCTTCTTCAGCTTCGTGGTGGCTTATAATATTGATAATTCCTGCAGAGGCAGACTGCTAGTACATAGTAGACTGCAGAGGTTTGAGTTTTCCGGATTAGCTTTTTGGGGAGCTAACAAGCTAGCAAAAGTTCGCATGACCTGGTTAGCTACCTCTTTGGTGCAAAGCTGCTTCAAGGACCTCACCTTGTCATTTTGATGATAGTTCCTCTTCGTATCGCACTAAGTGATGTGCGTTCCATGGACCTATCAGCTAGAAAATACCACATTCCTGTGTGAATACCGATTCTGTAATCGATGGATATTAAATGCTTCCTTCTGGGTGTGATTTTCCATGGTTGTGTATATTTTTCGATAGCATCATATATATCCGATAGCCGCGAAAAACACAAGAAAATGAATGAAGGTCCGGCTCCACCAGAGTGATACAATAAGCTAAATCTCAAAGGATGGCAGCCTGGGGTCGTCTGATGATTAGGGCTCGTCCGCCTGTCGGTGTCTCTGTGGGTCTGTCTGCGTCTGTCTCTCTGGGTGGATTGATTGAGCGGGAATGAGATAACTGTGCAGTGCAGCTATCGATAATGTCAACCGCCAATTGCGTGCCCTTTCCAACACATCCGGACGACCACATGCTTCTTTGTTGGTTGGCTTCCAATTCACCCGGCAAAATAATATCGACCTCAACGGTTTCCAATATCAGTCCGTATCCCTTTGGTTTCTTATATTCACCACCGTATATATCTATTCATCTTGATTACCCGTAGCTTAGTCAGAGCTTCATTATAGCATTCAAGATGGACATCGTCAAAGAGAAGCTGTGGCCGTCAACAGCAGGTCCTGCACCTCTATCATATTCTTCAACCACTCCCTCCGATTGGGTCGATTTTTCTCAACAATCTTTGATCAGTAAGAAATATACCTATTCATTCGAAACATAATTCAATCGGTCTATTACTGAAATAAATGCTGCTATATCATAGTCGCAATTGCATCAATCCTCTTCAATCCCGTATTTTGGAAGTAAGCCCATCTATCCACCCACCAACACCCACAATATACTATATATTTACAACTGGTGGTGAGATATATATAGCATCGCAGCCCGCTCCGAATACCACTCCAAAACCATCACCAAGCTCGCCTTCGGAAACCCCTACCACGGCTGCTACCTCCTCGCAATCACAATCTTCTCCCTCGGTATTTTCCGCGATGCTCTCTACGAACGCGCCCTCCAAGACCAACCCGCCCTCGATATCCTCACCACCCCTCTTGCTAAACTAGCCGCCGCAACCCTCTTCGCAACGGGTAACATCTTCGTCATAACGTCAATGTGGGCTTTAGGTCTCACGGGAACCTATCTCGGCGACTACTTTGGCATCTTGATGGATCATAAAGTTGAAAGTTTTCCGTTCAATGTCACTTCGGCGCCGATGTATTATGGTTCCACGATGAGCTTTTTGGGAACCGCGATTTGGTTTGGGAAGCCCGCGGGGCTGCTGTTGACTGTTGAGGTTTTGGTGGTGTATCTTGCCGCTTTGAGGTTTGAAGAGTAGGTTTTCACTTTTTCTATCATCTTTTGATATCATATAGTGGGTTTAGTAAGGTACTAACCAGTATATTGTAGCCCATTCACGTCGGAAATCTACGCTAAACGTGAGAGACAGCGTGCCATGGATGCAATCAAAAAGACAGGTTAGAAATGGAGAACATTAGGGGTGTCTTCCAGATCAGGAAAACTGGCGAGTAGAGGTAATTTAAGGAGTTTTTAGAACTAGATTAAAAGTGATATATTCAACATAGCAATGGGCGTACACGGAAACACCAATCAACTTGATGATGGATGGATGATGAAAAATAATGCTAACCCCGGGAGCGTTCTTCTTTACTTCTTTACTTCTTTTTTCTACTTATTTCATCTTACATAAAATTTTCGATACCTTTGATACCATGCATTTTCATATATTGAAAAGTTTACTTTTATTCTCTATACGTTTAGAAACAGCTTTTGTTCGAGTTCATTATGATGCATTCTCTTCTCATATCCTACAAAAACCCAGCATAATTCTATATATAAACGCCATATGCAGATAATTTCCCAATTTGAGATCAAAACCATGCCAAAAGAGGTAGCGCACAGAATCCTCCCCATCAATACTTCCTTCTCAACAATGACGGTTCTATTGTCCAAGTTAGCAATCATATCAAAGCCAAATCTTCATTCAGAAAAGAACTTACTCCAATCGATAGGATGCGTCTCCTCCGTCGCCTCCTCATCCTGCTTCCAAATCTTGATGGTTTTATCCGCCTCCCCAGTGATCAACCTCAACCCCGTCTTGTCAAACGTACTCGTAAACACACCCTGCTCCGCTTCCAACGACCCGGGCTGCGCGACAGTCTCCAGTCCTTGGAATTTATACCCGCTCTTCCAATCATAAAACCCAATCTCACCATTATCCGAACCCGCGAATAGCACGTCATCCTCGTTAACACTCAACGTGTTCACGATCCCTTTGTTACCCTCGAAATTCTGCATAAACGCACCCTCGGGACACTTCCACTGCTTGATATTATCCGCACTACCGCTCGCAAACGTGAATTCTTTGGGATGTGTAGCCAGCGCTCTCACCGCCTTCTTGTGATGTGTCAGTACCGCCATAGTTTTCGACGCCGCGAGATCCCAAAGTCGAATAGTGTGGTCCATCGAACCCGTGATGATTTGAGGATCCGCTTCCTGCGTCCGTACGGTGCCAACGGTACCCTTGTGTCCCGTCAACACCATCACAGCAGCACGGGTACGCATATCCCACACCCGCGCCACCGCGTCACGACCGGTTGTTACCAAAACGTCTAAATTTGGATGTATAGCCATGGCGTACACGCCCGAGAGATGGCCGTGATAGTGTCGTATGACTTTATTCTGCTCTAGATCCCAGCATTTCACCATCTTATCCTCAGCGCAGGAGAACAGGTAGGGGTGTCGCGGGGATACCGCCAGACCTCTGACGGTGGAGATGTGACCCGTGAGCGTCAACCGTAACGACCCGCTCGCCAGGTCCCAGATTTTTATCGTGCGGTCCCCGGCGCCCGTGCAGAACCACTGGTTGTTCGGTTCGACTTCTATCGCCCTAACCCAACCCAGATGTCCAGAGATCACTCTCATCAACTTCCACGGCGCGTGCCATACCGGTTTGATCTGCTGTGCAGCGTCCCGTCTGATCATTCCAGTTTCCGAGGGACCGTTCTTCTGAGTCGTCGATCCGCTACCACCGACGCCAGGCCCGGCGCCGGGTCGTCGTAATGCAAGCGCCTGTGAGTTCCCGGCGGAAGTATTGGAAATCTTGGCGGGTATGCCCTCGATCAACTTTGTGGTAGCCACAGCCGCCTTGCCATCGTCTTCTGTAACCGTAGCCTGTAGCTTTTGCTTCTTGGCACCTTTCCTGGCGGACGCCGCTGCGGCCTGCTTTGCGGCGAGGGCCGGGGGCAATTCTCGAACGTCGTCATATTCGGCGCGGATTTTGGAAGTGACGAGGACTTTGTGGCTCGAGTCGTCGGTGAGGGAGAAGGGGAGGCCGAAGTCGGTGTTAAAGATCTGGCGTGTGCGCTTTGCGGATTCGCGGATGTGTGACTACGCGCCGTGAAGAAGTGTTAGAGACAGGGTTCTAGCTGCACGAAATGGACTTCAGGCTACAAAGAGGGAGAGAACTCACAGTGGCGAGAGCAGCGTCCTGCGGCGATGCGGATTGGACGTCCGCCATGGCGATTGAGCGGTGGTGGAAGGTGAAGACGGGGGGAAGTGTTCGAGAAACAGTGACGATGGCTCACACGAGGATAAAGACGAAGTCGATTTTGGAACGTCCAAACAACGCATCTTTTCTCGACCAGCAGAATCCACCCAACCACGCACACTTCCAACTACCACCGACTTCAACATTCATTCATTCACTCCCTCCCCGCCAGGCCATAATTATATAACATACACACATACATACTCGAATACGTACTCAGGTACTAGCGTATATCCGTCGCCATGTCCAAGTCGCCGGCTGCATCATCCGCTCCAAAGCAGCAATCCCTCGATCTCTCAACCCTCTCCATCCAAAACCTCTCAGCCGTCAAAAAACAGCTCGACGAAGAACTCGAACACCTCACCTCTTCCTTCCAAAAACTCCGCTCAGCCCAGTCGAGATTCAAAGAATGCGTCAAAGCCATTAAAAACGGTGTCAATCCAGAGATGGAGGGTTAGCATCATACCGTCACAAATTAGAGTCAAACGAACGAGAGCTAATTTAAAACATAAAAACCAGGCAAAACAATCCTCATCCCGTTAACACAGTCGCTCTACGTTCCCGGCAAGCTAGAAGATACTAATACAGTTCTGGTAGACGTGGGGACGGGATACTACGTTGAAAAAACAACCGAAAAGGCAACAGAGTTCTATAACGAGAAGATCAAAAGCGTGGGGACGAATCTGGACGACTTGGAAAAGATTATCACCCAAAAGACGCAGAATGCAAAGGTTGTAGAAGACGGTACGTACATCCCCTCTGTTTGCTTGAGGTATCTGAGAAAAAATACGAGCTGATAGTTGGCTTGTTTATCATATAGTGCTGAGGCAAAAGGTACTCGCCGCGAATGTTGCATCATCGACCTCATAACATATTCGAAACAGTGTCTAGTGCCTGTGAAGGAGTATATGATGAAATTACGACCAAAACCGTTTGTATATAACAACGTGCTGTGAAAAGTCATATTCAGCATTCATTCTCACATACCGATAATATCTCTTATGCTAGCTAGCTACAGTGGTGCATCTTTTGCGAAATACAACAGGACCTTTTGAACCCTAATAGAAAATTCAAGCTCACCTCAATCCTGCTTTCTTCTTCTGTTTAAACGAAATCTCAGTGTCACCGTAGACCGAGGAGTCACTCTCCGCAATAGACCTCCCCTTCCCTTTATCCTGCCTTCCATTAAGCATTCTTCCAGTAGCCGCGCCCCTCCCACTTACGGGCAACCTTGCAAAACTATCCTCTTCCTCCTCCTCGATCTCGATCTCATCTCCGTAGTCACCTACGGAAGTGCTGTCGACGGTATAGTCATCATCGCCCGACTCGACAGAAGAGTCCATAAACCGCACCGCTTGTCGTGCTAGATTAGTTGGCATTGGTGGTATCTTCTGCTGAGCACTCTGGGCATCCTGAGCACCCTGCAACGATGGTTTAGTCACCCCCTTAGCATTGATGAACTTCTGCGAATTGTCCCCCAAGACAGCAACCTTCACACCCTTGATAATCTTGATGCACTCCCCGATCTTCTGCTGTAATTCCTCCCATCCACCCGGCGCTTTAGCATCCCTAGCCGGCGTGTTTCTCTTCCCGTGTACATGAATCTTCTTGCTTGTGGCCTTCAAAAACTCTTCAAGACTCGGCGTCCATTCTCCCGTATACCCAATAGGCAGGTTGACTTGCTCCCCAAAGGTTGCGTCCCAGTCACTGCTATACAAGTCTGCACCCCACATCACATCATTCGTCGAATACTGCGAGAAATCTTTAGGAAACCCTCCTTCATTGAAATTTTGAAGACGGAGGGTCACTGCATCTTTCGAACGAATGTACTCGTACCGAGTGATTTCAAACACGTACGGCGTTCCGGCGAAATAATACGGCCATTTCTTCTTTGTAGTGATAGACATGACCATGATACCAGGCAAAGCGATGTATGAAACCCTCTTGCTCTTCCCGTCTACAGAGTCGACCAAGTCCAGGTGCAGAACAAACTCTGTCAGAATGGGCATTTTCTCCACTTCTTGTATCGGCTGTCCCAGAGTGAAGTCGTACTGATAGTCGATTCCCCGTTCCAAATCAATCATTTTTATATCTAATGGCATTTTCTTGCGGATGATCTGAGAATCGCCTTGAGCTTCCGTACGAAGGATTCGTAACCACCTGTGCGCTGTGACACGGTATTTGCCCGATGGTGTTCTTTCAAAATCAACTTCGAGTTTCATCTCAGATGGTGGATTTGGCTTACGAGTGACGAGAACCCACATTGAGGAAGAATAGTTTGGCTCCATGGTTGTATTCCCGTAGTCATCCTCCTCATACCGGTTACCATGGTTAAATTCAACCTCGAAATTAGGCCGCGTATGTCTTTCGCAGTACTCCAACAGCTTTTCTCCCACCTTATTAGAACCAAAGCTAGAATCAAAATTAGTCATTGCTCGCATTTTACCGACCGAATATACGGTACTTACTGTCTAATCACATCTCCTTTTGTCATCTTTGTACGCACCATCTCCATATACTCTTCGAGCCCATGAATGTTGTCTTTAGCTTTACTAAAACTAAAGATAATCATGGTTCCAAAATATATCCGAAGTTTAGCGTACATGCGCGTGTAAAAAACATCCTTCAAGCAACTGTCTAGTGCCGCTTTAATGAATGTTTCGTTCGCTCTTCTGAGGCTAGCCACCCGTCCAGGCCAGTTGGGATGCTGCGGCTGCTTGCCGTCATCGGCGAGATAAATCTCAGCACCGACAGCGCTTTCATGAAGCTTATAAGGCTCCAAAATAGTGTGCATTTCATGATCACGGTTGAACCGAATTTGAGGGTAGTACTTGTCTGGCGGGTTGACCAAATTATAGTGAACGGGGCTGCGGTTACGAGCCGTGATCTCGCAAAAGACAGTGTAGATGCGGTCCAGTGCCTGCTCGATCGATTCGCTTTTATACCCGAGGACGCGGAAACATTTTCTTTTGGCAGAGTAGATGATGTAAACTCCGTGGTCCGTTCGGATAGGATCTAGCGCCTCGTAATTCAAACCTAAAGTATGTGCGGGATCGATTTCGGAATTCGGCCAGTCAAAAACACCAATGTATGGGAAATTCTCATCAGGGTCGTGGGAAGATCTGAAACGGCCCTTCTCTTCCATCTCCTTTTCCTTCTTTGTAATCGCCTCTCGGTGACGTTTGTCTGGGATCGCTTTTACTTTGGCCCATCCTAGTGTCTTCTTCGCATTCACTTGGACATCTTTGTCTGCATGTTTGTTTAGGTAGACTAAATAGACTTTTGCTTTTGCTACCGCTTCTCTGTCGCCCCAAATTCGGATTCTCTATTCAAATTTGAGAGAAATATTAGATATCCATTGTTTGAGGAAAAAAAGAATCCGCCAACATACATTGAGACGAGTGGTTTGGGACGAATTCGTCCAATCATCCGGATAATCCTCTGGGAACTTCATATGGGTACCCGTAAGATCAGCTATGGCCTGGATGTGAAGCCTATCAAACCCCTTGATGCGACTCTCCATATCCAGATTCCTTTCATTTTTGCCATGGGCCTTCTCCTTTGCCCGGGCAGGGAAAAGATATGCATCTATTATAGTCAGTCACAGAGTACGTGGCTAGAAACTTATACACAAATAGTTAGTTTCGTTTATTGCACTTACCTGTAGGTTCGGTTGGATGATCGCGTGCCAATCTGTCTCCTGGGTTGAGTTTTCTCATATCCTGAGCTGGTCCTTCAAGCTTTCTACGATCAGGGCCGCGGGTATTGACGGGTCTCTGACCAGGAAATTGCGCAGCGCCTTGAGGAGCGCGACTAGGTCGATCCCGTTGGAGCCGACTCAAATCACCAAAAGTCGGGAATGCAGCGGCCGCTCGTTGTGGCTGTTGCGCTGATTCTAGCTCGTCGGTTGTCGAAACAACCGAGGGAGCTATGCTTGATACCGGCGGAGTCGAAGGAGCGAGGGATCTCTCGTCAAAATATTGCCTGGTGAGATCTGTCGTGCGAAGGGCCTGTTGGACAGCATCACGCACAGCCTCGTCTGCTAAATACAGGTCACGAACCCATCTATTAAACGCACATTGGTCAGAGATCTATCAGAGCCAAAAAGTTGAAAAGATATGCCTACTTGTCAACATTTTCGATCTTATTATCTTCTTGCTTTCGCTGTGCAGCTTCATCTAACACCCTAGGTCGCGGCGGAGCATTCCATATCGCAGCGTTGGAAAATTCTAGAGTTATGGACAGTTCAGTCAAAAGTGCAATATGCTTTCAAGATCGCGGCAGAGGATAGGGGGAATCAACGAAGAGAGAGGTACATACCCGGATCAATCGGCAGCGAACTTCCATCACTAATGGAAGTTCCCGTGTCTGATGGAGGAATTGGAGGAATGGGATATCTGCGTGACATTTTTCAAATCACAAGGATACGACAGAATGAGATTAATGTATTGAAGATAACGACCAGAACTCTACAATGACAATAGAGGATTGGCTGGCACTGTTGATTAACCGCGAAGAGCGTTTGATAGATTTGGCATTTACAATCCTGGGAGCTTGAAATGCATGAAAGATGAGAGACTGGGAGATGAGATCGAACAATGGTATTGGAAGCCGAAGAGCTAAAATGCTTATGATAGTTGCAGAGGTTACAGATAGTTGAAAGATAAAGATGTTGACGATGGTTGAGTCTCTCAATGATTTATATAAAGGTAGAGGAAGAGGAGAGTGTATGAGAGGAGAGGGTTGTCAGTTGCATTGGCCTGTTGCATTTCGCGGGCACCAACACATCATCCCACGTAGCACAACAAAGCCCATTCAATTCAGGCTACATTTGCTAGAGTCTTGTTCCTAGCATTCACTACATTCACACAAGGCCAACCGATTGATAGTTCAAAGTTAAACCAACATTCAAATTCCACTCCCCAGGAACCTCCTCCCGGAAGAAAAAGAGATATATATATTCCACCGATAGCCTGGCTACTCCAAGCGTCCAAAGAAAATAAAAAGATAAATTACAAAAAAAGAAAGTAAATTTAAAAGCAAAGCTAAACGAATGTGTATGTGATATCAAACTCCTCCCGATGATCTATGAGAAAAAATACAAAAAAAGATGTCTATAAGTTTTTGATGGGTTTTCGAAAGAAAGTAAAAAGAAAGGGGGGGAGAAGAGATCAAATCGATAAAAATGATTAAAGTAATAAATTTCCCCATAGTTAATGGCAGCATAGTAGCAGCAGAGATTAATCGGAGCGTGATAATGGATAGATGGAAAGGCAAGTTAAAAAAGCCCACAGCAATAAAAACGCCAGTGCATTCTCCTGTCCCGTTTTTTCGAATTTTCGAATTTCGCTCTGGTGTTTATTTCCCCTTTCAGTCCGTTAAAAAGTTCTTTGCAGTTAAAAAAAAAAGACAATGGCTATAAAAGTAGTAGAAAAACAAAATAATAGAACTAAGAGGGGAAAAAAAATTGATTTTGATCATTAGAAAGGAACAAAAAAGCAAGCTAAAGAGTAAAGGCAACGAGAACTTAGTGTGTTTCGCCAGAAGCCTCTAAATTAGTGTCTGGCGGCGTCCTTGTCCCTGCCCTCTCACCAGATCTCTCGAGCTGAGGTATAGACTGCTCAGAAGCCTCTCGCGATAGTTGTGACGGCTCCCTCGAAGACGATGCGGGGGCGGGGAAGCCTCTATCACCATCCATTGGCTTCTCGATTGGACTCCAACCTCCAATGCTACCAGCAACGATACTGGGAACCATTGCCGCTGCTGCGAAAGCCGAATTGCTCCTCGATCGTTTCCTCCTATGACTGCTAGGGCTGGGCGGTGGGTGTTGGTCGTCGGGGGATCCTGGTGGAGCATGCGAGCTAGACTTCGACATTGGTAATAGACGGTGTTTGATTTCCTTCGTTTTGAATTTGAGTGCGTTGAGACGACCACCACGAATCATCTTGATAAATTGCAATTCCTGTCGAATATCCTCAATACCCTGGTTCCATTCAAACTTGTTGCGATCGTCATCGGAAACGAAGACATCTGGTGTCTTTCTATCTCTGTACATGGCCTTTGGTAGAATCTTTTTGAAGACTTGATCTGGGACGAGGCGGACGATAACGCCAATGAGAAGGGAAATGGCTCCAAGAATCAAAGAGATTGCCCATTGAGGTCCGTTTAGAGGTACGACACCAAGAGCGGCTCCACCAACAAAGATAATCAAAACTTGTCCACCAACCATGATGACGTTAATCAGAATAAAGAACCAATTCCGGTGAATTCCTTCAAAGATATTAAACTTGTTGTCGAGGCGTCGATTATTGTACTGATTGAAAATCTGCATCCAAACGAAAGTATTGAAAACAAGTGTAGATAGTTCTTGCTCGACATGAGGATCAGAAAGATCGTAACCCAAGATGCTGCCACCGGCGAAATGTAGGATGAAAGTAACGACGAGCTGGTAGATGGCTTGACCGATAATCATCTTCCACATATTGACGGTAATCAAAGGCGCGGACTTCCGCTGAGGTGGGCGGTTGAGAATGTCTTGGGGTGGTGGGTCGGTAGCAAGGGCAAGAGCGGCGAAGGTATCCATGATCAAATTCACCCAAAGAAGCTGGACGGCCTTGAGCACAGGTGTCTCGTCGCTCGAAGCGACTGCAGTAACGAATGCGAGAATGACGGCGGTAATGTTGACGGTAATCTGGAATTGCAAGAACTTCTTCACGGCATCGTTAACGGCACGACCCCACATGAGAGCCTTGACGATTGATGAGAAGTTGTCGTCCATAAGAATGATTGAAGATGCCTCTTTCGCGACCTCAGTACCACTAAAAATAAGAACGTTAGTCGGTTCTGAATTATAATTGGTTCTAGTGTGAAAACATACGCAATGCCCATGGAGAATCCGATATCCGCCATCTTCAGCGCTGGTCCGTCGTTGGTACCATCACCAGTCACAGCCACAGTTTCACCCATTTCCTTCAAGTTTCTGACGAGAATTTGCTTATCTTCGGGGCTGGAGCGAGCGAGCACTTGAAGTCTTGGAATAACCTCACGCATGTGGGTCTTGCTTAGACGTCTGAAGTCCGGACCTTCCATGACAAGCCCTCCTTCAGTATAAATGCCGCACTCAGTTGCAATTGCTTTGGCTGTGATAACATTGTCACCTGTAACCATGCGAACGAAGACGCCCGCTTTCTTGCACTGCTGAACGGCTTCGGTAACACTCGGTCGGAGAGGATCCTGAATACCAACAAGACACAAGAAGGTCATATCGTTGAAGATGTCGGAGAAGACTGCCTGTTTTGGATCATCCTCCTCAACGCGAGCACCGCGCGGAGGCCATTCGGTAAAGTCACGGTATACGAGAGCGATGGTACGCAAGGATCGCTTCGCGAATGTAACGATCGAGGCTTCAATAGCTTCAGTCTGACTGCCGGAGAGAGCCACTTCGGAAACAGAAGAATTCGGGTCTTCGATGATGCTAGTGGTTTGTTTGAGCAGGATTTCGGATGCACCTTTGACGTAGAAACGAAATTTTCCGCTTGAGAGCTTCACGACGGCTGCCATACATTTGCGACTTGAGTCGAACGGAACCAGTTGGACAACATTAGCATTGCTTCGTTCGTGGGCGAGTGGTCCCATCCCGAGATGATCGCGGGCGAATCCAAGGAGAGCCGTTTCGGTTTTAGAGCCAATGAATGCAGGCTTGCCATCTTCCTCGCCTTCAAAGGCCGTAGAGTTGATGGCAATAGACTGAAGCAGAAGGACCTTGACGTCGTCAGAGATGTTTTTGTTTATCTCATTCATTGCTAGCTCATCGCTAGCTTTGCTTTCAGATGTTTGAGCACCAAAGTGCAAGTCCTTGCCCAAGATACCCGCAACCACGGTCATCTTGTTTTGTGTGAGAGTACCAGTCTTGTCGGAACACACAGTCGTAGCATTCCCCATAGTTTCGCATGATCGAAGCACACGAACCAGGTTGTTATCCCTCAACATGCGGGTCGTAGCAAAGGCCAGCGCGAGAGTAACAGCTAGCGGTAATCCTTCCGGTACTGCGACAACAACGATTGTAATCGCAGTGATCAAAATTTGTATGAAACGTTGTGCCTTATCGTCAGCGGATCCGTTAAAGTTCTTCAGGTTGGCCAGGAATCGAATCAAGAGGACAACAAACAGCAACAAGGCCGCGGCACCACCAATCTTAGCGATTCCTTCAGCCAAACCGTTCAGTTTAACCTGCAATGGGGTAGCTTCAACATCTTCTCTGAGAGTCATCATGATCTTTCCGTGACTGGAGTTGACGCCAACGCTAGTAACCAAGTATGTGCCCACGCCTTCCAAGACCTTGGCGCCTGATAGAATGAACGGGTCGAGTTTCCTGGTGCTAGCGCCTGCCATCATTTGAATCATGCATTCGTCGGCCGCCGTTTTCTTGATCTGATCGATTTCTCCGGTGGTAGAGCTCTCGTCACACTTGACATTGTGTCCGGCAATAAACACGCCATCTGCGGGAATCATATCACCGGGTTCGAGGCACAGTACGTCGCCAACTAGGATATCGTAAACAGAAATCTGGACAGCTTTGCCAGAGCGCATGGCCTTGACCGTGCGGTCTTCCTTCTTCTTGTTGAGCTTGACGAATTGCCGTTCCTTTTGCCAATCATTTCCCGCGCCGACGATAACCACGATCAAAACAGCGATGATAATTGCCACACCTTCAACCCATTCCACATGTGCTACTTTCGAATCCGGATCGTCAGGGTGCGCCTTTGCCTGTTTCTGAGCCTCGATCGTTTGATATATGCCCAGTGCCAAAGAGATAACCGCGGCGAATGACAAGAGAATGAGTACTTTATCCTGGAGGGCGATCCACATGAGTAGGAATATGCTCTTCGCCTTCTTTTCGGGCAAAACATTGCGTTTGTAAACTCTGATTCTGTCCACGAAGGCCTTATCCGATAGCTGTGTAACTGGCGGCGCTTCTTCATCCGGGGTAGGTGGTTCCTCTGCGACTATCGATTCCGCCTGTGTTTGACCTTTATACGCCGATAGTTTCGACCGAGCCTCGTCAATCGTCGTGACTCCGTCGAGCACAGTCTCGTCCAAACTCAAGCCGCTGACAACACTCGTCCGTAAGCCGTACTCCAGACCCTTCAGACCTCCCAAGGCTTTCAATGCGGGCATACTCTTGGGATTGATCATTTTGTTCAGTTCTCCAGGTGAGAAAGCAAAGCTATTGTTTTCCACCCGAAAATCTGCTTCGGTACCCGGATCAGGTTTCAGCGCTTCTTCATCCGAGACCTCCATCGATGCCTGAGCGATCGTTGTTCCGCCATTTGATGAGGTGGGGGATTGGAAGTTCTTCTCATCTATCGAGTTTTCTCTAGAGTGTGAGCCAGGGACTTCCAAGAATGTTTTCCCCGAACGTGATGAAGGTTTTATGGGTTCCTCTGCGGGTGATAGTGTGCTAGTCGGAGGTGGAACAAGGCTCCCTTGTTCCTAAACGTCGGAAATAGTAGTCAGTAAACGAGGCTGTGTGGGAAATCTCAACCGATTGAACAGAAAAAACTGACAGGGACCGTGATCCTAGGAACCTCAGGCTTCGGTGAGCCCAAAGGTTGGCCAGGAGTCGACATTGTCGACAATTATAATATTTTCCCCTCCTTTCTTGACTGGTCGAAATGTGTACTTGGGCAGTTAATTTGGTTCGTTGCTGGGTAGAATCGAAGACTTTGAGGTCGCAGACGTCGGAAAGGGCACAACTGTGTTTGAAATGAGAGGTTTGTTTAGCATTCTCAAGATCGACGAACAAACCGATTGGCGATCGCTTTCTGAAAGGATTCCGTCAAATGAAAGAGATTGGAAAGATCAGGGCTAGCAAAGTTTCAAAAGAAAAAAAAGGTTGTAAAGGAGAAAGGGAGAGTGTAAGTAAGACGTGGGAAATCGAATGTTGTGCGGTGGTAATAAAAAAGGATAATAATGGTAGTATGTGCTTCTGTGGCCGAGGCTGTGATCTGTAACCGACGGCCAGCGAGATCCGATAGATTGTCGTCGCGCTAAGCGTAGGGACAGCTGGCTGGCAGGAAGGCTAAAAAAAAGATAAAGAGAGGGTACGGAAGTAAGGGAATTTAAAAAAAAAAGGTAAGGACAGCAGAAGACAGGGGGTTAAAGTGAATAAGAGCCGTGCTTTTGTAGATGGTACGTATATTTTGTTACGGGAGCCAGTGTACTTCTCTAGCGTCAAAGGGGATTTCAATATTCCGTTCTTTGAAGGAAGTACTCCAGTTCTTTCAACTAGGTGGTGAACAGCTGAATTGACATCCCGAACGATACATTGTTCTCATCTCTTCTTAAAGTGTAGAGAAAAAAAAAAAAAAAAAAAAAAAAATTTATCATAATGCATAAAGAGTATGATCATCAACATGTACTTCGCTAACAATTATAGCATATTCTCGCTCGCTCACCTTTTATCTATGCATATGCGTGATATTAGATATTATGTATCGTGCTCCTCCACGTGTCGATGGAACGGTATATCGATGGGCCGTGTTTGATTTTAACTTTCCCCGAATAAACAAACTGTGTATTATTGTATTATGATATTATCGTGCGCGCGATACGGTCGAAAGTACTACTCGATTGATATATATTGTCGTTTGTCGTGTCGTATCAAATCATCCGCATCGATTCGACTAAACTTAGATTCAAGGGTAAGTCGACAGAGATAGAACAGCGACTTTGGTGAAACCCGTACAACCAGCCATCCACGAACAAGATTTTGTAATTGTCGCTCACCGGGGAGGTTTGAACGCTTTTATTCGAGGGAGAGTCCTGAATGGGAGAGGGATGCAAAGAATTAGTGTCGTGAGGCTGTCCGTCTCCAGTATTCCTTTCCCAAACGCCAGAAAGGTCGATGACGGAGGAAAAGAAGAAAAGGAAGAATGGAGGTATCAGCAGCAGCGCATGCGGATGCACATTCGAACGGGATGGGAATGTGATGGAATATTTTGACCGGATTCCAGAACAAAGTATTATTACTGCTCAAGAAGGGAATAAAAAAAGAAGGAATTGAAGTATTTCAAAATAATAATATTAATTTTTGATTACATCAAGGAAAAAAAAAAAAAAAAAAAAAAAAAAAAAAAAAGGCAAAGGGGGTTCGTTCGCCAGCCAATATAGACTGCCATTACCCCGGTCGATGTTTGGTATTCTCAGGTACCGCTGAACAGTCGAATTAAAGGCCCACCCACTCGATCCCGCGATCGTCAGAGCTGGGGTCCGAACTTGGTCCAGTTGGGTCGTCGTGCGTCCTACTGGTCGCCAGTTGTTCCTTTGCTGCTCTGCTCCTTCGCCAACATGAATTTCTCTGGGCGTTTTTGCACAGCCCCTTCGCCAAGCCCTTTTGCTTTCAAACCCTTCCCGACCTCATCATGAAATCACCACCCACGAGAACAAACAAGGAAAGAAAACCTTGCTTCTTGAAGAATAGCTGAGTATTTGAGTGTATTCTGCTCATTCTTGAGCTCTTGTGTTTTTCTTGTGCATTCACCACCGAGGAGTCTTCTGTATACCATTCAACCTTGGCGAACACCTCATCACCATCAGCTTCAAGTAAACTTGTTGTCATGTCACCGCTCTCGTTCAAAACCTTCATCAAAGAAAGGAGAGTTATTTGCTTGGGTTTTCCTTAGCATCAGTTTTACATTTATTGCCGCCTCCTTTCATTCACTCGGCAATTACGTCTCCCAACAAGGCTCTCAATCATGTTTTTTTTCCCCTCCCTCTCACATCCGGTGAAGTCACAGGATAAACGTCTCTATATCTCATGGATATAACTCGTCCATCGAGTTGCCATATCGCCCTTGGGAATCCATCGTCTTTGGCATGTCGATATTAAACATATGTGTGCGACCTATCAATATCAATATCAATCAATATCAACCGCGAAACAACACAACGGCTCAGAAAAAAAAAAAGAAACAACGACATGGTCGACACGTCCGGAACCGTCCTAGTGCCACTCACTCTCCAGAATTTATAGGATCCACTTGTTCGCATCAAATATTCGCCTTGAAGGAAAACGTTTCCGGCTACATCATGGAGTCATTATCACAAGTCACCACTTAATTCAATGTCAGGAGAGGAGTACGAATCTTGAGACCACAAGACTAACAAAAATTAAATATTCATCAAATACGAATAAGGAACTTAGAATGTCGGCTTTTTTTTTTTTTTTTTCAAGCTCCCCCGGTCGCAATTCTTGATTGGGCAATAGGCGTGTGCCTCCAATATCTTGCAATATGCTTCAAACAGCCGAAAGAAACATACCGGAAATTATCCCAAAAAAAAAAACTCTAGCCATCACAGTCCTGGTTGCGTGTGATTCGAAGAATGAATGAACGAGCAAATGTCTCTCCAAGCATTGGCGTCACATATTTCGTACGTAGACAGAATGTGATAAATGTAAGAGAAACATCAAGCTGGGCAGGCTCCACAACCAAAAGAACAAAATAACCGTAAAAAAAATCATCAGCAGCTTGCATCTAAGCGAACCACAAAATAAGCACCCTTCCCAAACAAGAATGCGAATGGATGACAATTACTCTCGTCTCGGAGAACAACAATTGTAATCGCTCAAGCCTATATTAGCGGGTTGAAAGCAGCCGTACGAAGGAGCTGCGAACATGGAGATATCAGGCCAGCTAGGACGACATCTACTTCAAGAAACTCGATTACAATAACGCTAGCTCGCGGAACGAATATCCTCGAAACGAACACAAAAATATTAAATCCTGCGATTTAGGCATGCATACAGGGCTGAGGGGAACGCTTATCTTGGTTTACCGAAAAATCCAAAGGGGCAAGCAGGGCGATAAGCTTGAAGAAACTTAACTTACTTTTGCAAATTTAATCCAGTACTACAAGTTGGTTGTTCTAATCGATTAATCAAGAAGTCATTTAAGCTTAATTTCAAATCCTGGGTCACCACCGTAGGTACGCTCGTTTCGCGAATGCACCGTCTTACAATGTTTCAGAATTTTTATATTCCTTCGCATGGAATGGCTTATTTTTTGAACAGAAGTGGTTGAAGAATAGTTTAGTTATCAAAGTGATTCGGGGAAATCATTCCTGCACTTGGCAGCGTTTTTGTACGACACAGAGTTTGAGAACCCTTGACAAACGTCCTGATCCTTCGCCTTTCGACATGCATGTTTCTGCTGCAGGTGCGGCTGCGGCTGGCGATACAAATCTGCATTGTGGTGTGCAATCCAGGCCTGCCAGCCTCGAAACTTCAATCCTGTCTCCGAAACTACTTCCGTAGCTACGTGGTTACGATTATACCCATAAAAGAGGCCGGGGAGAATATCAAGACAAGGATTCCGAGCCACTTAACGTGAAGTCTATGGAGTCCACCGTGATCATCTTTGCATCTCAAGTTATCGCAGGTTGATACAATAACGCGCTATATGATGCTCCGTCCAACGACAGCCTTACAACAGCCTTGTAAAGGTGTTTCTTTGACAACTAACTCTTTGTCACACCACACTAACATCCACTTGTTCGACTTGAACTCCATGTTCGACATCCTTTGAGGTCGTACCAAACAGAATCAAATTCCGTTCAATACAATAATCCTCCTATTACCATCATTAGTGATAGCTCAAAGACCTTGTCTTCAGGATTACTTATTTAGTTCCACCTTAGGTTCAAGGAATAGTAAGTTATTATCAAAATTATACTAAGATGTTCGAGATTTACTGTGAACTTATCGATAGTACCTAGACGGTGTACATCGTAGAACAGTTAAAAGCTGCCCTTCTGAAAAGAAACGAAAACAGTCCCTCAAGCACCCTGCATAGGGCTGCCTCGATCATCCAACAGGCATCCATTATTTATTATGGGGTTGAGGCCAACGTGAACCCTGGGTTTAGTAATATCTCCCAACAAATTAGGCACCATATAAAAACCAATAACTCTATATCTCCAACGCTTTCATAGTAACCTTTTTCTTATCCGATGGGACGAACTTGATTCGCATTCGAATATACTGTATTCATCCGTTGTTTTGTTGTTATCTCGGGGGTTTTTCTTCATAATTATATTATTCATGACGCCCTGAATAACTCTGTGATCCTCGCTGCCTCTTTCTCAGAGCGGCCTGGTTTTCTTTAGCCTTTTAAACGGAGGAATTTCTTCCTGAAGAATTTGGAAGCTCTGCCCCTGGAGTGCTTATCCAGATGGCCATTTCGATACCTAGTGAGATAAATCCAATACACAGTCACGTTATGATAAAGCTTACATATAACTCTCCCCAGCTTGAAACATGGCAAGTAACTTAATAGTCAAAGTGAATTGATGCCCTGACTACAAACTTGCATTAGAAACTCATCTTGCTCAATCAAATATCAGGAAACAAACAAAATTTGAGGAACTTATGCTCATCCTACCTACATCGTTGCCAGCCTAAAGTAGGCGACCTCCAGACGAGTATTAATAGTAGCCGCTACATCCGCTCATGCACTCATTATTGTCGAAAGGAGATATCCTCTGAGTATTGATGGCAGGCTTTGCAGTCTTTCTCACGTTATCAATTGTGATACAGTTGCCGATCCGGGCGACGTGTTATAGCTAGCTCGAGAGTGTGTAAATAGGATGCACAATTCCTCTAGAAACAATCAACATAGCCTACTTAAGGTAACCTTTTACAGACTCGCTGCAACATATGATGAATTTTTCTAATATTAATTGGCAATACTGTCTAGGAACGGTTTATTCCCGAAAAAATCAGACGTCTAGTTTCAAGGCAAGAATTACCCATCATCCGTTCATCAACTTAGAGGTTAGAACGATTTTCTATTTCGTTTTACGAAATGCCTTAGAATCACACCACACATGAAAGAAAATATGCATGATCTTAATACCAAAGCTACGATCTCAAATTTGGTATCTCTCAAGTGTGTACTTAAATTGCTGTATGAAGCATGGATTCAGAACCCTCAATTAGTCCCCAATATGGTCTCAAAACCAAACCCTCTCGAAGGTACCCCCAATATGTCTTCCATCTTCCTCGGGGGTCCATTTGTGCGGAGTAACCTGGTGGGAGCCCCGCAGCCTGAACCAGTCTAACTTTATATTAGACGGTGGACTTTTTTTCAATAAGAAATTAACCTGAGGTGACTTACCCTTGCGATTCTTTGATTTCCCTAATTTCTCTTTTTAACGGTGTTAAGCTCTTAATCGAGCTTCGCTAAACAATCAGCGGATTTTTTTTTTAGATGCGCAGTAATACCTGCAAGTATCTGAATAGTTAAGTCGCTCATTTTGGTAGAAATTTCCAACCGGGAACTAAGTTGTGACATATTGTTGTTACGTTGCGTGTGGGGCAGGGGGCCGACTGTCTATGGTTATAACTGATTCTATCCAAGCGCAAACAGTTGCGAATGAAGAATGTAAAATCACGTGCTTGGGATAGAGCTTCGAAATAAATGTCAAAATTATAATATTATATTTAGTAAAATCTACTCTGCAAATCCCCCATAAATACTCAAACAACTGTGTCTACATGTTGTACAGTAGATATTCCAACCCCCCAAGGCTACCAAAGACCCACTAGGCCACTCTAGTTGACCAATTCAAGATTGCCATCAGGTCCACTGATCAATTCAATTTCCCCAGGAATCTCGGTTCCATTCTCAATAGCAGCAGCGTGTCCACGAGCCAACTGTCCGTAAACAGGATAATATTGATCCAACCATGGCAAAATCTACGCCACAATCACTCCTGTTAGCAAGTACCCAAATAATATAACATTATACCACATGTAAAACGATATACCCAACAGGGTGAAGGGAGATCACCTACAGTCTTAGCACCAGGAGTGTTATTCCAGTTCTTCATCAAGTCGCAGATGATATAGAACATCGAAACGACATTCACGCCAGCATTGCGCATTTGGTCGTTACTGACATCTCGGATCAATGGGGACGTGGTACCCGATGCTTCAACATTGGCCCAAACGCTGTATCCTTCCTCACGGAGGGCGAGAGCGAGGAAAGCAGTGCCTATTCAACCACCCCATAAAAAGTTAATCTTAATTTTTTCATATAGTACAGTTCGTTTGAAAGGGAAATGGGATAGAAGAGTGAATGGTACGACGGAGAAGAACATACAAACATCGGTAACGATACCGCCGACAATAATCTGGGTTCGGCCGGTGGCTTTAATAGCAGCCTTGAAATCCTCGTTATCCCAAGCCGAAACCTGCCCGTTACGCTGGATCAAGGTGGCGTTGGGATACATTTCCAAAATTTCCTTTGGAAGTGGTCCATTCGGCCCTTGCTGGGCAGAAGTGGTTAGGATGACGGGAAGATCAAAAGCCTTGCCGATGGCGGCGTGGGCGAGGAGATTGTGATAGTAGAGTGTTGGATCAAAGTCACGGACGAGCTGGAAGAGACCGACTTGGAGGTCCAAAACTAAGAGAAGGGCTTTGTCTTTATCGAGACGCTCCCATGGGACCTTTTTAGCGTGGGCAAGAGGGTCTACGGGTGCTGTGGCCGCGGTGAGGGCCGTAAAGGTCAAGAAGAGGAGGGATAGGAACTTCATTGTAGGATTTTGAAGTTTGTCAAAATCTCAACCGTTTGAATAGACTGGGATATTGATATCAAGATGGGACGAGATAGATAGAGATCACTGAGAAGATGGTAAAGCTCAGGAGAATAGACTTTGACCTGAAGAACTGATCTGAGGATACCAGAAAAATAAGTTCACCAAGACGGCGTCGCCATCACCCTTTTATAGACACGGTTCTCCATAATCCCAATCAAACTTCTTATGGTTCGGCATCTAATCCGAATCTCAACCCGAGAAGATGCCATAACCCAGGACTTGACGTACAACAAACTAGCATCTTGATCAGTAATGAACCGAAAGGTTTATCCCAATACCGAGGTGGTATTGACAATCTCGAATCCAAAAAACCTGTTGTTTCAATTGCTTCTTCGTTCCATGTATTCCAGATGCCATAAGAGCTCCAGGAGGCAAGTTTCATCGATATCCCACATTATAATGGCCCACTTGTACGGAATCGATTTGCCAAGATGCGCTCCTTCCGATTCAACAACTAGTCGGCAAGAACATGACTTCGAGGGTGGCTGGCGCAATTGGCGAACTGTATGTTTGTTGTATCTTCTGGTCACATTTTTCCCACCTGCCCAGCGTCTAGATTGCAGACAGGTCCAAGCAGAATCGATTAAGCCCGTCACGGTGTCGTCGAGATAGAGCTCTAGTTTTCAGACAGGGGGTGGGAGAAGGTTCGTGAGGGAACGTTTTAACGTTTAATCCCAAGCCGCGATTACTGAACATGCACCTACAAGGAAAGGTTGCCCAGAGCAAGGGTGGGGGGGGTCTCCAATGCATACCTTAGGAGGCTATCCACATGGACAAAGCCAAGCGCGTCGGACTTGAACGAAGTGAAGAAATTGATCCGAAGTGGAAGAAATCCGAGGAACCAGATATCGATGAAAGGATCTTGTTCTAGAAGATGCATGTATATTATAAAACTTCCTATAGCATATATTTAATTTCTTATTAATACAGATTACGCGATGAGGTTGGCCAAGTCAGCCAAGCATAATCCGGATCGATAAGCGGTCCGTGTTGCTGTAGTTGCGAGCTCAATGTTCCAAGATCCATGTCATGCAAATAATTAAAGGTCGACGACAGTATACCAAGAATAATATACCGATATTCGAGAACTGAAGTTAATTGAAGTTTGCCCAGACTTGGTGGAGAGCTTTTTAGGCAGGAACCATAAGAATTTCCTCGTCCCAAAAGTCAATGTCTCCGATTTGTATCCACTTCTTTTTTTTAAAAAAAAAAATTATTGTCCTAGACAACGGCAGGCGCAGCGACGGGACGAAACGGAGGCGAGAAAGAAATTGCGAGACAGGATGAACGAGATTCCATGCAGAGTGATTTGACGCAGTCGTGCTGCAACAAACTCGTATCGATATAGAGCATAGAGATCGAAATGGTTGTATCTGTATGCTATCTCGAAATTGTACACAAATATTTTCTCATTAATGAGCGACTTGTCGGCAGCTCCGAGCGGGCGCTGATGTGGAAGTCCTTTGAAGTCCTGGGAGGAATTCCGCGCAGGTATTCATTCTCCTGCACAATCTAAGCTGTTCTTGGAGTTGATCGATATCAGGGGATGGTCTTCCCAGTCTCTGCTTCACGGGACCCTTTGAGATTGTTGGCAATACATCCCCAGCTGCTGTCTTCGATTGTGTTTGGCTTAGTATATCTACTTAGAGCTGTTAACTCAGCAGCTAGTCTCCACGACCCCTCCCATTACAAAGCGACCTTTTGGTGACATTTGCCTCCGGGCTCCTATCTTACCCCTGTAATTTTGTTGAGTAAGCAAAAAATACAACAGGCCTTCGCAACGTTTAACATCCGGGCAACAAACGGGGATGCACCGGACAAAAGACACTGCAAGGCGCGAGGTCGTATTTAAATTGATATTCAGGGTGGCAGTGATGCAACAACTTGCGGGTGCAGTAGCGGCACCGAAATGTGTGGAAGGGCCCGAAGTATCTGTCTGTTCGATTGCCATTTTAGTTGGGTACACTTGACTGCGAGCTTCTCAACCTATTCTCATGCCATAGTCATGTTGACTTTTGAACGATTGGAAGCTGCGAGACGCTTGTAATATAAAGAGGAAATTACCAAAGATATTCCAAAAACTTCAAAATGTTCATTTATATGTCCATTTAACTTTTTAACCAAAAATATAAACCGTTTCCCAATTCTATTCACGCCAAAATCGAAGCACAAGTATACCACACCAAGGCCCGACACCCCACCCGGCCTCTCTACCTTCCTCGTCCTGCTTTCCATAACCCGTAAGCAGTCCACAGCCTGGAGAGTCACGACACATCATTCAAAAGTTACTAATCATGATCCTCTAAAAGTATAAGAATGAAAAGATATTAAGGGAAAAAGTGAGCGGATAAAGTGGAACAAAATGTCAAAATGGAAAGGATATGCAAAAATTTTTACAAACGCCCAATATATGCACATTCAAAATAGATGTGTGTTTACAAAACGACGAAGCGACAAAAGCGGTTAGGTGTGTGTGTACTCGTTCTTTTCACACGCTAGTGATAGCGGGAATTGTTTTGCCGGGGGCAACTTCCCTCATAAGTGGTCCGATAGATTTCGGTTCGACGGCCAACATTGTGGCTTCAACGAGAAGCTTTCCGTCTCCTTCAACACCAATCTCTGGTAGCGACTCCAGTCGTCCGCTCACCCAAGCTTTTCTTCCCTCGACCTTCGTAGTCTCCGCTTTGATGATGACAAATTGGTCCGCTTTGCATGGAGCGCGGTAGTTGACGTCGAGGTTGGCAGTCATGCCGACTTTGTTTGGTAACGCGGGGAAACAACAGCGAGCTAGAGTTTCATCCATCAAGGTCGCCAACAGGCCACCGTGAACGATACCAGGATGACCGCAGAGCTGCTCGCCAATGTGAAGGATGGCATACAGCTGCTTTCCCTGAGCATCCGCGAACACCAGTGGCGGCACGGCAATTCTATCGGGACCCGTGAGGACGCCAGCTGTGAGAACATTCGGCCGAAATATTGTAGGTATGTCAAGGTGTGGCCGGGACTCGATAAGATTTTTGTCTTGTCTGAACTTTTGCACGACAGGGTGGTTCTGAATGTAGGCTTCGATCTCGAGGGTTCGCTCGTCAGAGATACCTTCTTCAGGCTGTATGGCCATGCGGGTGATCTCGGTAGCGACAATCATGTTCGGTTCGTAAATAACGAGAGCGATAACGGAACCAAAGGTAACAATCAAGATACCGCCGATTGCACGACCAGTGAAGCGAAGGATTCTCGTAAAGAGGGAAGGAGGCTCTTGGATTTGGATCTTGACCGGGGCTAGCAGATGATACCATGTCAATACAGAGTGATCAATTTAAGAGAGAGAAAATGGTAACTCACGATTTCCCTCACCGGTATCGTATGTATGTGTTTGGTATTGTGCTCGCCAGGGAGCTGTACCTGCATGGCAAGGGTATGTTGTTAGCAAGGGTGTAATACCAAGCATATATAAATATGAAAACTCAGTAGAAGAAACATACTTATGCTTCTGGTATTTAAAATTGGTCTGGTAAAGGGTGTTTTATATATCGCTTGGGCTATTGATGGTTTTTCTAGAAGAGATATACGACTGGGAGGAACGACTATCCTGCTTGCTCGAAGCAATGATCTAGGTAGGAACGTAGCCATGTTGAAGGACAGGCCCCCTTATATAGAGAGCCTCGAAGCTATCGGCAATAGTAGAACGGCAACTTTTGGTACTGAAGCGGCTTTGAGATAAGGTTACGTAGGATCCGGATCCGAAAGTAGCGGAGATGCGGTATGCAATGTCAATGGTGGTAGCTGGTCCGGGCGGTCTTGAACCCGAACGCCGAATAGTATAACGTTAGCAGACATAGAAATGTAAGAGAGGGCATCGAATAATAATTGTTGGGAAAGACGGGTGGGCCGACGAGTGGATCTGAAACTTACAATGCGATGGGATGGGATGAATCAACAATGCAATGCGGCTGTCGCGTACAAAGAAAAATGAAAAGTTGTGTCGTCGTCGTTGTCGACCACAGAGAAGTCAAAAAATGGCCGACGGGCCGAGGTACTTGCCTAATCCGGTAACCACTCCCAACCGCCCGTCCGAGATGTGTTGATGTGTTGTCGGGTTTGCTCCCCCAAGTCGGCCCGAATTGGACGCCGCAAAACCGATGAATATATCACGTGATGATATCCGCGACACGTTTGTCGCTCGCTCAACGCGTTTTGTTGTTGTGACCCCTGACGACTTGCTCTTCGCAGCACTCAGACTACCCGATTGGGAAGGCTATTTACATGTCTCCCCTTGTATTTACACTCCCCAATCCTCTACTCAATCACCACCGTCTATTATAATTAGAACACATATCTATAAACAATCGTATTCATAAACACATAGACTAAAGTATACGGCAATGCCGGGCAGAACTCTACCAGGCCGAGCGGCCTCTCAAAAAGCCCGCCTAAACCAAGCCCGCCTCTTACTTCGCGGCCAGAAATCCTCCAAAGGCCAGATCGAACGAGAAGACTCGGATGACGAACTCGGTGACGAAGATATCCCTTGGACTTGGGTCTACCCAGACTCCAATGGGCCTTTGAGTCCCGTATCCTCAAACAAAGCCCCAGCAGACGCTTCAAATGCGAAAAAACGTCGACGTGACGGCTCTCCTGTCAACAAAGCCGAAACAACAGATGCCAAACCAATCGGTGCGAAATGCGGCACCTTTGAATGCAAAATCGGAGATATCCTTCTCCTCAAAGCCGAAGGCACAAAAGCAGCATGGATTGGTCTCGCTGTCGATTTCGATACAAAAGAAGATGAGATGCAAGCTCGCATAATGTGGTTCAGCACTCACTCTGAAATTCGAAATCGGGCAAAAAAGAGATCCGATTACATTCCGCACGAAGTCTACATCACCCCCGCCTTTGATTGGAATCCCGTGGAGTCTATCAATGGAAAAGCCGAAATGCTTTCCGAGAAGGCGTTCAAGTCTCAGTTTCCAACCGGCAACATCCCCACCAAATCGCCAAAGAGGGGAAAGGTCTTCCTCTGTCGAAGAGCATGCGATGTTCGTCCCGCTCGCTATTCCGAAGAATTTGACTGGGACGACCTATATCATGGCGAAAACACAGATTTGGACAAATTTACTGATTGGGTGAAAGAGAATACATCTGCCAGGTCATCGAGGAAATCCAAGGATGCGGATTTTGAGATGCATATCGATGAGTCGGAGGAAGAAGATGGAGATTTTGACGGGGATGCATCCGAAGAAGATCAGGCCAAGGCCCCCAGAACCCCGCGGAAGAACAAGAAGCGTAGAAAGTCTGTCACTACACCTCGCGCGAAGCCGACTCCTTCTAAACGACTTTTGGCCACCCCTTCGCACAGAAAGATCGCAGCAAAGAAGGCATTGACTTTCACACCACTATCCCTGAGAACCTTTTCACCGGCAACCCATCTCGCCAGCCCTTATCAACTCGCACGTAACCGGCTCCATGTTTCGTCGGTCCCGGATAGCTTACCCTGCCGTGAGAACGAGTTTGGCACTGTATACGCTCACCTCCACGATGCTATCACAACAGGTTTCGGCAGCTGTATATACATTTCAGGCACACCAGGCACTGGAAAGACAGCGACAGTCCGCGAGGTCATCGCCCAGCTACAAGTCCAAGTCGAAGAAGAGGAGATTGAAGACTTCATCTTCCTGGAAATCAACGGCATGAAGATCACCGACCCTCATCAGAGCTATTCACTACTTTGGGAAGCGATCCAAGGCGATTCCGAAGGTGCGCCGGCAAGAGTTGCACCAAACCACGCCCTGAACTTGCTAGAGCGAGAGTTTAGCACACCCAGTCCTCGAAGAGTTCCCATCGTGGTTTTGATGGATGAGTTGGATCAATTGGTGACCAAGAATCAGAGCGTCATGTATAATTTTTTCAATTGGCCGAATTTAATGCACAGCAGGTTGATCGTGCTAGCCGTGGCGAACACTATGGATTTACCCGAAAGAACGTTGAGCAACAAGATTTCGAGCCGACTTGGTACGTTATCATTCATAATCACTTCATACGCTGCAAGTATGACTAACATATTCTTGCAGGTCTCACTAGAATCACATTCCCGGGTTACACTCACGAGCAGCTGAAAAAGATTATCGAATCCCGTCTCGAAGGCGTGCCGGGAAATATTGTCAAAAATGACGCCATCCAATTCGCCTCGCGCAAAGTAGCAGCGGTCAGTGGTGATGCTAGACGAGCATTGGATATCTGCAGACGGGCGGTCGAGTTGGTTGAACAAGCGAACGCTGAGGCTGCAGTTCCACCCACGCCATCAAAATCTGCTAAAGCTAAAGGCATCGCAGCTGTTCCTCCAGGTCCGGCGCAAGTTACCATCCAGACGATAATGAAGGCGATCAACGAAGCCACGCACTCGCCGCTGCAAATGTACTTGAAGAGTTTGCCACTCAGTGCCAAAATCCTACTCGCAGCAATTTTGGGCCGGATGAGAAGGTCAGGGGTGAATGAGAATATAATGGCCGATGTGATTGAGGATGCAGAGAGGCTGGTGAGAATGACGGCCAGGGCGAATGTTACGGAAGCGCTGTTGGCGAGGGATAATGTGACGGTTGATAAGGATGAGAATATGTTTCTTACTCCGAGAAAGGGTGGAAGGCAGCAGATGTATAGGCCTGGTGATGAGGATTTACCGAGGGTAAAGGGCTTGGTAGCTTCTGCTATGGGGTTGGCGGAAGGAGGGATTATAGGGTTAGAGATGGGGCGGAGGGGCGAGAGAGCTGGAAGGGTGAGGTTGAATATTGGAGAAGAAGAAGTGAAGGCGGCGCTGAAAGATGATCCTGATGTTGGAAGTATGGGATTTTAGAGCTATATATCATTATGTTTGCATGAATTGGCGCGTACCATCTGGATTGTTTGCATAGCGGGATGAGTTTTGCTTTTAGAGTATCTAAATCTCATAGTTTCGATGATAATGAACCAATAAGAATGAAATCTTTTAAAAGGCCTAAAACAGTGATGTGTAAATATTGTTAATCGACGCAAAACCTTCTGCTCCACCAAAGGACTTCAAATTAGTCAGATTTTGAGATATATGTGACTAATGAATGCACATTGATTAATAAATATGTTGGTTGACATGAGTCAATGATAGAAATCCAACTGCTCAACCTCAATCACTCATCTAGAAGGAAAAGACCATAAATAATATACACTCCAGGAACGCCAATAAATGTGTAGTAAAACCCAAACACCTTTCTAAAATCTAAACTACCCGGTCTCCGGGTCTGCTAGGCCCTGTAGGTCCCGAACCAAAAATCCAATTCAAATTTCGAGCAACTTCCTCGTATTCCTCCTGGGTCCACACGCGACGAGACTGGCTAACCCTTTTCTTCTTCGGCTCACTAGCCTTTTTCTTGGGCTCGCTGGCTTTTTTCTTGGGTTCACTGGTCTGTTTTCCCGACTGGGTGTGGTTTCTTGAGAAAGGTCTCAACAGTGCATTGAGTAATCTGGATCTCGTCCTCGAGGTCGTTGGCGCTATTTAATTAAATTAGCTCTCAATTTCACCGTATGATACTCAATTGATACCGAAATTATTCAATATAGAATACGTACCCTTAACGGCATCTTCATAAAGCCCTCGAGCACCACAAATATCCTTCTGTACCAAAAATACCCCCAACTGTCCATCCTCCAGGATACAGTAGAATAACTCGGCCATTCTCCACTCTTTACGAGTCCCCTTACCCCTTTCCTCCGCGTTCAGCATCTCCCTAGCCGATTCGATAGCGGGGAGACCATCCGGCATTAAATCTGAGATTGGTCTGATGTTGCGACGACCGGCTTGACGGCGCATGTTGAAGATTGCTGTCATTTCCTCGTAGCTGAGGTCGTGGATTGATGTTACCGGGGATTCTTTACCAAGTGGGATTGTTCTAAAGTCCGTTGATTCTCTTTGTATTTCTGTGTGTGGTTGTAACTCTGGTTCTTTGGGGGAGATATTTGTAATTGTATCTGTGGAGAACGAGGCGGCCACTGCTGTTGGTGTGGCTGTAGATGTGGAAGCGGAGTGTTTGGTATGTTTCTTGTAGAGAATTTCCCTAGATATAACGAGAACTTTGTATTTGTATAGCGTGGGGAAGATGTGGTTGCGATATTCCCAAGGGAGTTGAGCATCGGGGTATGCTGAAGGCGGACGGATAGTTTCGCACAGCGAGAGGTCGGAGAGGGTTTCTACGTTTCTCCGGGCTCCGGCGGCAGCAGCCATCTCAGCAGCGGTTCTTCTCGTCATCTTTGGCTTTGATGTTTTCAGGGTTTTCGAGGGCGATGGTATTGATGGTTGCGGTGGAGGTTTAGGACGAGTACCGGGATTCGAACCTCGTGGGAGAGAAGAAGATGGTTGAAGTTCGTCTATTTCTTCTTTTGACTTTTCCTTTTCCTTCTTCGGTTTCTTTTTGCAGGTACACCAATCTTCCATCGACGTGAGGTTTAAAGCAGGAAGACGGGGTAATTCTCTCTCATCTCGCTGACATAGTTCCGAGTATCGATACGGGAAATGGTATTTTGGTAACGGCGGACGCGGGGCATTGATGAAGATGCAACGGATGGTCATCCATAGGAAGCCGAGGGATAAGTCAATCGCATCTATAAGTACTTCTGCGACCTTTTTCTTAGCGAATTTATTCCTCTGGCACTTTAGCTTTGAAAAAAGGATGTTGAGCTTTCTTCCATTCTTCCCTACGCTCTTCTTTAACTTTGCCATGGTGAGTATGGCAATTTGGTGGAATTTAGGCAAGCCAGAGAGTGCAGCCCCCCTTGCGTTCAAGGCTGCTAGGGGGATATTAAATGTCACCACATTTACCACTGGTCTAGAAGGATTTTCATCTCGCAGAAATATATTCTCGCAACGAGGGGGGTATCTTGGACAATTATCTTCAGTTGTCCGTCTCAAGATTAGGATTCGATATACTTTGAAACGATTTAACACAATTACCAAATAACACTCTGAAACGAATTGAACCTACACGGTAAAACAAAGCATACCGCTTCACATTAAAATCTTTAGACTGCATTCTTCACTACATGCCAATCTAGGATAATCGAGAATCCAATTACAGTTATTGCCATCATACGTCAAATCTCCCACAGTCCTCTATCCATTCGAAAGCCAACTCAAAGAAGACGTTCACCTCATCCGCGTTGTTTTTGTGGCAAACCCACCAAACCAAGTCTGCAGGCGGCATAACAAAGTCAGCAAACCACAGGTCATGACGATATAAAACCCCATAACCAACAGTGATAACTGACAAAAATACCAATTTCAGACAGATCTGGAATTTAAGCGCAGGTAAGCCGTGTCTCGTTCCATAAATCGGACCAATGGGGTACCAGACGGTGTACTATGGTATACGCGGCCAAAAACCCAAAACGAGGTGGGGACACCAACCATAAGCCATATATTCACAAGTTAGTGTTTAGACCATGTGCGGGATCCATAATTTGCACAGCCTCTTTGTTGATTCGGAACTTGGATATATTTCCTGGTGGGGTTTTAGGTCGGATTTAGGAGTCGTTCGGGATGGGGCAGCGGCCAGTTTCAATAACTAACTTTTCCTTCTATATAATATATTGTATATAAACCCCTAGAGTTTAGATTTTTGAAATCTACGATACATAAGTGCTTAATCCGACCACCGCACCTACTATTTTATAGTTACTATTCAATATCAACTAGGCGTTTTTCAATCTCTGTTATGTCCTCCAAATTTTGGAATCGAATTTATCATTCACCGGATTTTAATAATCGACACAAACGATTAATTCTAGCCACAGACCGCGACCACGGTTCAAAAAATTTTCGAATGAGAAGAATAATGGCGCTTTATAATAAGGCTATATATATACAGATATGACAGGCCAAGTGCACCCAGAAACAAAAGCTATCAAAACACAAAAGCAACCGACAAAAGATATTATGATGAGTAGGGAAGGAAAATACACAACTACCCGCTTCCATCTAACCATCTCTCGCAACTTTATAAACGAAGTGACCGAAAACAAACAGATTTGATACGAAGACAAGGAATTTATATCAAGACATGAAAAAAAAATAAAAAAATTAGAGAAGTTATGAAATATATACTGATTGGTATGACAAGAGGAGGGCTCGCTCAAAACAAACAAATCTTCATGAAAAAAGCTCTCGTAAGAAAATTGTTGAAAAAAAGCCCACAATCAAAACTCCAACAAACCCAAAACTATCTTCTTAACCATGATCATCGTTGATAAAAGAACTTTTCTTTGCAAATTACCAGATTAGACAGATGCAACACTTATTCGATTCGCCGTGAAACTAGTTCTCGGACTACCCGTCTTCTCCATATCTTTCGGAGACGGGCTCTTTGGAGTTTTCGGTGTCTTCGGTGTCTTCGGCGGACTATGCGGACTTCGCGTTCCCTTCTTCGAATTACCGTTCAACCGTAAACTCAAACTTCCTCTAGGACTCTTGATCTTCGGTGGACTGGGGCTCTTTGGTGGGCTTCCAAAGCTGTTTCGTGGACTGGTGAACGGACTACCCTTGGGACTCTCCTCCTGTTCGTTCACAGCGCCTTCAGAAGAGAAGAACTTCATGATAGCTCTGATACCTCTGGGGCCGAGACCGTTCTTTGGGAAACAGATATAAACTGGATCTTCCTCGGCGCCGAGCTTCTGTCGGAACTCGCTCTTGTTGATCAACTTGAGCGAGGTGACGATGGATTGATAAGACTTGGCGAGGAACTTCATTCTCAAACCGCCCATGTGGTGTCCACCGGACAATCCAGTGGTGGCAGATCCTCCGAATGTCACACTCTTAGCACCGGCCGAGGCAGCGTTATGCAAAGCGTGGGTGATGATGTACTCGCTGGTTCCACTAGGGGCACCGGGGAACTCAAGGGCGTATTTGACCTGATAACCGTGTTCGTGGGACAACTGGGCAAGAACAAGCAATGCTTGAACATTGTCTTCCTTGTCTGTGGCATAGAAATACCGACGATGCTCCCAGTCGATCCATGGATTCAATTCGGTCAGATGGACTTGTGTTCCCTTTCGGTTATTCATCCAATCTTGCATACGTTGATCACACTTGGCTTTGATTTCGTCGGTAACCTGACCAGGTGGAACGTCTGTGATCTTGATACCCTCTTTCTTCGCGTGGCGGATCTTTCGGGCGACGTTTTCGTCTTCGGCAGCTCGGTCGACGGATGGGTCCACACGTTCCTCAGCGGTACAAGTGAGAGTGCTCCAACCGAACTTTCCGCCGAGAACTTCTTCACCTTCCTTTCCAACGAGTAACCAGATTGGTTTCAGTTCAAGTTCTTCCTTAATAAAGTTGATGAATTTTCTCATGATCATCTCGTACTGGGACTTGTCACAGAGCGGATCACCGATTATGATCGCATAGTGGTCCTGTGGAACGTAACCACAAGCCGCACCGGTATCCTCATCTCGCCAAACCTGATATCGATCATCCAACCACGATGTATTCGATGCGTCACCGTAGTTGGCGATAAGCTTAGTCAGTGGTTGTAGCTCCTTGACTAGAACGTCGTCAATGTATGCCGGCTTGCTCTTCCATGGAGGATTAACGGTGCTAGCCTCGGGATGGCGAAGCACCGAGACAGGTGGTTGTTTGGGCAGACTTCGGGGATCCCTGTGGAATAGAGAAGCGTGGCGAACATCTCCGAGGTTGAGCAACAACATGATAACACGCTCCAAACCGACACCACCGCCTCCGTGTGGTGGGGCACCGTATTCAAAGGCCTCTAGGTATTCTTTCATCATGGATGGTTGGATCGAGTTGTCGAGCATGCGCTTTTTAAGCATCTCGGGGTTGTGGATACGCTGCCCACCGGACAAGATCTCCTGCCCTCGCAAGAAGATGTCGAAGGAGTTCGTGTAGTGAGGATCTTCGGGGTCAAGCATGGTGTAGAAGGGACGAGCAGATAGGGGGAACTTGTCAATGATGTAAAAGTCGGTTCCGTATTGTTCTTTGACGAGTTGGCCGAGGCGGATTTCAGCACGGGTGCTCAAGTCCTCGTATTCGTGGGGGATGCTGCCATCTTCTTCCTTGTAACCGGAGTCTTGAAGCATCTTGATGCCATCCTTGAACGCGATTCGGGGAGTCTTATCCAACCAAACCAAGTCCTCGTGAGGAAACTGTCGCTTCACAATCTCGAGTTCGTGGCGGTATCTCTTGTAAACGCCTTCGAAGATGGATTTGAACATGTTGTCAATCATGTCAAGAACTTCATGGTAGTGTTCCTCGAAGGCCATCTCCAAATCGAGACCGGTGAATTCTGTCAAGTGTCGGTGGGTGTTACTGTCTTCGGCGCGGAAAACGGGTCCGATTTCGTACACACGCTCGAAATCCGAGATGACGCTCATCTGCTTGGCCAACTGAGGACTCTGAGCGAGGAATGCATCTCGGTCAAAGTATTTAACCTTAAAAACGCTGGCGCCGGACTCGGTGGCAGCACCTTGGAGCTTTGGAGTGTGAATCTCCATGAAGCCTTGACCGTCGAGGAATGTGCGGAAGAGATTACAAATACCGGCATTGATTCTGAAGAGAGCTTGAGAAGGGGCGGTTCTAAGGTCTAGGATTCGGTTGCTGAGAAGAGTACGAGTGTTGATGTGGTATCCACGGCTGGTTTCCTTCTCGGTGTCTTCCTTGGAGATTTCAGCTTCGTAGACAGTGAAAGGTAGGTCTTCGTCGACCTCGGAAATGGCGTGGAATTCTCTGATCAGGATTTCCTGTTCGTGGATAGTGGCCGTCTTGACGGTCTGAGCGGCCTTGCGGATGATGCCTTTCACCAAGACAACAGACTCGACACCGATATGATCTGCCCATTTGATCATGTACTCCGAAGCTTGACTTTCCTTCTCTTCGAGAACACCTTGGATGGTGTATTCACGCTGTCTAAAGATGAAGAAGGCAAGACCGGAACTGAGCTTTCTTATGGTGTGGACTCTAACTCTCATGATGACTTCTTCTCCTTCACGGGCAGCGTCGATATCAGCGATACGGAATCTCTGCTCGTGCTTCCGCTCTTGAGATTGATTGATAGGTAAGACGCCGTATCTCTGTTGTAGCTCATTAGGTTCAAGCTTAGCAGCCAGGGCAGCTTCTAGCTTTCTCTTCTCTTCAAGCTCGTGTTCTCTTCTCTCATTGAGAATGACACGACCCTCTTTTAGCTCTCGCTTTTCCTGTTTCCTAGCTTGGTTCTTGCTGACCTGGTTCCTGTCATTGTCGGCGCTTCGGTTGGACTGCAGCGACGAAGAGGATTGGCCGCTAGGAGTCTCACCGTTCAGCTTCTCGCCGGTAGTTGCTGGGGTGGCGACATGACCGTTTTCTTTTGCATTCGGCCCGACATTGGGGCGAAGTTTGTGCAATGCTCTTCTTAGAGCCGACATTACTGCCGCTTTACAAAGCTGTTAGGTTGAAAAAAGGCTGCCAAGATTGTGTGAGAGGTGGTATGGCGATGTGTGTGGTGTTGTTCTTCTTTTTCGAATTCGGATGGTGATAAAGAGCTTATGAAAAGAGCTTGGTAGGTTTGTTCCGCTAAATGCAACAATATAGCTTCACGGAGAGTGAAAAGAAAGAGTTAGAAAAAATGGGATGAATTGAACGCAGCGGAGAATAAAAACCATGCGAGATATTCTAATTGTGGAAAAAGGACGGGTGGTGGCAAAGGAGCAAAAGGACAGGACGGATGTCCGCTTGGTTTAAGTAACGGTGAGGTCTGATAGCAAAAAAAAAGGGAGGTGGGATGAAGGGTGACGGAATGATGAATTAAGCATCAAGATACGATGCCGTCCTAGGTACCAACCGAGTGCCATGCCATGCCAGACTGAGACTGAGACTTGGACGATTGGTGGTGGAGATGCTTGTTTGCGACGATTACGGCAGTCGTCCCAAACGAGCCAGCCCTCGGCGCATTGTGGGCGGAATGACGTCAACAAACATCACTTTTTCACTCACCTCAAAATTTTAAGATTTTGTGATGACAGGACGATGATGGTTTTAATCTGTCTCTGCGTCTGATCGAACGATCGAAAGATGAAAATAGATTATTATGAGTATGAAGGAATATTTCTCCTTTCCGTGGTATGAGGGTTTGCTGGGGGGAGGATCTTTCGGTGGGAGGAGGGTCGTTGTGTGTTAATAATAAACTATAAGGTTGTGCTTTCTTTGCTATGCTATGCTTGTTGGTAGGAGGATGGGTGGATATATTATTATTATAGGTATGCGGGAAGATTACAGATCCGGAACACGATCGAAGCCGAAGACGCTAGCTAATTGCCCGTGAAAAATTTCTTAATGCGACACATGTGGAAAGGAAAGAGGGAGAGGTACTCTCGGGGGACCAGCTTTAATATACAACCCAGGTATGAATGTACCGCTATCCTTCCAGACGGAGTTCCGTCACTAATTCCATGATTTTCCAGATCCCGTTAATAATTGCTCTACCCGGCTCTGAGATACTATCATTCATGCTTGCTTTCTCATCATGATGATGCTCATTGGTGGTGTGGTTGTCCCGCGGAACCAGACCAGACTCACGGCTCGCTCGAGGCGGACAGCTTCGGTCAGCGACTGCTCCGACCAGAATGATTACATACACGCTTACAGCATGCCATGCAGGTGCACACGCTTTCCAAAACTCGTACGGGCGAGTCATCCCACACCCTCCACCCGGGCTTTTCGCGGCCCTAACGAAGGACTCTTTCGAACGAATCGGTCGGTGTGGATAAAGCCTCCCATTCTTACGATCTTCAATGGCGCGCCGACCTCTGCATGGTCTGTCTACAACGACCTGGGCTTCTTCGAAGTGCAGGAATACCCCAGCACACACTTCAAGTGTCTTTTTTTTTTTTTTTTTTTTTGCTTTATCTTTTTTGCTTTATCTTCCTTCCTAATGGAAAGGACTAGGGAGGAATATGCTTTCTCATCTACCGACTAAGTTTTTACGAGGGGTGTGTAGATTTAGGTTTTTTTATACCAATCGACGCACTCCACAGCGTCCCGATCTGATGTTTGATCCGTGGCCAAAAGCCAAAATTATCACCAACCCTTTGTTCATATTATTCTCGATCATTTAAGAACTCTAGATCAGAATTCTCTTATCCGTTGCAGAAGTATGCAATATTTTCCCTTCTTTACAGCTAGCTACTTCTGCCTTTTGGGCTTCTTACTGTCCGTCTGCCCAACCTCATACGTCATTGAAAGGAAAGAAGAAGCTGTCAGAAGCATTCGGAGCCCATGCCAAGAAAAGAAGAAAATTATTATTATTAACCTGGATCAACCGTTAATTCACTTCACAGCTAGCTGCTGCTAACTCGTTCAAGACGGAGATTTGCGAGAGGCAGAATTAAGAGCCAACAGGAATAAGTTACACCTCGAGAAGGACACTTTGTCTCCAGGTCGAGAGCGAAAAAAGCCTATGCATGGGGTCTGGTGATTCTTACCGGTTGTCGACCGCCCAACCGCTCGGCACGAGCGAGAGTTTGTTATCGGCCGGTGAGAAACTAAAGGAAAACTAAAAATGCTGAATCAGACGGCACCAACTGTATCGAGCGAGCTCGGGCTCGGAGTTACTTTTTTTCGTGCATGCACGAAAGGCCCGGCTGTCCTCTTGTTCAAAAAAGCACTGGAATGCCGAGCTATTCTGATTCCGCATCCGAGCACTTCCGGCATGCGAGTAGCTACCAACCGCCACGGAGATATCGTTTTTATGCTATTTTGTAGCTTTTGGGAAAGCTTCCTGCAGAGGTGACTGTTTATCTCATAATCAAGCTTCACCCCTCACTGTGATTATGAAATCTGTTCGGTTCCAACTATCTGGTTTCGAGATCAACTCTGACCAAGCAATGGTGCCCAATGCATCCCACCCACCAGCCTTACAACCAAGCAACCAGACAAGCTTCACTTCAACCTTAGCTTAGCTGTCTCTTAGCATTTCTCGCTAGTCTACTTGGTAGTAGATGGGTGTCTTTTCTCATCCAAAATATTGGACTGATGCTTGAAGATCCCCTCTATTTGCCGAAAAGACCCTTCACCTCGATGAACCCCGGATGCCCAGCTCGAAGAGATGGTCGATCACAGGCTTGAGTCGATACATCAAGCGATGAGGTTTGTGAGCGTCGGTTCTTCGGATTCAAGGATGTCGACGGATCTCGGAACTAAAATGGAGCCGCGACCAGGGCTTGCCTCGTTCTCGCATTTCCAAAGGTCATGGGGATGAAGGAAGAAAATTTAACGATCACGTTATTTGAGTCGATTCGCTTGTTAACTTGCATGCACGGTGAGAATCATGAGTTCCTCCACGCGCGGGGAAAGATTATTCTTTTCGTCGGACTCTAGCCGTTAGAATGTTAATGTTATTTGCCAGAGTAAGAGGATGTGAGATGTGATACGGAATATTACTATTCTGATGGATCTATGGATGGGTGAAAGGAAGGTTGCCAAGAATGGTTCGGTAGATTGGTTTGATGACAACGCGGTGACCTCAGATTCGGTGACGGATAGCCTCTCATTCTGAACATTGCTTACAAGAAAAGGGTCTTTGCCTCTGTTAATCTTATCTAGACTCGAGACAAACCTTATCGAACCTCAATTGATGTTTAGTCCGGGGAAGAATTTCTCAATTTCTACGGATCCTGGATTCGGAAAAGCGGCTCTTTTGGTTTGGAATGCCCGATTTCGACTTTATCGTCGATAACGTTAATTAAAAGATGAACCCCAGTGCCATGCTGTGAACAAGAAGACTTGGGAATTGATATGATCGGGTTGCTGCGGACGAAAAAGGGGTTTACTAAGCTATATAGCCGGCTACCTGCTGCTGTAGCCTACATCGACGGATTCGAATACGAGACCAAAAAAGTATCTCTGAGGCGGAGGGTAACCAGCATATCAGACTAGAAATATGCCAGAATGCAATCGATACGATACGATCGGGCAAGAAGAGTAAGAAGTTAGTTTGCTTTCTCGCGAGGCGATAAAATTACCGTGACGCCAATCGCTCGCTCTCTTATCACTCATCCAGAAGATCAAGCGAGATGAGATGGACGGTGATGGAGGAAATTATGGGAAACCCGATCTTCTCGTTTAAGACGGTGCATGGCAATTACACGATATATTGTTTTGGACTCTCACGTGCGGATATCCCAAATTTGAATCAATAAAAGATTGAAATCAGGGTTTTGTCTGCTCGTCTGACATGACAAGCAGGATTTCGTGAAAAGAAAATCGCCTAAATGGCGTGGAATAGTACCGTGGGCGAACGAGAGGCAAAGGAGTGTAAGGAGATATAATTCAACAGGTAACCCTAGAATCGATGTTCGACGAGTGTTCCATCAGTTCCATTAAATGTGAAATATTCAAATGCATGTTCTGATTTGCCTGCGCAATGTGTGGTCGGAGTGCGCCGCACATGTCGTCGGCTACCCACTTGATCGAGAAACCACGCGTACGTCACACAAAAGAAATTCCAGACGGTTGATTGATCGGATTGGATGTGGCTTTTTTATGCTTGGCGTGGCTTGCTTTTGGGATCGCCAATCTTACACATACAAACATGCAACGGCGAATATT
The DNA here is from genome assembly GCA_036971345.1 of Dactylellina drechsleri. NCBI lineage: Eukaryota > Fungi > Ascomycota > Orbiliomycetes > Orbiliales > Orbiliaceae > Dactylellina > Dactylellina drechsleri. The sequence goes on along the minus strand of JAJTUB010000019.1, from coordinate 226,885 downwards.
CGAAATGAAGGATAATAATATAGGACTTTTATTTCGAAATACGTATCCTTTGAGAAAAAAATGTCGTGCCGCGTCTTGATGTTAATATTACTGGTGGGGAGCAGATGTCACCTCGTAAAACGGCTGAAGTTCCTGAGCGATGTCGCAGCTGAGCGAAAGGAGAAAGAAAAGCAACCGAAAGATGCGTTTCGGGAAATCCTTTGACAGGGCCCTCTTTGACAAGACTATTCGACAAGGATATGCACGTCGTCTCTCTCGCTAGCTCTGAGAGCGGTGTTTTTTTGTTTGATATAGGGCGGAGTGTGAAGAGATAGAGATTGTTAGCATTCCACCTTCTGAGTCCAAACTAGGGCGGATGTAACATTCATGTGTGTGTAAATTTGGTATCGCGAACGAAAAAGATGGAAAAAGATTGGGGAAGAGAGATTGTATTATTATTATTATTATCATCATTGTTGTATTGACTTGGGGGACCTACCAAAACCAGCCCCATGTGCGGATGGGCGAGAGAGGAGACTGTTTCAGCCTTGACCGGAAACGCCAATCGAAGCAGAAAGCAGTTGTGCGTGGTGCGTGGAATGCTTGTTTTACAATTCATGAGAGAGATACGCGGATGCATACCATACTATACCATACCAGACCAGACCAGCAGCTTAACTTAATGCCTCGTGTGTGTAAACTGTAAACTGCTTTGAGGCTAAAACGCCGGGGAGGCTGCCTCTGCGCGACAGACAGGAAAAAAGGGGCGTCTTCGGAAGAGCAGCCGAGTTGTCGTCGCTTTACACCCAACAAAGTAAGCTTAAACACCACTCCGCTGCTGAACAACCACTTGCGCATGTGCATGCATCTTATTACACTATTATAATTCTTCTTTTTCTTCGATAGAAACAGAAAAGAGAAGAACAAAAAAAAAAAAAGGAGACTCTAGAAGCTAATTAACTAACTATCCTCAAAAGACATCATTTTGTTCCACTACTATTAAAAGTACTCGAGAGATACCTGGTAGCAAGCGGCAATATATTGTAGCTGCGCCATCCGCTAACCCAAACAGCTTCGCCTATTACTTCATACCTATCTCTCCCCCTAAATCTTTCACGACAGCAGCGAGAAACAATAACAGCCAGCTTTACGACGGAGTGGCTGTTTAAACCAAGACGCAAGAGTTCTCTGTCTCGGGGCACTTTGGTGGTTGCGGGACCCACCTCTAACCCAAACAGCCAACTAACGAACGGACCAACGTGAATCAATCAATCAATCAATCACATCGTCGTCAATTGTCCCTTTTCGAGCACTTCCAACATCTCTCTTCCAGCCAACCTCTATCATTCTTATTACTATTATTAACTATTTTTTATATTTTTTATTATCAGCCGGCTATTATTATTAGAACAATCGACCCGATAACACTTCTACTGCCACCGAAAACCCCTCCCCTTCTTTTCTCAAACTCGAAATACCCTTATGGCCATGCTATCATGATAAGAACGACATCTCTCGCCTACCAGTACGATCTTTTCGTCTAAATCAACGAAAACCAAAAAAGCTCATGACAAGATGTCTGAGCGGCCGACTACCAGTAATACCAATACCACATCTCATCCCGACATACCCCTCCAAGATCTCTCTCAACAACCGCCGTTACGGCCACCGCCTTCGCATAGCTCTGGACGTTCGCCGGAAACTTCGCCTGGTAGGTCCAGGCGTAGCGTCGTCTCTCGATCGATCTTCCGGAGCCGTAGTTCGGTATCCCCTGAGGCTGCTGCCGCTGCCACCGCTAGAAGGCTTCACCAGCGAAGGAGTAGTTCGTCCGGAGGAAGGGTGGGAGGACCAGATGAAGGACCGACAATCGCCGAGGCACAGCCTGTGTTTCGGAGATCCGTAATACACCCCAACATACCCGTCATCACGACAAGTATAGATAATGGAGATGGAGGAACCACGACACATCCGACGGTTTTCGATAGCGAGGGTGGCATGAATGTGGATATGGATACGATGCGACGGGGACTGGTTGAAGTATTGGCTGGTGAAGCGACGGGGGGCTGGCTCACTCGGAAGCGATCGAATGCTGGACAATCGACATCGCAACAACAGCAACAACAGGCGCCGCCGCCGCCGGGGGTATCTCCGGTTGACGTGCAGGCCGCAAACAGGCCTCATAGTGGTGGTATTGGGATTGGCATGGCATCACCGACTTTTTCGGAACCAGAGGATTACTTTGGGGATTATTACTTGCACCCAGCGCCGGGGAGGATATCGGAGGAGAACGATATGGTTGGACTGACGGATCCCTCGAATTTGCAACCGATGGGCACGTCGCCCTCGAATGACCCCGCAACTCTTAGAGGGAGGAAACGGTCTCAATCTCATGTCAAATTCGACCCCAAAAGTTCTCCATCTAGGTCGCCGGGTACGCGCTTGGGAGATGACTTGCACCAGGCCGAGCAGGGTATGAGACGAGCTTCTCCTCGGAGGGGTGGATCTCCCAGTAGGAGACCCTCGACCAAAGGACGCAAGTTGTCTCTGGCAGTACCTGGTGCATCCTCTCCGGTTCGCCGCGTATCAACGGCTGTGCAGAACATCTCGCAGAGAGTCGTCAATTTATCCAACGATCCGAATGCTGATATCATCCGAAGACCTTCGCTCAAATCCTCGAAAAGTGACGTTAGCCCTGCTGCTTCACCCGGCGAACGAACTCCTGGTGCACCATCATCTCCGAGTAGCGGGGAGAAAGCTTCCTTGCCGTCGTCGGACGAGCCACCGCCGCCTCCAGAATTTCCTAGAAGGCTGTCTATAAATCCGCTCAAAGGAAATAGTCTTAAGATATTCCCTCCTGATAATAAACTCCGGATATTTCTTTGCGATGTCCTCACACACCCGTATGAACCATCACTTTTTAACGCCCTTTATCAGCGAATACTGACACATGCTGTTTTAGTTTTACGGAACCTTTTATTCTACTTACCATTATCGTGCAAGTTATCTTGCTCACAGTAGACTCCGCCAAGGACATTTTCGCTTTCCCGGATGATAATAAATGGGGGTCTCCTTCAGACTATGCCCTCCTTGGCATTTTTATTCTTTACACCCTCGAGTTGACTGCTCGCATCATTGTGTCTGGATTTATCATCAACCCGGACGCCGTTTCCAACAATATGTACAAAAATTGGCGGACGTATATCGAATCCAAGCTCCGATTTGTCTTCACACCCAACGAACAGCAGGTTAAGTTGCCTACTATTCAACAGTTATCCGCTGCCGCTCTCTTTCCTTCCATGGCCCATATCCATTCCGGCCAGGGTTTCCTTCACACTCGCGATCAGCAACGATTTCAGCTTTCCAGGCGCGCGTTCTTACGACACTCCTTCAACCGACTTGATTTTTTAGCCGTCTCCTCCTATTGGATTGCATTTGTTTTAGCGCTTACCGGTTTAGAAATAAAATACCATTTGTACATCTTTAGAATGCTGAGTTGTCTCCGTATTTTGCGTCTTTTGGGGATTACCAGCGGTACCGGAGTAAGCCAAGAATCGTGGATTGATCTTCTAGAGTACCATTCGCTGACTTTCTATTTAGGTTATTCTCAGAAGTTTGAAAAAGGCGGCGCCATTGCTTGTAAATGTAGCGTTTCTTATTTCGTTTTTCTGGTCAGCATTTCTTCTCCGTCATCACATTCGTCCATACTAACGTGAAATTTAGGTTATTGTTTGCAATTATTGGAGTTCAAAGTTTTAAAAGTTCCCTGCGGCGTACATGCATTTGGATAGGTACTCGATCCTCTTAATATTCCTTAGTTTATGTGTTAGATCTCTAACACTTTGATACCATTAGACCCAACTGGAGTACAAGCAAATTATACGCGAGAATTTCAATTCTGCGGCGGCTACATTGATGCCACTAATTTCACACAGCCATATATGTTTGCGGATGGCACGCACGCACAAGTTTCGGCAAAGGGATACATTTGCCCTATAAACTCGCTATGCGTGGAAGGCCAAAATCCGTATGGGAATACTGTGAGCTTTGATAATATAATTCAGTCGATTGAGCTTGTCTTTGTCATCATCAGCTCGAACACTTTCACCGACCTCATGTATTATACCGCGGACAGCGATTACCTCTGGTCTGCGCTTTGTGAGTCGATTTGCTCATTCTTACGTTTTTCTCTCATGCTAATGTGGTCTAGTCTTCGTCTTTGGTATTGTCATATTGACTTTCTGGTTGGTGAACTTGGTAAGAAATTCGTTCAAATTGTTGTCCGGTTGACTTGATTCTAACCTAAGTATATAGTTGGTTGCTGTGATCACGTCATCTTTCCAGGTTATTAGAGAAGAGAGTAGACAGAGCGCTTTTCGAAACCAAGATGATGAGGAAGACAAAGTGTGCGTTTAATCATTTCTTGACAGAAGGTGGAATTAAGTTGCTGACAGCTACCATAGATCCCCCGATGGAAGTCCAATCTACCCAGCTCCCCATGTCAATAAAGCGAAAAAGTTTTACGAAAAGACCGAATTCGTTTGGATCTTAATCATCTTCACTGGACTCGCAGTCGCTGCTTGTCGCAGCGCGGATATGAGTGACAATCGTCGGGATATTATCAACGGAGTTGAGCTTTCGGTGTCCCTCCTTTTGCTAGGCGAGATTATTCTACGGTTCTCTGTCGATTGGAGGGGTTTCTTTAAGCAATCGAGGAATTGGGTCGATCTCGGGCTTGCGATCATTACCTGCTTAATGGAATTGCCTTTTATCAAGACGAGAGAAACAGTCTACGCCTGGCTCACGGTGTTCCAAATCTTGCGTTTCTACAGAATTGTTTTGTTTGTGCCTGTCACTCGTAACCTTCTGGTAAGCCTGTTCGTGTTCCTAATGCTTTGGGGATACATACTAACACGTTTGAAAAATAAAGCTCCTGGTTTTGGGAAGTGTTAGTGGTATTCTCAATTTGCTCTTCTTTGTGCTGCTGGTTACCTTTCTCTGCTCCATCTTTGCGGTTCAATTACTACGAGGCAACATTCCGCAAAATGACGAAAATGGCAACCCGATCCGAATCACTTTCACCAACATTTGGAACAGCTTTCTGGGAATGTACCAAATCTTCTCCAGCGAGAATTGGACGACCATTCTCTATGGTGCCCAACGATACGAGAATCAATTCCACGTCGGTTGGATATCCGCCGCTTTCTTTATCCTTTGGTTCATCTTGGCAAACCTTATCATCTTGAATATGTTTATCGCTGTCATCCAAGAGAATTTTGACGTTACAGAGGATGAAAAGAGATTGTGGCAAATCAAATCGTTCCTACAAAGGAAGGATACGGGTAGTGGTGCGGGAAATCTCTCGCTAGCCTCGTTATTCCGGGCCGGAAGAGCGCCGAAACGTGATCCTATCGAGATGGGCCATGCCGGCGTAGAAATGTTAACAAGAAATGCCATCGTGGACGAGTTTCTTGACGATAGACCGGAGCCAACAACGCCAACTCGTCCTACCGGAGATACACCGCCTGCTCCTGGGATCCACCACGCACGCACAATCCGGTTTGACCAAGATGCTATGCATGGACCGGACATTCTGACTAAAATCGGGCAATGGATCAATAAACTCTGGAAATCAAGAGAGGAGAACCCATTTTACTCAGGAAGAATCTTCACTAAGCGGTCTGAGATTGCGCCAACGGCGATGGCACAGGAACTTGCGAAATCACGAGACAGGATTCGAAAGGCACAAAGAGAATATTTGATACGACATCCGGGGTATAATGTATCCCTCTTCATCTTTGGACCGAAGAATCCGATCCGGCGGATGTGTCAACGCATCGTGGGGCCAAGTCATGGGTCTGATCGCTTTGACGGTGTGTCGCCGTTCATCCCTCTCTGGCTTGGCTTTTCAGCCCTTATATATACGTCAATTATCGTCATGGTTATCCTCGCTTGCGTTACCACACCGTTATATCAAAAAGCCTACTTTGAGGAGCACGGATTCACCACTAGAAGTTGGTTTGTCTTTGCTGATATCGGCTTTGCGAGCTTGTTTACCCTGGAGGCATTTATCAAAATTATCGCGGACGGGTTTTATTGGACGCCGAACGCGTACTTGCGAAATGTATGGGGTGTGATCGATTCCATCGTGCTCATTACACTGTGGATTAGTGTTGGAACCTCGTTTGCAAACCAAGGGGAGATTGCGAGAGCCGTTGGGGCTTTCAAAGCGCTCAGAGCGCTAAGGCTGCTTAATGTGAGCGATAGTGCGCGAGAGACCTTCAATTCAATGTTGTTTGGTGCTAGGAAACTCATCTCTGCCGCGTTCGTTTCGCTTTCGTTGTTGATTCCGTTTGCCATTTATGGTGTCAACTTGTTTTCGGGGTTGATGGTATCGTGCAATGACGGGTCCGTCACGGAGCTTGGTGATTGTTTGTTTGAATATCCCAGCTCGCCGTATAATTGGAATGTTCTGGCACCAAGGGTTGCATCGAATCCATGGTACTCGTTTGACAAATTTGACGATTCATTGTTCATTCTCTTCCAGATTGTGTCCCAGGAAGGTTGGACGGATGTAATGTGGCAGGCGATGAGTATTACCGGGTTGAGTAAGTTTTTTCGATCTTTAACATGAATTGATAGGAGGCTAACTGTTATTTTAGACAAGCAACCGATCCAGGGCGCTGCTCAGGTGAATGCCATCTTCTTCTTGGCATTCAATTTGTTGGGTGCTGTCTTCGTCTTGGTATGTTGAAATCTTACAGGAAATCTATGTTCACGAGCTAATTAAAGTGGAAATATAGACATTGTTTGTGTCTGTCTTCATGCGAAACTACACGGAACAAACGGGAGTTGCCTTCTTAACGGCAGAACAGCGATCATGGCTCGAACTTCGAAAGCTGCTCCGACAAATAAGTCCCTCTAAGCGGCCGAGTAATAGTCCTGACGAACGTTGGAAGGCATGGTGCTACAACCGATCTGTACGCAAGCACGGACGATGGAATGGATTCATCACTACAATTCTCATGTTGCATCTGTTCCTTCTCGTGGTTGAGTACTATCCTGGAAATTCACATCTCGATAGTTACAGAGACATCTGCTTCTTGTGTTTTGCTCTCATCTATGCATCGAACATTACCGTTCGAATAATCGGTTTGACTTGGGAGCAATATATTAAGAGTCGATGGGATGTGTACGGCCTCTTTGTTGTCACGGGCACGTTGGGCACGACTATTGCTATTCTCGTTATCGAGAGGGCACCGATCTTTGTCCAGTTTCAAAAGCTGTTTCTGGTCTTGGTATGACTATTGCTATCCACGCGTTTGTGATGAATTGTGTTTGCTAATCGAATGTAGGATACTCTCCTGCTTATTCCCCGCAATAACCAGCTCGATCAATTGTTCAAGACAGCGGCCGCCTCTTTCAAGGCGATCGGTAATCTTCTTCTTACGTGGCTGGTCTTGTTCTTGGTTTATGCCATAGCTTTTACGCAAAGCTTTGGGCTCACTCGGTTAGGCGGCAGTGGCAACGGGAATTTGAATTTCAGAACAATTCCAAACGCCTTGGTTGTTCTCTTCAGGATGAGTTGCGGGTACGTCGGCCTACATCTTTCCATCTCAGACCATTTAACTAATTCATAAAATTATAGTGAGGGCTGGAACCAAATCATGTATGATTATAGTGTATCTACTCCCGCCTGCGTCTCAAGCACCAACTTTTTCAGTTCGGACTGCGGGAGCAAAGGCTATGCCAGGTTTCTCTTCATCTCCTGGAACATCATCAGCATGTACATCTTTGTCAGCATGTTCGTCTCACTCATCTTTGAGAGTTTCAGCTACGTCTACCAACAGTCGGGAGCCCACAACAAGCTATCGAGAGAAGATATACGACACTTCAAAAGGGCTTGGTCACGTATCGATCCTAGAGGGTCAGGCTTCATCCCTGCGGACAAACTTCATCGATTGCTTGCAGAACTCGACGGTGTTTTCAAGATGCAGATCTACGATGAGCCTTATCGGGTTCAGAGTATCTTAAAAGACTGCAGAGTAGACCCGGCGAATGACAGATTGGGGATTGGTATCGACTTGAAGGCTTTGAATCGGAGATTGTCCGGCTTACCCACCTGGAGGATCCGACGACAGCGACACACGTATACTCGATTCGTCGAGGAATGCTTGGTGGCTACGGATAAGGAACGGGGAATTTCGTTCACAACCGTTCTACTTATCTTGGCGCATTACAAGCTTATTGTTGACAACAAGAGTCTCCGACTTGAAGAGTTCCTTCGCCGTAGAGCCAAGTTACAAATGGTGGAGGAGCAGATGCAGCGGAACATTGTTAGAAACTTTTTCCGCATGGTGTAAGTTTACCAATATGGTTTATCTACTTTTGAAAAATTCGGATCCTAACGTTTCTATGAATACAGACTCGCAATGAGAAACTTTTCTGCGACAAGCGGAAGGAAGTCCGTGGCTCCTGTTATACCCATCATACGTACGGATAGGGACAGGACATCAACAGTTCCGCAGATATACGTCGAGTCAGACTCGACTACGGATCTTCCAGGGACACTTCATCAAACGACAAGTCAACAACGACCTTCGACAGGCGGATCGCCCAGAAGTGGCCCTGTGAGGGTATCGTTTGATGACGGTTTACACGTCGTCCCACTTTCACCCGTCAGTTCAGGTGTATCACCACTGTCAACGCCTGTGGACACGCGATCTCCGACGGGTCCTTGGAGTAGACGTAGCAATTCAGGTGAACTGTCTCCTACCTTGCGGCCGGACAATAGGGTGTCGACTCACGATGTTATGGAAGCGTTTCAGAATTCTTCGTGGGGGGCTGCTATGAGGCGATCGGTGTCAGTTGCCACCAGAAGGCGCAGTGGCGACCAGCAGCAGCAGCAGGCTGGGTATCCACGGTTTTCATTTTCTAGCGATCGGAGCGATCATTAATCATGGCATGATCCCATCATTACGTTCTTGACTACGTTCTTTTGAACCTTTACGTTTTATTTTTGGTTTTTTGGTCACCTAAGTACTTTGCATGACCTCCCTTTTATGTAGATACCTTGTCTTGTTTTTTTTTTTCGAGGGAGTAGCGCGGAGTTCGTCCTGTTCTTTTTCAATAGTTTCAAAGTCTTTTTTTGGTGCTTTTAGCTTGTTTCCCTCCTCTTCCATCCCTGGGTAATATAATGATTCCTTCTTCTTCGTCTTCCTTTTTTTCCTTCTATCAATCATTGTCTATGGCGTTTCTAAACAAAACAACATCATACTCGGGAAAAAACCAATGGGAATTTAAAAAACCGGGAGGGAAATTTTTTGTTATTTTCGGGTAACTTTAAATACTAATCTAGAGGCATGATGAATCCATTCTAGAAGTTTTGTTTTGGAATATGTACTCATTTTTAGCTTTCTTTAATGATTTCAGGGTGGATCGGAAGGCTTCAGTTTATTCAATCGGATTCTGTGTATGTATGAATACATGTTTTTGTATATATTCTCAGCGGGTGGGTGTTCTTTTTTTTAACTTCTGGGTGGTATGGTATGGTATCAAAATGGAACGACGATAAGACAAGAACGCCTTCCCCATTGTTCGATACGTAGCGATAATCCAAGATTGTAATAACTAAAGCTAAAGCTGTGCGCATAACTCTATACCATGCTTTAAAACATCGATTCGCAAGCTTGGACATGTGCAGGCACGTGTATACTTCACTTCGTACATGACACTGAGAATCATGTTGAGCCTAAACGATTTGAAACAGAAGCGAGCATGAAGAAGATAATTTTTTTTCTCTCTTGCAGCGCGAGTTGCCCCGATGAGCTTTCTCGCTTGCGAATACTTGCCGATTTACGAAAACCTTTCTTTTCTTTTATGGTATCGATTGATACGATTGATATATGTGATGTACCTCTTTTGATTCTTTCCTAGACGAGTAGACGAGAGTGAGATTGCAGAGGGTGATTACACTGCCACCACCGCATCCATCGATAAAGAGTGGTGCCGTGCCTATTAATATTCATTTATATATATATCGAGATGCTCCACTGTGACATGATGTGATGCGATTGGGGGGCGAAGAAACAGGGAAAGCGAGTAATGTATTTTAACCTTAACAGCAGGAGCGATAGGGTATAGTATAATTTTTGGTTATAAGCACCAACAGTTTTTCTCAATGAAACAAGATTAATTAGGATGAGCAATGGTACCGAACCGAACACAGCTTAAAAATCAAAAGGCCAAGGGGGGGCTGGATCAAGTATCATCTTTATTGTTGGGGCGTACAGTTGCCCTGCTCGATTTGTGGTGGTTGATATTTGTCGTGGACTGCTGCGGTCAGCGGATGAAACGGGATTTGAGTACGGGATCCAGAAGTAAACGTCCCGCGTTTCACCGCCTGGCAGAAGCACACACAATTGCACAACGGGACCACGATACAGAACCAACATCATTACGAGAGAGAAGTCCCACAGCAGCTGGTAAACGAACGAATGAACAAGTGGATGGATGAACGAACGAACGAACGAACGGGTATCAGCGCTTGCTTGAAGGGGATGAGCTTATGAATGCTTCTGGAAATGTCTTGCAATAGGGGGATGATTGATGCTGCTACAGTCCCGCTGAAGAACGGATTTTGAAATGTATTTGGTAGACGCTTTTGCTCTACAGATCCGAGCTGCATGCGAGTTTCTTCACTCGACACAGCAGAAACGAGCATCGAAATGCATTTGTGCCGATGGTAGACAGTTTTCGAGCCCCTTTGGGTCAATTTGGCCTGGCAAGCTTCCCCCGGTTGCGATTTGATGCGCTTGGGAGGTAAGGGTCCGTGTTTGAGGGAGGTTGCCAGATTGCTGGACAATGACCCAAGCCTTAACGGACGCGGGAAAAGCCAGGCAAATTCGCCCACAAAACAATGTGCTCCAGGATTGCACAATACTCCAGTCGGTGTGTACCAGCGGGTAGAAACTTCTTGAACACAACGTGTTTGAAGGTTGACTCAGAGATGCTTCATCCTGTGGGCCCTCCCTTGACCAAACCTCTTTATCGCGAGGGCGAAGCCGGTTTGAATGGGATTCATTCAGTCTAATCGCAATTCATTGAGATCGTGACCCACCAATCTGAGGGAGAAGAGGGGCGATGGATGGAAACACGAGAAGGGGACTGCATATATGAAAGCGTAACCATCCCCGCGAATGGATCCGTTCTCCTTCTCTCGTCAAGCATCAACTTCCTCATCACGACTTATCGTCTACGAAAACAAATAACTGGCAGGCACCAGTGACAATTTTCCCTTTTCTATATCCTTTTTTTCTCTTGTAGACACTCTGTTTATTTTGTCACTTTAGGTCGCCTTTGATAGGTTTTTTTTGATATACCCTTTTTGCATTAAAATTTTTATATATCTTTTATACTTCTAATCAGGCTACAGGGTGAGCCTCATTTGAACGGACTGCGGCATCCAGACTTCACTTACATTTCATTTTACTTTCTAACCTTTCCGAGAATCCTCTGAACCGGCGCTGCCTAGAAGAGGAATCGCTTTAGTTTCTCACTTGCCATCTTGAGTTGCGGTCTACAGAACATAGCATTCTTTCTGACCTCATTTCTCAGGACGAGAATAAAAAATTGACAAGACTTTCTCTGAAGATTCAAACGAAGCCCAAAGAAGAAACTGCGAGGCACCTGCTTTGAAGTTCTGAAACGGGCGAGCGTTCTGCAAAAGGTAAAAAAAACGGCAGGGCGGAACATCCGGCCACATCAAAAAAAGTCAATTCTCCACCCAGCGACGACGCATCGTAGGGCGCACGCACGCAGTCAGTATTACATTTATTACGTACGTTGCCTTGGAGCGAAAGAAAAGAAGTGAAAAGAAGGAATAGCCTTAAAGGGGGCTTATCGACGCTTCCAAGGAGTTTAATTTGTTCTCCCTGATTGCCAGTCAGAATCGAGGCCTGCACCGGTATATTATCTTACGCTTCTTATTTCCCGCGACCGGCTTCTTTTCCTTTTACCCAAGGCAGCTTCTGCATTTGAGATAACCTTCTCTCGCACCGGAATCACGTTAAAATTCTGTTGTAGTGGTGTGTACCTGCATTAAAGGCCCCCTTCAACTCGATCTAATCTAATTAACCTGAGGACACACACAGTTGTTCCTTACATTGCATTGGCAAAATATCGAACATTCCTTTCCCGGATCTTGTTGCACCACATCTTTGAATTCCCAACGGTGGCACCAAGGATATTTCGGCTTGCGTGCATATTGTACAATCTTGTATCCATAAAGTATCCAGCACTATCCATAACACCAGGAGTAACCACCCGCAGACTCGCGCGGATATATCTCGATATATATTAAAAGAGGATATCCCCTTGCCAGGTCCCTTTCGATTCTCCTTCCCTTCTATTTTATTCTGACCAAGGATTCTTTGGACCCTTCGTCTTTTATATATCAACTATCAACAACCATCAGTGAGGCATCAAAGTTATCTTTGGTCTTCCGTCCACTCTTTTTATTCTCTTCAACCATCCGAATTAACTTGATTCATTCGTTTTTGGACTTGTTGTTTGTTGACCAAACGACCAACACCATACAAAAATACAACAAAAACAACGCAAATTTAATACCGTCAAGATGGTTCACTTCAGCATCCACCAACTCTCCGCCTCACTCTCCCCAAAGAACGTCTCCCTCCGTCTGAGAAAGAGACAGGTCTCCAATGCTTCTTCCACGGCCTCCCAAATCGTCCCCTCCCCATCCAACCTCTCCGTCGCTAGCTCCACCCTCTACCGTCGCCAATCCATCGAGTCCATCACATCCACATCCACCGCCGCCTCCAGCGCATTCCTAGAGACCTGCAACGACCTCGGACTCACAAGCCCATACCATATCCCATCCAAGGCTTTCAGATCCCCTAAGAAGTCGTCGTCGCGATCGCAAAAGAAGGCCCCATCGGCAGCTTCCAGCCTCCTACAACTCGACATGTGCGGCTTCCACTTCGAAGCAGCAGCAGCCGAGGAGGAAAGCTTCTTCGTTCCAGAACTGGCGGTTTTGGAACCCAGACCTGAGGCTCACCGATTCTGCGGGTTCGAAGAGACTTTGGAGCAACGATCTATGATGTCATTCCGATTGTAAATGCCCAGTGGCCAATCGGGGACCATAGAATATGACGACATTAAACATGAGGGCTACGTTGATTCATGTCAACTCACTCTGAGACGTCCAGATGTTCGAGGGTGGGAGTTCGAAGGAGACCCTTTTTCTTTTTCATCTTTTTGAAAATCCACAACAGCTTATATCAAAAAATACACTTCTTCGGGGCTACCTTTGTATATGTACTTTATGTTGTAACGGCGTTTTTGGTTACTTTTCTTTTATAGTGCACTTTCTATTGGTTGGATGGTTTGGTTTCTTTATTCAGTTCGGATAGCGATTTGTTTTCTTTACTTTCGTTTATTAACCTTCTAATCTTTTTCTTCTCGATTTTTTATTAAAGAGGAGTATTTTGGCTTATCTAGACGTTTTGACATATTATTTTGCTTGTCGGTCTAGAATTTTTTGAACAAAAGATATATATTTTACCGTCTGCTTTTGCACTTGTTCGTATTTTAGCACTCTTTCCTTAGTATTTGAACTTTAAAAATCTGCTTCTTGAAAATAGAAAATATACACTATATTTTTTTGGATTGGGAAAACCTACTTTTTGCTCCTCCGTGTGATAACGATACATCGAATGTCATAAGTAAACAATATACCAAGGATAAAAAATGTTGTCCGTCCCTGAAGATTGTTGCCTCAGCTGCGGCAACCTAACCACATACCAGGTTCTCCTTGGTTTTTCTTTCTCACCCCTTTACCCTAGCCTGGTCCCAAAACGGCGTTCGGACGGATGTTGGCAGCACGATATCATCTCAATCGCACATCAAAAATCGATGCGCGCGAACGATCGTTCATCTAATTACATAAAAAAATTTCCACAATGTCAGTGTGATGACGGAGTATTCTGGTGCATGAATTAAACTTCTCCCTGATGCTAGTGCGATGAGCGAGTGACCGACAAGCTTACATGAAAAAAAGGGCCATGGCAGCTGGAAGCCTGCGCACGAGTTTTCCGTTACCGGTAACTAACAGATCTTTTTTTCCTCCCCTTCTTAGTGCGTCATGCAAGGTACAGTTTTGTGAACCTTGATCAGCGGCTTCCAGAAGCTCCCTGGCCTCCACTTATCTTACAGTCCTTTATTCTCCTTCATGTCTGCTGGCTGTATGCTAGCGCTAATAAACAAAAAATTTTAAACAAGATGAGCAAAAATTAGGGAAACTGTGAACGTGGGAAGTATTGCAGCTAGCATAAAACCCCAAAACTCCCATAGTTGCAAAAAAATCTTTTTTTTTTTTTTTTTTGGAATAAATACGTGATTAAATATTATCTTTCAAAATATCAAGTAAAATAAGGAAAGATATTATAGATATTACCATCTTTGGATCTTTCTCTTTCAATAGGGAAGAATTTAAGGCTCGCTCCTTGCGTGCTACCAAGGCTGAAATGACCCGAAGCCCTGGCTTGTTTTGCTGATTGCTATATCTTACCAAATAAAAGATCTAGACTCCCCGCAAAAGAAACTAATTTACAAACAAGGAATATATCACGATAGTCTGGGTCAAAATATTAATTAGCGCTGAAAAAAAAGAAGAGAGATCTCGCGCGGGTGCGGTCCGTGATCACGATAATACTCCGCAAATTTTAGGTTTATTTACCTCTCGCTCCCTCAGAACAACCACCCATGGCACTTTTTAGCTCCACAAAAGCACGGAAATTTCTTCTTATCCTCGGGAACCTCCTGGCCGGGTTCCCAATTGTCATTTCGAACGTACTCAAAGCACAATTCCTCTCCTGCCGGAATCTTGCGCGAAGTGAACAACGCCAAGTCGTAAATACGCAAATCGGAGCGGTTGTGCGTGACTGCGTGGATCATAAGGTTCGGCTCGCACGAGTGGTTGATGAATCTGGTCACCCCGCCAAAATCGGCGCCGTCGACGCAGTATACCTCTGCGTCTTCCTCTTCGTCGTTGAACTTGTCCAAGTCGAAGAGATATGTCAGCCCGCGGAGTTCTTGGACCTTGGTGCGCCTTTCCGCTTCCTCTCCGGTTATGACTTCACCAACATAGCAGTCGATGAATTGGCCGGCTGGCAGGTCGGTCGGACAGCGCAGTCCTATTGTTAGAATATAAATTAGCATTTAGATTCCTTTGTTTAGATGGTGTCTTGGTTGACCTTACCCCATCCTTTGTTTTCGGTTTTAAAAATCTCTAGCAGAATCTGTCTACCCTTGAGAACAGTTTTATTGGGACAGCGGTTATAACATTCGCATTTCTCATTACATTCGTGAATGGCGTACGCGCACTCTTGCGGAAACTTTAACAACCCAGTGTGCTTGTATGCCAGTCGCGGTAGCTCTTCATGGTTCATTTGGGCGCATTCGCAGTTTTCGATATTTGTAGTCTGGCAGCCAAAGGGACCTTTGCATCTTTTGCAACCCCACATAAATTCCGGGTCAGGAGCTTGGACACCATCGCGATAGACATAGTCATTCACAAAGATGAAGTCTAGCGGGGGACACGGGACGGTGTCGACAGTGTTGACGATAGTGATCTTGGGACCTTTTAAGGTTTTCAAGTTTTCCAGAAACTTCAATCGGTCTGGATGGTTGACGGTTTTGTCGATTTGCGGTGGCGCTGGATGAAGCTTCAACTTTTCGAAGGATTTTGTGGTAGACTGTAATTTAACGTCAGTTGACCGGCTTAATTCTAAGAAATGAAAAAGGACCTAAGAAAAAAAGAAAGTTATCTAGGAATTATGTAAAAATATAAATGAAAAATAGAGTGTGTACAGGCGTATCATACATATCTACCAGTTGATCAAGCCACAGATATAATACTTTTACAGTGTATTGCCCGGATATTAAATAAAAGGCATAAAGGATTATGAAAAGAATGAATGCAATGATATATGTAAATAACATGATTGAAGTATAACTTACATTTGTCCTTTTACTAGTATTGATTTCAGCATCCGACTCTGTGCTCATTGATCTACTTCGCTTCCGGCCTCTAACAATCGAAAATATTAGCCCCATTCACAATCTTGAAATTAAATATATATTAATATAATTGGCATACCACTTACTTTAATGTTACTTTCTTTGGGTTTGGAACAGCATCCGGGTTCTTTGGTGGACGACCAGGTCCACGCTTTTTCAATGGCTGAGGTTTTAAACTGGCAATCTTTTTTCGCCCCCATTTTTCCAGGGCCCCTTCACAGCCGTCGAGATTCTCGATGGGCTCCCACGTATCATTATCTTTTGTAAAATTCTTCCAGCGGATACGATATAGGGTTTCCTGTGGGGATTTTAGTTAGCACGATGTGTGTTGTATTGCGTGGTATTTTTTTTAGGACGCGCGCAGATATTCTATTCAGGAGCTCTGAACCAAGAACTTACGCCTGTTTCACGATCGTGCTTTTCTCCTACAATTTTGCGGACCTGCAACAAAAGATTAGTTTTATTCAATTAAAATTTCTGTTTTCTCTTTGTAAACATGATGAAATTTTTACCTCAAAAATTTCATCACTCAAGGTTGTTTCTGAAGCAGGCGGAAGCTCCTGTTCATTAATAACTTGAAGCTCGGGCTCACTACTAGTAGCGGTGTGCGCAGGTTTAGCATCTTCAATGTTGACACTTGGATTGGCAGTGGCAGCTTCGGGATCAGTCATTCTAATGAATTGCTCTTTGAGCAAAGATAAAGCTAGCATTTCTATAAGGGATTATTATAAATTAGTTTAATCCGATTCATTTTTAAATATTTAACTTATTTTGGGGTATCATTATAATTTTTTTCAATTGAGTTGCAACTGCTGGTAAGCTCCAGGACCCGGAGATCTACAAAAAGCGGTCCGCGCGACAGTCACGACTAACCTTCAAGATAATAATATAAAAGTTATACCGATGGACTCGCGCGAATGAGACGAATCGATTCATGTAACTTTGGACTAAATAGACGCCACGGTTGGCATGTGGCGCGATATTAAAATTATCGGTGGGTTTGTTGATAGGGGTCGTCAACAGGAAAGGGGACTATCAACAATAAACATCGCTTCGTACGAAGTAGTAGTATAGGTTCTGGCTAATACGCAACACATTTCTCTTGTATTAATACTCGCAACGCATTATAAAATATATATACTCAAGTAAATATATATATATATATATATATATATTATAAATAAAATTGATGATAATAAAAAAAATAAAAAATAAAAAAAAATTAAAAAAAACCTTAAAAGCGGTGATAGAAGTAGTTGAAACTTGAATAGAACACTGAAAGTTTTGATAAATCGAATGTTTCATGTCAGCTCTATCCGAGTCGATTCATCTAACTTTTGTTTTAATAACATTACCAAGGCCATTTAGAACTCGGATCGAAATGTCCATTGTTTTCTGGTTGGTACTCAACAATGTTGCAACCCCGTTGGCTAGACTCGCATTTGGAGGTAGGAGGCTTTGACAACTATGAATAATACGTCCAACAAAAAGCTCAATTCGAACAACTTGAAGGTTCAAGAGTGGAATTTGTGATCTCGGATCATCCATTGGTCAAGTAATCACAGTCTTAATCCAGAGGGTATTATTATTCTCTTGAATTTCAAACAGGAACTCGAACCAAAACTTGCATGGAATTAATATCTTCGGCTTAGGGTAGCTTGGTCTACGGGCCGGTTCTTACCGGTTAGCACTGCGGCTCTACAACCAACCCGTAGCTTGGCTTTTTTGTCGCAAAATTTCACCCGTCAAAAAAAAAAAAAAAAAACAAGGTGAGCATGCTCCATCGATCCTCCAAAAACAACCATAGCAACAAATATGACCAGCGATACAAGCATTCAACAGACCCCCTTCGTCAAGCAGCTGGCTGCAAATGGTATCAACCTCCGTCGTACTTTGTCTATATCTCTATCTATATCAATGTCATATAGCTAACACCACAGTCACCCACCATAGAGCGTCCAACCCGCGACAAAGCTGTAGAATCACTCAAATCCTACCTCTCCTCCTCACGCACATTCACCCAATCCGACCTGCTAAAATTATGGAAGGGCCTCTTCTACTGCATGTGGCTCTCCGACCGGCCGCTAACCCAACAACGCCTCGCCGACGAACTCGCATCTCTCGTTGATGTTATAAAACCGCACAACGTCTTCACCTTTTTGGAAGCTTATTGGACTACTATCGCGCGAGAATGGAATACAATTGACGCCTTGAGGATGGATAAGTTCATGTTGTTGGTTAGGCGGTATGTTGCCGCTTCTTTGAGATATTTACACTCAAATGGGTGGGATGAGGAGGTCGTCGGGGAGAATAATAGCTTGTTGGAGAGCTTACCGCTACAGTACGTATACTATATACTTACATCTGATCAAATTTCTCCTTTATGATCTTGTTTTATGGAGAATGCTGATGGGTGTAATATGAACAGTCCGGCGAATGCGAGAATGCCGGACGGGTTGAGATACCATCTCATCGATATATACGTCGACGAAATCCTCAAAATAGCAAAAGTCGAGAGAGATGAAAAGGATGACGAGGAAGAGGAGGAGGAGGAGAAGGAGGAGGAGGAGAAAGAAACCCGAGATGAATACGATATCACGCCCGAGCAAACCGAGCTTTTACTACAACCGTTCCGAAGACTACTCAAAGAGACTCAATCTAAACCGATAAGAAAATGTGTTAAAGAGCTATTAGAAGACGAAAGATTGCAACCTCTGCTGAAAGAGTCATCTGAATAGATTGAAATTGGTGTTGAACTGATCTCATTTCTAGCCTGCCTTTGCTGGCCTGCAGGTTAAACCTTGAAAACTGTATTTTTAGCCATTAATTAAATGAGTTAGAGAACGACTCGCAATACCCCCCGCATTTATGTACCTTATGAAAAATTTATTACAATAAAATGAGGATATCCTATACTACAAACGAAAAAAGAAAAAGGAAATGTTTCCACAATTCTAATTCTAAATACGATTCTCTCAAGCGAGAGTAGGACCTTCGTAAACGTTAGGCCGTAACGACAACGACATCCCAAGCCCACGGTGAATCTCCGCCTGGAATGGTGCGAATGCGACCTTTTCACCGTCAATGCTAATATACCCGTCCTTCTGATTCTTCGGTGTGAACCGGTAAGCTAATACTTTTCTATAATTCAACTCTGGGATATCGAAATGTTTCCCAGTTTCGGCACCCAACATCACGCCAACCGCCTTTATACGCCCGACGTCGCCGTCCATAATTGCTAGGTCCATGTGTCCGTCGTTCGGTTTGGCGGCAGGGAAGAAATGAATATCCTTTGACATGCAAATCATCTAAACATTTGATCGTTAGCAAAGAATTGTTGATGACCAGAGAGGGGAAAAAAACTCACATTGCCACAGTAAAAGTTACCCATCTTCGGATGCGACTCCAACACCCAGTCTTCAGGAACCTCATCCTTGATCGAACCGTATCGAAGCGGCGGTAACCCAACATCCTCACCGGAATGATCCAGACTCGGCAGATCGCGCATTATGGACGCATTCCGCCGTATCTCCTCCTTATTATCAATCGCGAGCTTCACATGAACCTCAGCGGGATATATCCTCTCTGTGATAACCCTCTGCAAGAACCCCACCGTGAACCTCGTATTTCCCATCCACCTCATATTCTCCGTCCCCAAGTCAAGTTCCGCCGTCAAACCGACCGATTGTGACAAAAAGGAGAGTATTCGCTCATCACCCTGCGTCACCGATACCAAATCGAAATGCGTCCGTTTGCCCTTAACTAGAGCCACGGCCGCCAAACTCGGCGCATCCGTACCTGTGAAGCTCCAGCACATTCCGTTGCCGGATCCACCGGGTAACTGACAAACCGCAATCTTGTTGAGAGCTTTCAATGCATCCGGTCTCTTCCCCAACCCGTTGAATACTTCATGGGGCACTCCATCACCAGAAACGCAAATGACAGCGTCGTAAACTTCAATGTCCAACTCTTGGGCAATTTTGACGGCGTGTTTCGCGTATTGTGTCATTTCGACGTCGACGGAGCAGCTGGCAGCGGTGAATATCGGTTCGATTTCGGATCTGTAGATTGTTTCCGCTGTTCCTGGTCCCCCGTGAGGGTTTATAAGGACCTTGAAGCGTTTCGCCTGCTGCGAGCCTGGATAGTTTAAAAGAATCATATCTTAGTAAATCTCCGACTTAATATCCGCTTAGAGAACCGTCATATCGTACCTTCGTAAGCTTGTTCTAGCAATCGTTCCACCCATAGATCTGCCTTTTCCAAATCCGTTTCGTCGATGGATATCGAAACCGTCTCAGGCTTGACCAGCCGCTTCCCGAATTCTTTCGCATAGGTGATTTGGACAGCGCTCTTGTCTTCGCCAATGTATACACGAGCCCAGAGGACGTTGTGGAGGGTTACAGTCGTGTCCGTAGTCGAGCCCAAATCGCCTGTCATTCATACACAAAATCGCGTGAGTTTCGTCGGCATAAAACCTCCAGCACATGTTTATGTTATCGCGGATAGATAGTATAACGCACCCTTAAATCCACAGCAGGCTGCATCGCGCTTCTTAGACCCCTTCCGTCTACCTATAAAACCCAATGAAAGCAATTAGTTACCCGATTTTCTCCCTGTGTGTCTCGCTTGTTGGACTTACCCGCGATTACGACTCGACTATCCCTCAAAGTCAACGAGTGGTGTTCTAGCAGCAACGCATCCTCGGGAGCGATACCCAAAGTACCAAAAGCGGCAGCGCCGTTCCCGTCCGGTGTTGCTTCTAGCAAGCTGTTGTCCTCTCTCGCCGGTGAGCCTGTCGACATGGCGATATGTCGATAGCTGTTTGTATATTTCTAGCTAACCGGGGATTGTTGAAGAGGGATGTGAGGTGGTGAACTAATTAGTCGCAGGAGGAAATCTGGGGAAGGAAAGGGCGCGGAATCCGCGGAATCAAATGCTCGCGAGATTACTTACTATCACACTTAGCCCTGTCTCCTCTGCTGGTCTTACGGCTGGGCAGGAGAGCATGACATGCCGGTAGTAGCGAGAAGTGAGCACAAACTTGCCGAACGAGCAGCGAGTTTATCTGAAGATGTGGAAATTTACTCCTTTAGTTATGATTATATTTAAAAATTTCAATGATTTTTTTTTGTTTCGGGGAGGCTACAAATGTCTTCTTTTTTTAGAATGCAATAGACAGGAATAAAAGCGCCAGGCGTAAAAATAAAAAAGACGAAAAATTAAAGAAAAAATTGGTATATACATTCCATACAAAAGAAGCCTTGTCCACAAAAATAAGAACTGAAGGGCGGGATCGGTGCAACTGCCGCACCCGTGAATACTCGCTTTGCTCCCAAGAATCCTATCAATGTAGGATAATTAAGCTCCGACACCGACCTTGCTCAACCCTTTGAGAGAACCAAGACTGAGCGCTAAACCTTGCGATCTGCTCCGTATTCTCACGAAACCTGTGATCGGTCCGCCTTCGCCGTCCTGTTCTACGCTGAGATTTGCAAGTGCATCCTCGCCTGTATCGTGATTGTCAGCATTTCCCTAAATATTATGTAGAAGCAAATTATTAACTTACCGAAAACACTCTTGGCGTAGAGGTTGGCGCTGAGAAACTGGCAGTCGCCCTTCAACGATGCCTCCGGTGTCAAGCAGTTCATATTTGAGGCCGCCATCAACTGGCTCAAGAATTCGCGCAACGTGGGAGCTTTGGAATTGATGTTGACCTTGTTCTCCCATTCGAATTCGGTCCACATCGAGCGGAATTGGGTTTCAGTGCAAGTAGCTGGCTGAATATAGTCCATAATGTCAACGTGAACGTCGTTGAGAATAACAACGTTTGTTTCCGTCGAGCTCGGGCCATCGTAGACGACGTTTCCAAAGATAACACCCTGGTCGGTCGACGAAACTTTGATAGTAGCTTGAACGCTTTGGAAGCTGTGCGGGCCGAGGGTATGAGTCGTTGGCTTTTCAACCACCTTGAGGTCGCCGAGTGTCGCAAATTCAACTGTAAGATTCTGGAGTGTTTCGGTTGTTTGGTTGACGAGAAGGACGTCGAGAACGATATCGAATTGATGCACTTTGACGTATGCCTCTGCATATACCGAGTCAGAGAACCCAGTAAGTTGCACGACACGGCTGAGCTTGGAGGCAACGTCCTCAACGGCACCATCACCACCAGTAGCCTTTTCCAAATCGAGCTCAATCTGGAAACAAGTTAGCTCCTGTTAGTTGAATAAGGGGAAAGGCCAACTCACCATATCGGCAGACTCTCCTGCATTCTTCTTGGAGAGCTGTCTAAAGGAAATGACATCGTCAACTTGAATGGCATTCTTGCTCTTCTCACGAGCGTCGGTTGCGGCTCTCTTCTTCTCCTCAGCCGAGATCATGGCTCTGAAAGCTTTCCGGGTGTCATCAAGGAAGACGGTTTCCAACTCTTTCCTTTCTTCAAATTCAGAGAGACACTTGACACAAGCCATAATTCGATCAACAGAGTCTTCATCGATCTTAGTCTTCACAAATTGCGACTGTCCAACGCGGATGATAGATATCATAATAAGCATAGCTTCCGCCTTGAGGGCATTGGTCCGGGCGGAATCCTTTGAGATCTCTGCGTGACGCATAACGAGCTTTGTCAAGGTGGAAGAGAGAACCGAGGCCAAGAAGAAGTCGCCATCAAGAATCAATGCTCTCAGTGGTGGTTTCTGAGCGGCTTTGACGGCTTCCAGTTTCGCAGCAGCAGCAGAGTTGCTCGTCAAGGCGCTTTCGGTGGCGTAAGTTCCATCAGCGAGCACTTTACGGGATCCAGTTGGTGCGGTTTTGGGCGTAGCAGTGGTTTGGTCGCCTTCTTCGGGAACAGCTTCCAACAACTTTTGCTCTGAGGAAAGGATGGGAATCTCCCCAAGGCTTGCCCGTATCCTCTTCCATGCTTCTCGAATATCCTTTGGCTCCACGCAATATTCTCCCACTATCCACAGAGATCCTCGGTAGACCTTTCCGGCTCTGACCTCTCCCAAGGTCGCGAGCAGTTTTTCGACGATATTTTGTCGCAATGCAGGGAATTTCTCGACAACTTCCTTCACGAATGCGATAACATCAACGGCCGAGGTGTTGTTGAAGTCGCCGATAAAGTCCATAAGTAAACCGACGACATTGGCAGCAACCTCAGAGAATCTGATCGCACAGTTATGGATGGCGTGGATCAACAATTGACGATATTCGGCGTTCTGAATCATTTTATTAGTACCAGAGGATTCAAAGGAGAGTGAACCAATATCAAACCTTTTCGTATTCTTGGTCGACAGTCTTCGCAAGCTCCTTCTTGAGCAACATGACGACCTCTTCTACGTTTCGACTGGATACCATACTAAGGGTAATATCCAAGGCTTTCTTGCGAACGTCAATATCCGGGCTAGTTTCGATTGTTAGCTCAGTCTTCCAACTCTGGTACGGAGCATGACGAACCTCGAGAGAACTCGGAGAATCTCCATAGTCAGATCGTCGAGAACACCTTCATGCTTACGACGAAGCTGATCCACACGATCCAAAACAATGAGTTTGACATTGTTATCCGATTCCTTGACGCTAAGTTCAATAAACTTGCCAGCAGCAGCTGATAGAATCCCAATTAGCTATCAATCTTTTCGTAATGCTAGATCGTATTTCTCTAACCTTTAATCGCAGTGGGGTTTCCGGTAAGCGTTGTAAGGGAGGTGGCGGCTTCGTAGACAACAGTATTCGACGATGCTTCCAGAAGATCGAATATTATCCTAAGGTATCTGGCTCTATTTTGGGTATTTACGACTGCATCTTTTCTGATAAACTCAATGATAGCTTGTTGCATCAACTCGTCCAACGTGCCGACATTATCGACAATAGTATTGAAGTATTCTAGAGCCTTTTGATGACTGATAGCAGCTAGTGCAGCAAAGGCGTTTCGCTTGCAGGTATGGTCGCTCTCGTTTTGGAGGAATGTGAGGATGAGGTCCGGGCCATCGGGTATCAGGTGCTCAAAGTGAGTAAAGATGGATTGAACAGCGAAGACGGCGTTTTTGCGGACATATGCGTGTCTGTGCTCTAAGCATTGTCTGCAGGAGCCTAGCAGCGGTTCTAGCAATTCGGCTTCGCGTAATTTACAGAGGAATCGCAGGGTGGCGCCTCGAATGAACTCGTTGGGATGTAACAGGTCGTTTCGAATACCGTTGCTGTCCGATTGTTAATGAATGTTGCGCGTAATGATTACATTATTACCAAGCTTACCAGACGAGGACGAATTCTTGCTTCAGCTTGCCGTTCGAGTCTAGCTTTGGGCATATTTCATAGTAGAAATATAGTAGCTTCTTCAAACCTTTGTGCTTCGAGGGCATGACAAATCGGATGATGTGCATTAAAAGTCCGGGCATTGGGTCACCGTTCAGCATGACTACTAGAATTCGCTTCATGGTTTCCATCTTTGACTCGTCAGTGCCCTTCTCGAGCTGGTTCTTGAGATCCTGCTGCGACGGCACATCGGAGGGGTTGTCTTGGTGCACGAGCGTGTACGTGCTTTCTAGGAACGACATTTTGAATGGGTGATGATATTATTGGTGTGGGCGATGGTATTTTGTAGTTTAGAGGGGTGTGTTCAGGTATGATAGTAATGGTGCGTATATCGAGGTGTGTGTATGGTAATGTGGCCTGTCCCTCTCTCTCTCCTGTAACTGGTGTTGGCAGGGAAGCTATCTGAAGTCGCGATTTGGTGGGGAAACCGGGACCTACGGAGTCAATTGAGGTCGGGCGAGGACGATGGATGGCGACGGCGATGAAAGAGATGAAGGAGAAGAGAAGAATGGAAGAATGGGATGATGTCGCAGGTCAACCGGCGTCGTCAATTCGACACGATACGATACGCTACGCCGCTTGATAGCTGTGCGGTGCGGTGTGGTTGGAAGCTGTCCTTTCGTGAGCTCGCCAGACTGGTCTCAAATCTACGCTGCCTCAGTGCCCCGAACTGCGCTCCCTCGTTCTCTCTCTGTTGCTCGCGCATCTATTTCTATTATCATTATTTGATATCGAAACTATTCACGACACACCACCACTATCATCTCCATCGTAGGCTTCACATCGCGATCATCACAGATACAATGTCGGCGAACGAGCAATTCTACATCAGATACTAGTACGAACACCAGGAAACCTCTTTCACTTATCAAATGAGCTAATTAAACTCGGTTCACAGCTCCGGTCACTCGGGTCGCTTTGGACATGAGTTTCTCGGTACGAAAGCCCATCAACCGCATCCAGATCGATTTAATCTCGTCAAGTCACTGACTCGATAACAACAATGCCTAGAATTCGATTTCAAAGTCGTACCGGGTGGATGCGCACTCGCTCGATACGCGAACAACTCCAACTATCGAAACGATTCTCTGATTCGGAAAGAGAGTACGACCTGCCCCTCACCTACAGACCACTATAGGATATACGGACTGACGGAGGCCTTTGGCGTTGCTATAATAGTGTTTGTCAGTGTTTTGATGATCAAAGAGATAAAACGAATCATCAAAGAAAGCGAGATCATGAAGTAAAAAGGCAGCTTCATCGAAAGACAATTTCAATGGACCCGGCTCGCTAACAGGTTTCCGACAACAGAGAAGACGACGCGAAATGGCCTCAGAAGAATAAAGATGGAAGGCAGGAATTGGAGATCCGCTTGGGAAATGAGCACATATCGTTCGAGGTATGCACTACAGACGACCTAGAAGCTCGGTTGCAACGTGCTAACTGCTTGCTTCACTGTAGACTGCCAAGATTGGATCTTTGGTCGATATTCAAGAGAGCCAGGATCCAGAAGGTCTCCGAGTCTTCTACTATCTTGTTCAAGACCTGAAGGCTTTGGTATTTTCGCTGATCGGGTTGCATTTTAAGGTATTATCATTATCTTCCCACTTGGCCATGTTTTAGAGCAAACACAGCTTTGGGGAATTCGGTTGCTCACACACGACTTCTTTTATATCAGATCAAACCCATCTAAACCAAAAAATTCGAGAAACAAGGAAAGAAAACCACTCACTTTGCCTACGTATCTTATATCCTTTCTTAATGAGCGGTCACCTATATCTCGGGGGGACCGTGGCCTTGTAATCTACTACATAGGTATGCCTACGTTTCTTTTGACGTCGACAAAGCACGCTTGGTTACTGACATCAAAAATTATAGAATGAATTCATACCCAGTCTTATCTTTTGGTGACAAATAAAACATGTGCTTGCGGATCCAAGCTAGCCGATTCTTAACCCCAGAGAGTGTGTTGATGCGAAAAGAATGCCTCCAATCGCGATTTCTCCGCTACCAGAATCCTAACTGCGTGAAATTCCCCAACTGCGCAAGAAGTTTTTTTCTGCGTCGCTCAATCGATCAAGCATCCCACAAAGAGTGACCCCCCTGCTGGCAAAGGTAGTTTAAAAGTGGGGAAGCGAGAAAATAGTGCTTAAAATTTTCTTCCCCATTGCCGCCACTCCCTTGACAGAACAGGATAAACGTTACCCTGCTTGAGCAGCTTTTGCCTTTCGAATATTTGCGGAGGGTGATGCCATTTGTCCGGTTTAAGGCTCTTGAATTTGATCTAGAATTGTGTACCGTCAGTTACACGGGTCATCTATATCGTTTCCCAGAAACCCTCAATTAACAATCAAGATTGGTCCATGAAGTTATGAAATAGAGTTGAAATGCTCCGCAAGTGTGAGAGTTCATTTCTACTATTTTGCGAAACGTGAACACCAAGTTTGTGCTGTACATGCTGTACAACCTCAAATATCAAGCAGCTAAAGATCCTAGCTGGAATGTACCTGTAGTCTTTCCGAAGCTTGATTCTAAGAGGACTTGGACATTCGGTATCTTCGAACCCACCCCCTCGAAGACACTCTTAGCATCCGTATTGAAGTTTCGAATTTCATGCAGGAGGTCATTGAGCAAAAATATATCGAAACCTTCAAGATTCATCCATATTGCTCCAGATACTGGATGCAGGAATCAAATGGTCTCCCAGAACACTTTAAATTTGTTCTAGTGCTGGCTCTTGCCTTGAACTCCAAGGCACTGGGTTTATTCCGTGCGTACGCACGTAAGAGCCATGGCTAACGTCTCGGTACAGTCGCCTGCCAAAAGTCATGCGAGTGGGGTCCAATTTCATTTATTCGGATAAGCAATATAGGTGTTGATCTGAAGATTTCTTTACCATGATGTTATTGATGCAAATGGTTGGCATACTAAATATTAAATATATATAATATTGCTTATTCGAATAAATGAAATTGGACCCCACTCTCATGACTTTTGGCAGGCGACTGTACCTGAGGTACAAGTATGAACAGGAGGCGCATGTGCATCTTAGCTAGAACTTGGCTCGGGTCTGATCCAACTCTCAGTGGAGTTTAGTTGAACTTTAGGAACGTGGAGGTCGTAAATCGGTGGAGGTGGAGATTGCAACCCCCATTCATTCCGTCCATCCGTCGATTTGAATTGAACCGGCCTCCATGCTCGCCTGCCCTGCCATGCAAGGCAATGCTACGCTTTGCCATGTCGACAAGCTTGCAAGAAGGGAGGCCTTAATGAAACTTTTATACGCAGCAACTCGGGTAACATTCAGAGAACAAGAATCCGGTGGCCGAAAGCGGACCCCGTCTGTTCGATTCCATTTGACACGCGCCTGATTTTATAAAATTTATCTTCCAGCCGAATTCCCCCATCCAGCACACACCCATTTGCCATCGTTGAACCCTTCGATATCATTGACCGCGGAGTATCAAAATATCCACAATATATTTCGATACATTAGATTATATAAATCCGAACAGCAAATCCAATCAGACACTGCGACGGAAAAAAGAGAGATAGACAGTCAGAGCCCTCCCCAATAGTGACCAACGACATCCCTCGCCAATCGATTCCCACCAGTCGGTTGACTATTGGCTGGCCGGGTCACACTCCTGCCAGCTGCTACTGCCAGTTTTGATACCGCCTGCCCGACTAGCTTTTTTTAAGCTAATTACCCCATCTTTCCTCACAACAACAGCCAGCACCAAAGCCCCGACAGACAGGCGGACGACCTTCTTTTCTTTTCTTATTTATTAACCTCCTCCCTCTTCCTGTTCCCTTTCCCGCCAATTCGTGAGAACCTCAGTTCTCACCTATATCCTATACCTATAATTATAAACACCGTATATATATAAAAAGAATACACCCAGAGTTATATAATAGCATACAGCACACTGGTCATGGCGACGCCGGGTGCCCGCTCCTCCCGCCCTCATCACCCTCTCCAGTACACTCGGTCCAACCTTGGAATCGACGTCGCCGGTCTGGATAATCGATTCGCCGGCGCACTGTTGTCACGTTCCCACGACGCCTGTCTCCAAGAGTCTCGCCAGCCCACCGCCACCACAGACACCGACAGGCTGGTGGCTCCCTCAGATGACCACCACCTGAACAATACCGACAACAATAATAGCAGTACGGCGAGTAATAATAGTAATAATAATAGTAATACTACTATCGCAAGGAAGGATAGTCGAAACACTACTCTCGCCTCATCTTCATCCAGTAACAATAATTTGTTTTCTGACTTTCACGACTTGCCCGCTGCTGTTTCGTCAACATCATCGAATCGTAAATCGTCGTCCTCGCCCTCCAAACTTGCCCACCGAGAAAACCCTCGCAGTCTACCCGGGAGCCCTTACTCCATGACTGACTCATTCGACTCATCCTCGGCCGTCTCCCCTTCGCCGACTGCATCTTCCTTTTCCTTCATTCGGGTACGTGTTTTTTTTTTTTTTTTTTTTTCCATTTTTAAAGTTTTCTACCTTTCCTGCTGCCTCTGCTCGGCATGCAAACAACGCAGCCAGGCGACTCGACATTTTAGCTTTTCGCTAACATTTTATGTAAAGCTCATTCCATACTCTACTTCATCATTCCTACGGCCGGGTTCACGATTCGAAGGTACCCAACAATCCGATAAACAAACCTACACCGTCAACGTCGAAATCAAACATGTGGACATGCGGGAATCCTTCTTGTGCGGTTACTTGTGCATTCAAGGTTCGTTTTTTTGGGCGGTGTTACATCCGTATTTCTATTCGGAGCGGGAAGATCGGAAGGCAGCTAACATTGATTCCTATTTTTCCCGCATTCGCAGGCTTAACACAGGATAACCCTACCCTGACCACCTACTTCGAGGGCGAAATGATTGGCAGCAAATATGCCTTCAAAACCAAGAACAAGTCCTGGGGCGCAAACGAGAAAATCGACCTGCAGCACTGGGGCCGTTTCCCTGCCTATCGTCCATTCTCCAAGAATTCGAAAACCAAAGATGTTCACAACAAGGAGTTTGGCGAACAGGAACACATCTTTATGAGATGGAAGGAGTACTTCCTAGTACCCAATCATCGGGTGAAGGAATTGACCGGTGCAAGCTTTGATGGATTCTACTACATCTGTTTCAGCCAAGTCACCGGCAATGTTTCGGGAATCTACTTCCACTCCAATAGTGAAAAGTGGCAGCAGTTGGAACTGAAACATATTCCCGACCATGGACTATACGGATCGATCGAGTTTAGATGAAAACCCTCTTCTTTCTACCTTCGGAGAAGTAGCGCCGCCGTACCTGTCTACCTTTCCTAAGACTGCTCTTAGTCGTAATATTTTATATACCACGGCAACAAACACGGACTTTCGTTTCCATTTCACGACTCGCACACGCTCCTCATTATGGTATCTATAAGACCAGAAAACCCCGAACTTCAAATTTACGACTAGCACCCCCCCTTTTTTTTGTTACTTCGCTGTATCATATCTTTGTCTCCCCGTGAGAACACATTTTTTGACGCGACCAACTTTTACGATACCGTGCGCCAGTTAACAGTTGTTACTTTTTTCGTCCCAGATTTTTTTTTTTTTTTTATCCGATGCATATTTTTGAGAATCTGTTGTTTAGCGGTTGTTTATACTCTTGAGCTGCTTTCAGTTTTCCTTCCTTCTTTCAGAGTCGCAAAAATGATCATTACTTGGCTTACAAGCTCTAGCTGTTGATGAGTACCAAATTATATACCTTGTTTTTCCTTTATTTTATGATGCGTCGTTCGATAAACCGGTTGATTAATTTTTTTAATTTTTTTTGCACAAACAATGCAATGAGCGGCGGCTTTCTCCAAGTATTAAGATATCAAGGTTCATGCCATCATCTTTATGTCATATTTTCACTACGATCGAGTAGGTGTATTACTAGTAGATTACCGTATTGTTATAAGCTAGTCCATCATATGGTTTGCTCTACCAGGTATGGTCTTGTATAATATTATTGTCTAAAAGATCACTGGCGATTTTCTTTTGAATTTACCGTCGTACCGTACTTTTGGACCGTTGCGCATTTCGTAGTTGTAATGAATCATGCGGTTCAAAATTCGAATTTGAGCACGGATCCGATCAAGTCGCACTTTTTCAAAATTTTGAGATCCAGCCGAAACCTCCACAAGCTCCAACTATTCTAACGTGTTCGTCAATGCAATTAACATCACCCATCACCACCGCTGTTGTCAACTATCAGTCCTAACCATCTATTCAGCTCGATATATTGCACACAGTTTTGCAGAAAAGAAAAATGTCGGCTGCTTCACCTCCAGCAGCAAACCCTACAAAGCGACAAAAACGTATAGACTACCGTAACGTGGACCATCACGATGCCCTCCCGCAGAAAAAATACTACAGGCAGCGAGCGCACGCGAATCCGTTTTCTGACCACAGGCTGAGCTAGTTAGTGAGAATCACTCTCCTCTGTAATTAATCGCATCCACCAGTTCTCTTTTACCGACGAGCATATTCGACAAATGCACATCAGTAACATATATCAAGAGGGCAATTGGCTGATTTGGGTTCTATTTGGTTCGAATATTATAGTCCGATACGACCTGATGAGATGGATTGGAGCGATTACTTTCCTGCTTATTTCAGTAAGAAGCGAAAACTTGACGATGAAGATACCGCGAACGGTGATGAAGCCGAGGTCAATCAAAACCCTCCAATTGCTGGTGCTCAGATGGATACGAAGAAGGTCGAGATTGCGGATATCGGGTGTGGATTCGGCGGGCTTCTGATATCTCTAGCTCCTACGTTTCCGGAGAATTTGATATTGGGTATGGAGATTCGAACACAGGTTACGGCGTACGTTCACGATCGTATCACGGCTTTGAGGAATCAATGTTTAAGCGGTGGTACGAAGGGTGAAGGGGAACAGGAGGGGGTAGAGGAAAGGGAGAGTGGGGAGAGTGCGTCTGTGCCCGGCGGGTATCAGAATATTGGAATCATAAGGGCCAATGCGATGAAGTTTTTGCCAAACTTCTTTGAGAAGCATCAGTTGAAGAAGATGTTTTTCTGCTTTCCTGATCCCCATTTCAAGGCTCGGAAGCATAAGGCTCGGATTATTTCGTACGTATAAATCTTTCTATCACCTAACGACGAGTACACTAGGAAAGAGTGGGGTGGCTGATATACGGTATAATAGGCCGACATTGATTGCTGAATACGCATATATCTTGCGACCCGGTGGAATAATTTACACAATCACGGACGTGGAAGATTTACACCTATGGATGGCGAAACATCTGGAGGAGCATCCGATGTTTGAGAGATTGACGGAGGAAGAGCAGGAGATGGATGTGTGTGTTAAGATCATGAGGACGGATACGGAGGAAGGGAAGAAGGTGGAGAGGAATAAGGGGAGCAAGTGGGTGGCTTGTTTTAGGAGGAGGGAGGATCCGGTTTGATGATACCTACGTACCCTCCACGTTATTCATATGTAAGGTTATGTATGTGAAAGTGCTTCGGAGCCTTTTTATATTGATAACGAGGCGGGTTCCTTGCATGACCCACACTGCATTCTTTAATGTCTTTCACTTCGTGGCATTCCTAAGAGATATCACTGATGCTCATTTATATAATATATAATGATATGAGGAATATGTTGCTAGGGTGCATCGCGTGACTGGCGGGGCATTTGACCGGGGCGCCCACATGCGTCGAACACCAGCCCAGCCAAACCGGAGCTCCAAGCCTTTTTAGCGACTGAACGAACGAACGAATGATTGAATGCTCTCCCTCACTGAGATGGGCTTTTGGTACTTATGGTTATTATGCACTCAAGTTTGTGATCGAAACGGAGGCGATGCGCAGCTGTCAACGTAATTAACTTTGTAATTATTATTTTTATTTCTCGGTTTTCATCCATCCCAACTTCAAAGCTTCGAATTCGAACCACCACTCTCCAACCACCAAAATCAACGAGCTACCTGAGATTGTACACCCGTACAAGAAGAACAACATCACCTCGTTCCTCCTCTCTACTATGGTAAAGCTACTATGTCGCTAGCCCATCATCGCAAAAGAATACGCCTAAAACCGTCCCAGACATCATGTCGACCGCGGGCAGCATACCTGATCCCCCTCCTCCATACTCACCACCCGGCTCTCCAGCCCCGCTAGCTACCCCTTTCGCTCACGCTCCAGATGAACAGCCTCACGAACAAAAACCGCAACCGGAACCAGAGCCCGAACCGTTTCCCCGTCTGGAGCTGCCGGACCAGATCCCATTCTCACTCAAAGTCGGCGCCGGCATTGTGCTCTTCCTCTCTGTAGCTTCACGAGTTATTCCCAACTTCCGAACCATCTTTTTCACCGCCATCTGGACCTCTATAATCACCTTTCTCCTTCTCGTCCTTCTCATCATATTCACCGTCCAAAGGCGCCGACCAAACGAAGCTTCCAGCCAACCTCTCAAAAACATCAAACCTCTCGCTTTCACCCGTCCGTCACGATTCCACGCAGAGCTCGAGGCTATCAAAAAGAATGAGTCTTTCGTTAGAGCCGCGCTGTACCCACCTAGTCAAAGGATCTCGGATGCGATAGATGAAGTTATAGACCTCATAATCAAGAGTTTTGTCACAGAATGGTACCAGCGTATCACCCCAGACCCCGCCTTCAAATACCAAGTCGAAAAGACGATACGACATGTGCTATACGCCCTATGGACGAGAGCGGAGAAACTGGACCTGGTGGAGATCGGGGTCGGGAAAGTTGTGCCTTTGCTCACCACCCATCTTAATGAATTCGCTAGCGCAGAGAGAGCGGTGAGGGGCAAGAATTTGAACAAGCAGCTCACCGAGTCGGAGGAATTGGATATGGCGGTTGCCTCAAAGTATAAAGACGGGAGACTGCACACCGCTGTCCAGATGGGATATACGGATTCGAAGAGCGTTCAGCAGGATTATCTGAGGAAGATTGTGACTAAAGTTCTTCCCTTGATATTGCCTCAGAAGGAGATCAAGAGTCGGGCTGTCAACGTGCTGGTCAGGGAGATCGTGTCGTGTAGCGTCCTGCTGCCGGTGATCATGCTCATGTCCGAACCGGACTTTTGGAACCGTACCGTGGAAACTTTGGTATGCCATATTTCTTTTCGCAATGTCAATCATCTCGGCTAACTGGCGATTCTAGGGCAGGAATACCCTTCAAGAGCGAAAGACGGTTAGGAAACTACGAGCGGCACTGGAGCAACATACCTCCCCGAAAACGAAGCTACACAAGCGACTCACGCCAAAAGCTGACGAGCGGACGTTTGAACGATTCATTAGGTCCATTAGAAACTGCAATAGCTTGCCTGATGCTAAACGAATGCGGAATGAGATTGCCGTCCAATTACGAAAAGATGCAGACTTTCAAGACCAAGTTTATCTCAAGCGCTTGGAAACGGCGAAAAGACTACTGGATCAAAAGGTTGCGCATCTGTCTTCTGGTCAAAAGAGTCAAGCTCCTGTCCAGGCAGCTGCGATGATGAGCTCAAGCTCCAAACGAAATGGAACGACATCCGCAGAGCAGCATACGCTTCATCAAATTCTTAAGAGCCCATCTGGAATCACGTACTTTATGGAGTTTATGGACAGACAAGATCGTATCAAACTTGTTCAATTCTGGATGGTCGTTGATGGTTTACGAAATCCGTTGGAGGACGACCCTGCTGAGAATGAAGACTCAATACCTTCAGGTCTATCTTGGACGGTATCGGATAGGAACGATATCGGACAGATTTACGAAGCGTACATCTCGCTCCCAGAGCTCCAGATCCCCGACAAATCTCGGCATATGGTTAGGAAATTCTTAAAGGCTGGGAAGAATGCGAGCAGTCTTCAATATTACCATGCGAGAGGTTCGATTTTGAGAGCTCAGACCGCCGTGTACGAGGACATGCAAGAGCACGATCTCCCCGGGTTCAAGAATTCGGATCTGTTTTACAACTATGCTTCCTTGCGAGAAAACCAAGCACCGAGTCTGGACAATTCACCTCGGTTGGATCCGCAATCTTCTTCAAATCAGCTGCAGGTTCCTGAGACGTTCCCGGATGGACGAAAGAATCCAAGCTTGCAGTTCAAACCTGCCTGGACAAACGATAAAGGAGATTTATTTTCTTCAAGACATTCTCACGACGGAAACCGACCAAAGTTGTTTGACGACGAGTGGGGCGCCAGTGATTTGTCGCAATCAAGAGGGAGCTTGAAAGACGAGTTGTTTTCGGAAGGTTCAGTGCAAGAGGATCCCATATCTCCTACTAACGGGGTTGTCGAAGCCATGGAAGCCGCTCTGAATCATATCATGGAAGAACGGCCGAGCATGGACGAAGGCAAAAAAGCCTCAACCAATAGACTATTCGATGAGGTTGCGGGAGCGCTCACACCGGAGAGCGGACGATCGTCCGGTGAAATATCTCGTCCCGCTTCAACTCAACCGATCTATCCCAAGAGAAAATCATCCAAAAAGCCAGCCAGTTTGGCGACTCTAGGTCTTGTTAATGACTTTGCCTCAAAGTCCGTCTTTGCTGGTGAGGAGATATTTGCTGAGGAGAACGCAAAGGCATTAGAAGATCAAGGGTTTTCGTCCGATCCAGCATCAGATTATGAAGAAGCTGAAGTTCACGAGGCGGCTCCCGGAGATCTTGGATTAGCCGAAGCTATATCTGAGCTCACGATGTCTATAAACAAACTTTACACACAAGACGCCGTGGTGTCATCGATGCTGAAGAAGGCGGAGTTGACAAACAATACTGCCGAATTGAGAATTCTAAATAAGAGCAGAGCGAGTTTGCAGCGGGAAATCCGAAGAAAGGAATTACAACGGCAGCAGTACATAATACAAGAAAGTGATAATAGCTTGTACGGACGTGCTAGTGTCAGCATCAACCAACCCATCATGGGTAACGAGCAAGGCAAGGAGTACGCGATATATATCGTCGAGGTACGTAGGAAGGCGGGAGACCAGTTCCCGGCTGCCGAGTGGGCTATCGCAAGACGGTACAGCGAGTTCTTCCAGCTTCACCAGGATCTTCGGGCGAAATACGCGTCAGTGAAACATCTCGAGTTCCCAAGGAAACATGTGGTTATGAAGCTTCAAAAGGACTTTTTGGATAAGAGGCGAGCGGCGCTGGAGACGTATCTGAAGAGTCTTTTGCTCATCCCGGATGTGTGCAAGAGTAGAGAGTTGCGAGCCTTCCTGTCACAACAGAGTTTACCGCCCATTCCTGACGCTAATGGGGTCGATAATACCGGTGAGGCAGACTTTATATCAAAGTTGTACAACTCGATAGCGGACGGTATGGGAGATGTGATTGGAACAGTGCCAATGCTGGAGCAGTTATCCGCTGCCGCCTCAAGTTTCGCTAGATTGCCACACCCGAACGGTTTGAGTTTTACAGATGCCGAGGGTAGTTTGAAGGCTAGAACCGCGGAGGGCGGTGAAATGAGCGTAGCGGAAGCTGAGGCTGAGCTTATCGCGTATGAGAATAAAGAGGGTGTTCCCTTCGTAAAACCGATTTGCGACCTCTTCTTAGAAGTTTTTGATTTGAACAAAGGAAGCAGTTGGTTGAAGGGTAGGGCTGTTGTCGTTGTTCTGCATCAACTGCTGGGTGGAACCATTGAAAGGTATATTATAATCTGATATTTGTGGATGTGATTATACGTATTGTTAATTATTTTCTACAGGA
Organism: Dactylellina drechsleri; assembly: GCA_036971345.1. Classification (NCBI taxonomy): domain Eukaryota; kingdom Fungi; phylum Ascomycota; class Orbiliomycetes; order Orbiliales; family Orbiliaceae; genus Dactylellina; species Dactylellina drechsleri. Next base: position 190,767 of record JAJTUB010000019.1, on the reverse strand, counting down.
AGGTTCGCGAGCAAGTCAAAACCTTTACGAATGAAGAGAATATTGAAAAATATATTCACATGTTGAGAGATAACCTGTGGGCGGAGGGGAATTTTATATTCGCTCGACCTCCTCGAACGGTGAAAGATAAATCGAGGAGTAGAACGGAAGCGAGTTTGATGCTCGCTACTCTCATTCCAGGTATGTCCTTCAATCGTCTTTATTAGTGTTGAGTCTGAGAAGCTTACAATGTTTGGGATAGATATTGCTGCCAGTGTGGTTGGCAGGTCGAGTGCGAGCAATGCTAGCCGTCGATTGTTCGCGGTTTTTAACAACGAGCGGTTGAACTGTCATATCGCATTCTTGATTTTAGATACGATCGTTGACGCTCTGTTCCCCGAGCTGAGACAGTAGTTTATATTTCCTTTTTCTTCTGCTTCTTTCTTCCTTTCTCGTTTTCATTTGACTAGTATACAGGCGCATTTGTGTTTCTGCTGGTTAGAGGGAGCATGGTTGTACCGTTAGACTGATATTTTCATCATTTTTGCGATTTCTTTTTTTTTTCATGTTACGATATGTTTGGGATACCCTTTTATTTACACTCGGACGGTTTACATTTTCAATGTGATACTTTTAAATTACTCAGTTTTAAATAAGTACTTGGTAGCTATTCAGTTCACTGAATCTTGACGTCGTACCCATACATTGAAATTTGGGTGGATGAAATTTACAACAAAAGCCCTTGCTCGCCAAATATGTCTTCAACTCTCGAAATCCACCAACGTTCAGAAAAACCCCACCATCATCAACAAAACCCTCATCCGTTAATTGTATTTCCTGGCCCGCAATGTCGGCCGAAACACAGCTCAAGAGGGCTATCCCGGGCTTGGACAGCGTGCTAACCGAATACTGCGTCGGCTTCCTCAAATATGCCATCAACTCCGAGCTCTCCGACGCCGACGACGAGCTCCAATATGCCATCGAATCTGTTACTGCGATCCTCCAGTCCGCTGCGATGGATACCCCTCCGGACTCCATCACCACCACAGTCGATTCCATAGTCAAACAGCTCATGCCAGCTGATGGCCTCACCCGCCGGTCCGCGGCGGGAACGAGCCGCAAGCTCGAACAAACCATCAACATGTCTTCCCGTAGCGGTGTTTCCGGCACCATGAACCTCGTCGCAACGATCGACCTGGAGGCTACCGCTTCACGGAAAGTTGAATCCAGAGTGGACAAGAAGAAGCTGGAGAAGGCGGAGAAAAAGATTAAAGCCAAGCAGGACAAGAAGCTACACAAGAACGTGGAGTACGAGGCTTCGAAACTCATCACTACAACGAACGACACGAAGAGCTACGAGGAGTTTTACATGCAGGTCAACCCTCTGCAGCTTGGTAGCTCGTCAGCGGGCAAGAGCAAGGATATCAAGGTTGAGAATGTGGACGTTCAGATCGCTGGTAAGAGAATATTAACGGACACGACTTTGACGCTGGCGTATGGACGGCGATACGGGTTGGTGGGTCAGAACGGTATCGGTAAATCTACACTACTGAGGGCGTTGAGTCGCAGAGAGCTCAATGTTCCCACGCACATTTCGATTCTTCACGTTGAGCAGGAGATCACGGGTGATGATACGCCGGCACTGCAGGCGGTGCTTGATGCAGATGTGTGGAGGAAGCATCTGTTGGCTGAGCAGGACAGGATTAATGCCCTGATGACGGAGATTGAGAATACGCCGTTGGCGCAGCAGAGCAGGCCTGATATGCAGAGTAAGGAGGAGTTGGGGACGCTACTTTCCGACGTGCACGAGAAGCTGGCGGAGATGGAGTCGGATAAAGCAGAGTCGAGGGCGGCGAGTATTCTGTTCGGGTTGGGATTCTCGACTGAGAAGCAGCAGTTTGCAACAAAGACTTTCTCCGGTGGTTGGAGGATGAGGTTGGCGCTGGCACGAGCGCTGTTTTGTAAACCGGATCTGTTACTTCTCGACGGTATGTTGGATTTTAGTTTTATTACTTTTACGGTTTATGAGATGTTGATGCTGATGAGGATTGGGTTATAGAACCGTCGAACATGTTGGACGTCCCTTCTATTGTCTTCTTGTCTGAATATTTACAAGGCTACCCGAGCACAGTGCTCGTCGTATCTCACGACAGAGCCTTCTTGAACGAAGTGGCTACAGATATCATTCACCAGCACTCTGAGCGATTGGACTACTACAAGGGAGGCAATTTCGATGCATTTTATGCCACCAAGGAGGAAAGAAGAAAGACGGCCATCAGAGAATACGAAAATCAAATGGCGTATAGGAAACATTTGCAAACCTTTATCGACAAGTTTAGGTACAACGCTGCTAAATCTTCGGAAGCGCAGTCGAGAATCAAAAAGTTGGAGAAGCTGCCAGTTTTGGAGCCTCCAGAGGCGGAATACTCTGTTGTGTTTTCGTTTCCTACCGTGGAGAAGCTGTCGCCACCAATAATGCAACTGAGTGGTGTTGGATTCGAATACAGAGTTGGAGTGCCCATTGTCACGAACGTTGATTTGGACGTGCAGCTCGATTCGAGAATCGGTATCGTGGGACCCAACGGAGCTGGTAAAACGACAGTTTTGAAGCTCATCACGGGGCAGTTACAACCCACTAGCGGTATGGTGAGCCGCCACGGACGGTTGAGGGTGGGATATTTCGCGCAGCACAATTTGGATTACTTGGATCCCAAACTTAGCGCGTTGAGTTTCTGCGCGCGAGAGTTCCCCGGAAAGACGGATGAAGAGTACCGTCGCCATCTGGGGGCGTTTGGGATAACGGGGACGGTGGGACTGCAGCGGATGGAGTTACTGTCGGGAGGACAGAAGTCTCGTGTGGCGTTCGCGTGTCTTGGATTGACGAATCCGCACGTGCTGGTTTTGGACGAACCTACCAATCATTTGGATGTTGAGGCTATGGATGCGTTATCGGATGCGCTCAAGAACTTTGAGGGAGGAGTGCTGATGGTTAGTCACGACGTTACGATTTTGCAGAACGTTTGTACTAGTTTGTGGGTTTGCGACGGCGGAAAGGTTGAGCATTTCGAGGGGACGGTGAAGATGTATAAGAAGAGGATATTGGATCAGGCGAGGGAGAACGGGGTGGTAAAACAGCAGCATTAATAAATGATGTATGTATATGATGACATATATAAGAATAGTATTCAATGTACGTGGAAGACTCGAGTAACTTTCCAACTTTATATACAATATTCAATCAATTGCAGGGAGTTTACCATCACAGCGGAATTGAGACTACCAGCCGAGTGGGTTCAGCCTCCGACCATGGCACAGCTACACCGGTAGTTGTCACTCGTTCGTTTAGTTTTAGTTCTCCTCTGCCAACCACCAAAGCAGGGCCATACTAAAGTATCCGTCTGCTTTATTGTTCCTCCTCCTCTTCTTCTTCTCATTTTATTTGTTCCATTAGCCTTCGTTTCCTCCGACTCTCCCGCTGCCGCCCAAATATATTATTATCAACGAAACAAGCAAGATAAAGACTGAGGCTGAGACTTCATACGAATAAAAGATACTTATATATCTCTCTTTTCGTATGCTTTATCAGTAGTGAAAACCTGTCGCCCCACTGACCATCGTTCGAACTATTGAATTGCCTGAGTGATTGGACTGAGTGATTGATTTTGATTCCGCACACACACCCTCATCGCGCTCCCTGGTCCCTTGTATCAATTCAATTCTCCTCTTCAAATCAAAGCGAAATCTCGCACCTTTAAACCGGCCCACTCAACCTCGCACACCACAACCACCACCAATAACCACCGCTACCACTACCACCCCGGGCAAACAATAGTTCCTGCCTCGAGTTCCCAGCGCCAGCCTCATCTCTCCTCCCCTTCCTTCTTTCTCTCTTCCTTCCATCGTAATCGAAGAAGCAGCAGAACGAGACGGACAACTAGAATATCTATAGTCGCTCGCACGACCGCCGAAAAGGAAATACCTCTCCTTCTCCCCCCCCCTTTAACATAACAATATCTTAATATATCTCTCGTCGGCCCATCGTCGCCGACTTTTGAATGTCTCAAACCGCCTGAAAAGGTCTTCCTTCGTGTTGGAGCCCACCACGGATCCTCGATCTTCGTCTCCTTTGCCCGATTCCTCTCCTCCTACCTTCGACCAATCCCCGGATTATCTCTTCCGCCAGACCTCCGCCTTGAGTTCGACGTCTTCTTCTCCCACCCTCCCGTTCTATTCCCCTTTCGTCGACTCCCCCCCCTCATTAGGACCTCCGCCAGTCAGAGGACTTGGTGAAATCATCCATCAGGAGCAGGATCCCGCCCTCGTCCAGCAGAAACTCGACGACCAGGCGCTCGTAGCTCCCGGTTCTTCTTTCGAAGTACTACTCGCGGACCAAAAGGCAAAGGAGACAACAACAACAGCCTCGTCCTCAAAATCTCAACAAGCCGGCTCATCTTCAAAGGACGACAGGGAGCCACCTCCCCCGTACACCGAGTCTTCTAGCCCGCTCCGATCCTTCGCATTCTGTATGGCTGCATCTGTTATAACACAGGTCTCCCAGACCGCCGGTCCTCAGGTCAATCTCGCCGGTACGTAATTAACATTTTAATATAAAAAAAAAAAAAATTGACAATTGGAATTCATGAACAAGTCAACAGGACTCGCTTGCTAACTATAACTTATTCGCGTTTTTCTTGGCATAGACGGACCGGACGAGAACCTCACCCTAGATCTTCGGTAAGCTGCAGCTCTCGGTTCACGGCATATCCAAACACGCTTAATTGATGCAGACGCGAGAATTGCTAACGGCTTTCTATTACCTGTGGTTTTAGAGGAACGCAATTCGTCATATCTAGAGATGAATTATTGACTTTGCCCGAATTCGTTTTGCTATCATTGTTCCCCAATGGACTCTTCCCTGATGGCCAATTCCGTGAGGATGACGTCTACTCTGTCGATGTAAGACCTTTGATACCAGTAACACGAAATTCCGACCAATTCAGTCGCTAAAATCAGATGCATCTTAGTTTGACCCCGCCTGCCTCCAATATATGCTGGAATTCTTCAGAAAAGTCGGCTCCACGATACCTCAATCACACGATGACGAAGATACCGAAACCGATGTCTCACCGCCGAATAGCCCTTCGAATCTGCTTCAAGACCGAGCCGGTATAATAGTACTCCGGGAGGATCTTGACTTCTACGTGATACCCCCCAAAGCAGAGATATCCCAATCGCACATGTTGGAGGTGAAGCGAGAGTGCGCAAAAGTTTTGCTTTCTTACGACGGCATATTTTCCGGTCTCAGAAGGACAGACGAATCTGGAACTACTGAGCAACATCTCATTGAGATGTTGACCGCAGGGTGGGTTTACTAATCAAACGCCCGTTCCGTTATATGCACAATCCGCTCATACATTTGAATTAGTGGCTTCAACGCGGACGACCGATGGGGTCATCGTGCAAGAGAACCAAACAAGGCAGTTATCTGCTCGCTCGCTTTGGCTAGATTACGCACAGATATTCGACATGAGGGCGCCAACTCCAATACCGTTGGTATGGCCCAAAAATTGTTGCTTTTCTGGCGGAAACCTGCCGTAAGTTTCTCAACCACTCGAATATCGAAGGTTGCCTGCTAATATTTGCGACAGAGGCGGTGCTGGTGGGAAGGAATGGAGATTCCGGATGTACCAGGTGTCGATGGCAAGCTTAAAGTTTGGATCAGACGTGTCTGGACTCTAGAAATGGTACGAAAATGAACTTCACAGCAAAGGTTATTTGATACTAATCTGGTTATACAGAGCGTCATCGGTCTGCGTTAACATTCGACTCTAACAAGATTGGATTTATCGGTCCACACGCCCACCCTGCTGATTTTTGGGAGCATTTTTTTTCACGAAATATAAATTCCAGCGAGTCATACCAGCGATATGCCTTTCTTTACTCTCTCTTTTCCCCTTGTTTTCTTTTCTTTTCCATAACTCGATGCTAGATACATTTTTCTATTCGAGTGACATGGAAGAATACCCACTTCTGCTGACACTCGCCTTAGCATCCGTCTCCGAAATGGTACCACCACATTCCCACAGGATAGCAACGAAACGTGAATTTGCCGACCTTCTCGAGCTGAGCAAATCTGTTTATTCCCTTGCATGCATCTGTCAAACCCTTTTTAATGTCCGAATTTTCTTTCTTTCACTTTTCATATTAGCATACAACCTTCTCAAGTCCTTACCTATCTACTATCCCCTATCACGAGCTTTTGGTAATAATCCCACCCTTCTCCCTTCTTCCTTTCCAAATCCTTGTATTTATTAACCAGTTTGATTATTATTTCAACCTACAACCCGCACGTTCTACCTTTCATCACTTTCGAAAACATGTGGAATTTTGCAGCGTGTCGTTGATTCTTTTGCTTGTTGATTTGATTTTTGAGAATTTTTGAGATTTCACATCATGTGTATGAAGCGAGTAGGCTGACGGGATGGCTGTCCCGTTTCACTCAAGATATAGATATCATGAAGTTCTCTCAAGCTTCTTTATTTGGAGTCGTGGGTATAAACGTATGTATATATACAAATATGCATGTGTTATATATAATAATATATGAGCCCGGATCCACGGGCAAGATGGTATACAGATATGGACATGAATCGAACTTAAATTGTTCGTGAGAGATTGTTATTGAATATCCCTCAATCTTCTCTAAAAATCATCGTTATATTGGATTGAGTTTGTCGAGTCCGCTTTTTGAATCGCCTTCTTATTCCCCTTTGGTTTCGTAGGAAAGCTGTCATCGTCACTATCGTCCTCCTCATCGCCCATGTCGTCAAGACCCCAATCGAGGCCACTGCTACCCGGATCTTCTTCGTCCCCTTCTTCCCCCATAATATCGCTAAATAGCTTATCCATCTCCGCATCGTTTGGCGCCTCAGGCGTCTCGGCCTTGGATTCCGAGTCCATACTCAACCCGAAGCCTTGTTTCACCTTCGACGCGCGCCTCTTCAGAGGCCCGATATCCAACGTCTTCCCCTCCATCTCCACCAGATACTCCCCACCTTCTCCCTTAACCCCAACCCCAGGATCTCCACCCCCTCGCACCTCCTCTATTGCCTCCCGAAACCTCCACCCCAATTGGCCCTGAATACTCAACCCATACCCCATCTCCACATACCGTTTCAACAACAGCCGCCTCTTCCAATCGTAAAACCTCCAAAGATTACTCGGCCGCATCATATTCTCCATCCTATAATCCCGCTGCTTACTCTCTAACACGGCATTCAACCCCTTCTCGCACTCTCTGAGCAAATCCTCGAATCGCGCCGATTTACACGCCTCGCTGGGGTGCAGCGTTATCGTCCCCTTGATGTCCTGCTGCCGTATATCCCCCCGCGATGGATGCCAATCCGGTTTCAAATGCCGTACGAACCTACCAGTCTTGACATCGTAGCCTCGGTCTGCTAGCACCGTTTCCCACGCTGACCGCGTTTTGGCCCTCACTACTTTCCGCACGGTGGCTTGCTTCCCCGTGAAGTTCTTGGAGGAGGTGTGCATGTGCAAGAAGTATCCTATTTCGTGGTTTTCCTCGTGCTTTTGGAGCGCGGTGCGGAGCAGCGGGTGGAATGGGTTCAGCAGGACGGGAAAGGTGCGGAGTAGGAGGATGGCGGTGCAGTATTGTACTTTCATGAGCGGGGATCTGTAAACCGTGGTAGAGACGTTGTGGGATTGAATTGCGTTCATGTAGTTTTTGGAATAGTTTGCAATGTTGTCGTGGTTGGACCGTTCTTCTTCCGAGTCGGCTTGTATTCCTTTCTTCAGTTCTTTCTTTACTGCCCGAGAATGTTTTCTGTTGAGTCGGCTTTCTTCTCCTGTGGTGGAGTCGACGACGTGAATGTTTTTCTGGTGGGTGACGCCCTCGATGTCTCTGCCTTTGGGCTTGAACGACCATTCGCCATTCTTGGGGTAGGAGTCATTATTGTTGTTGCGGTATCGAGGTGGGTTTTCGGATCTGTAGTTTGAGGGATTGCCTTCTCCTGGCTTGAAAAATGTTCGTGGCTTCCGGTCTGCGGATGAGCTGGCGTATCGTTTTGGGATGGTGGGCGGGTAGATGATGGCGAGTGGGACGGTGTCTCTGAGATGTGAGGTTGGAGATCGTCTCGTGAGAATCGGAATTGACGACTTCATGGCAGGAATGGCGGTGAGAAGGTTGGAATCAAAGGGCACGTCCCAGTCGCTGCATTCCATTGTCTTTTCGTCAGTCGTCGTCGAAATGCGGCGAGCGATTTGAATGCGACGTTGTGCAGTTTCGATGAGGTCGTTAACGTTCAAAAGTGGTTGACAATCGCACATTTTTTCCACGTTGTGTTAACATGTCATTTCCCGCGCTAATCTCACAGGTCAATCTTCAACGCACCGAGACCTCATGGACTCGACTACTATTGTTTCATTTCAATATCACTTGATCGAGTACGTGAGTAGGAAGTATATATTTCGCAGAGAAAATCTTTGAATACCGGCAACCTCAAATTTTGTAGGCCATGCGGTTTCTGTTTCAATTGATTTTATTCTTTAGAATCTGTCGATATCCATGCGTGTGTGCTTTCAAGAATGCTTTTCAACATGCAAAATGCAAACAAGGAAATATGTAAATGCAGCTTCAAAAAACCCTTCCATCAATGACCGCAACGATGAGAGAAAAAATGTGAACAAGTAAAAAGAAAAAAGGAAGAAAAAGGTTAGGTATATACAACTAACTCGCCCAATGCAAAGAAGAAAGGTAAAAGGCATCGTGCGAAACAAGGTAGTAAAAACAGGATGGTGGTGCAAAAACCAAATAAACCATCCGAGCGATTATACAATATTATACAGGTTGGAAATAAACATTGCACATGAGAATCAACTCAGCTATGCCATGCAAATTGATGTTAATCCATACCAAAGATGGCTCTCCCGCGAGGAGGCCCCGCTGTTTGGGAATCGAAGCAGAAGTGGGAAGTCTTGCTATCCCTGTGTGCACCTGACACTTGAATCTCGAGTGAGGAAGCGGAATGGCTTGAAGGAAATGTGAAAGTATGAGAAGTCCTATCGCCGAACCAATGCACCAAAGGTAACATAACGAGCAAAAACAAAAAATAGAACCAAAGGAACCAAGACTCCGCAAAGAGATGATAGTAAATATGCAACCCCTAGACGATGATGTTTTTAAGGGAAAAGTCCCCCAATATGCTAGGTAGTAAAAAAAAAAAAAGGACAATGCAGATGATTTCGAGTAAAACTTTACATGATGTGTAAACTTTTCAAGTGATGCATGTGGACCAAGTGGTGTTTGAAAGAAGGCACAAATAATTCGGGAATTTTGTAATGAAAGGTGAGATGACTCTAGACAAAAGTCATCAAAGTTGAACGACGGCGGCGAGAATTAGGCCCCGATCTTATACGACCCTTCTGGAGTGTTTCAGGGCAGGGTTCTATCTCTTGCTCGACGGTCGAAGGATGTGCCGATGGCTTCTCTGTCAATGACAGATCCAGCAAGGCGTCCACGGGCACGACGGAATTTTTGTTGTCATCTTGAAGAAAGGCTGGAAGGATCTCTTGATAATTTGACAAGGCTTGCTGTAATAACATTTCCTCATCCGCGAATTTTTCTTCATGTTGAACGATAGGTCGTTTTTGTGCCTCAATTGCAGTTTCCAAGGCCTCTTCTAATTGTCTAATCAAGCCTTTAACATGGGCAACGAGCTCTTGAAGAGATGTGGTATCGAACTTCATTCTGGCCTCCGGAGTCGGTGCTTTTGAGGTCTGAAGCGGGGATGATGAAACCAAACGCTCCTTGGAGGGTTTCTCGGGAAGCTCGCGTTGCTGAACTCGAGCAACGATCGACTTTGCACTCGTGACGGCCTTCTTCTCGTCCTTGACAAGGGAAGGAGACGAGGACTTGCTGGAGAGGAACGGCTCTTGAGGCAGACGAGGGGTATTGTTGCGGCTGTGGAACAACTCGGAGCCAAAGATGTCGTCATCAGGAAGTATAACAGACGATCTACGAATAGGTTTTGGAAGGTGGATGTTTTCTTGGGAAGTATTGCTTGCCATATCAAAAGCATCCCCAACAGGAGTTCCCGGTTCCGCGATGATGGGAACATCGTCGTCAACCGTAGCAAGTGTGATGATGCCCTCTGCTTCGTCCCATAATGACGAAGACGAACCATTGCGAACACCTTCCGCAGTAGCCTTCTCAACAAGCTTCTTCAGGTTCTCTACCTGTTTAGCAAACTCTCGAACGTTGCCTAGGTGGCCCATCACGGTGGCTTGAGCATCCTTGATCGACTTGGGAATGATAACGTCTCCGCAAAAGTCATTATCAAAATCGTCATCCCAGTTCTCGCTCGCTAAAGTCTCAAGTTAGAACAAAGCCATGTCTACAAGTAAAGATCGGATGACTTACAATCAGCAAATACGCCAGCAACCGGCATACTCCGACTCCTAGTATGAGTGCTAGGCGCTCTTTGGCGTGACTTCTGATTATTAGAAGCAGTGATTTCTCGGCTACTTCTACCACTCTTCGTGATGCTCTCAGACCAATCAGATCCACTGACAATACGCTCTCCTTCCATGGATGGCGCATCCATTGACTTCCTTCCCACATCGAAGGTGTCAAGATTGCTCGAGTTTCGAGCGTGGGGACGTCTTCGAGGAAAGGTCGAGTGGACAGGACGTTCCTTGGAGTTTCTCTTGAAGGCATTGGCTAGGTCATCTTCAAGTCTCCGGATTGCTGAATCAGAGTCGCATTGGTCTCGGGATTTGTCTGTCTCGGAGGATTTGAAGGCGCTGGTGAAAGGGCTAACAGGATGAGACCTCGTCTGGGGGCGTGTGTGGGATGGTGTTAGACCGGTGAATGGTTCATCGGAGATAGACCAATTGGATTGGTTATGTGGGAACCCTTGCATCGGGTCGTCAAGGTTGATGGGAGAAGGCTCGAAAGGCATGTTCGGAACACCCCGCGAGGGTGGTTGTTCATTGCCATTGAACAAGGTATCCAGCTTTGGAGGATGGGTAGGAGAAGCGCGAGTCCTCAAAGAATCAAAAACGGTATCAGATAAGAAATCCTGTTCAATGTCGTCACTACCAATTAGAGTGGATGCTCTCTCGGATACGAGTAGGGATGGCCGACGTGCATGAGATGACTCCTCTTCCTGAGGGGTTGGGTCCAGGTCCATGGCAACAGGTAGCGATTCGACTTGTTCCTGTTGCTGATGGGACGCAATTGGGGTGAGGGGCGAATTCGGCGAGTGGGCTGGCGATATTTCGTTAGGGATGAGACGAACGGTGGCATTTTCGTTCAATCGGTACGCATCGGGGTTTTGGTTGCTTTGTATGGTCGGGAACCCATCCGAGCTAGCTGGAGGGTCGTATGTTGCACTGGGTATGATAGAGAGACGTCTTCGCTTCCTGGCAACATTGGGTCCCGGTCCGAATTTTGTAGAAGTGGATAGGAAGCCGGAGATTGACAAAGAACGTCTTGAACGAGCGCCCGCGGAAGATGCCGCTGGAGACGCCGCCCTAGAGCCATCATAGCTAGACTCCACATCGGCTTGGTCTTCAAATTCAATGTCGGGTAGATCTTGCGGACCGTGAGTGATATCGACGGGCTTAACGAGGGTCGGTTTCCATTTCGGTGACGGGAATATTCTTTTTATCCAACCAACCAGCGGACTCCTTGGAGGTGACATGTTCCTCGGACCACCGGTAAACTGAACCCTCCTAGGTTGTAGATAGAACTGCCAATCGTTGATATATTCGGGTTGATACGCAACAGAGTGAACGCTGCTCTGGAAGGAGAACGGCAGGCTAGAGCCTGAAGGACTCGAAAGTGATTGTGATCCGTAAAGGATAAAGCTTGGGCCAATTGTCGCAGGGCGGTCAGTATCGTCAGGAGCGGAAACTGTGATGGGTGTCTTTTGAGAGTTTGATCGGCCCAAAGATTTTAATGTATTCGATCGAGATCTGTTCTTGATTCCAACGGAAAGCCTCCGAGCGAGACCGGTGAATGACGATTGCGTAGTAGAGCTAGGTTCCGGAGGAGTGACGCTTCTTCTCTTCAATGCAGCCTCTGAGAGCCTTCTGTACCACTTTCGCTTGGTGCCGGCGGTAGAAGACGATGCGGGAGTCGTGGTTTCTTGGGAGGAGGTTGTCATATTGGTTGGAGAGCAACCACCGGATCGTGACTCTGTCGCCGACGAAGGGAAAGAGACGGGTGAGGCCCGTTGAGACGAAGACACGTCCGAAGAAGGGAGTTGGATGTGTGAACTACTCCCCATCGTCGTGTCGACCGGTTGGCCAAAGGTTAGGCCGCATGCTGCGACACCAATGGTGGAGGTGGCGCAAAGCTGTCGTATGAAGGACAATTTCTTGACATCAGCATCCACGACATGAGATAGAGATATCGGCGAAGGTAAAATGATGAGCATCATGGTGAATGATAATACATGGACATACCGTCGACACAGTCTTCATTGTCAGAACATTCCCTTTGGATACACTGTCGGCACTTGAAACGGGTATAAATATATATCTGTCGGGTCGGATTCCAAGGTGGCTAGTAATTTCGGGACGTCGATGTCGATGAAGGGTCAGCTAACCGCTTGGGACAGTCAGGCAATTGTGATAATCGGGTATGTCGATACTCTGAGAAGTCCACACTTGGTAAGTATAGAGGGTCCCAGGCTAGGAAGTGATAATAAGAAAGGACCGGTTTAGCAACCCCGTGAAGGGTATGGTTTTTAGGATCTTGAAGGGTAGAGGTACTCAAGAGAGTAGTTTTCGAGGATTGAGAGGGATGGGAGGTGAGGGTCCCGAGCGATCGTAATAATGAAAATTGAAAACCCCGAAGGGAAAGAAAAGAAAAGAAAAGAAAAGAAAAGAAGAATAATAATAATAATAATAATAGTTGGTAAATTGGGGAAAATTAGAAATCCCCAGAAAAAGTAAAATAAAATTAGAATAGAATAGAGTAGAAAAATATACGAATAGCACTACGATTGTGCTAATGCTGTCTCCACCACCACTGGAAGGTAATAATGTTGGTTAATGGTCCGGATGGCGACGACGAAGGTGTTCTCTTCTCTGTCTCTGGCACACGGTCTCCCTCTTTCTGCTTTTGAAGCCACCCGTGATTGATTGACTTTATTGAGGTATACTAACGAGAGAGCGAGAAGGACCCGGTACTAGTGAACTTTGGGAGCAAGTGGATCTAAGGACTAGTATTTGTAAGGTATCAGCATAGTTGTTGTGTATATTTTGAGGGTGTGTGTTTGTGTGTATGATGGGAGGTAATTGTGGTGGTGGTGGAGGTTGTGCGTGGATTACAGCTGTCAATAACGGGCTCCGGTTGCCTCGAATTGACTGGCCATCTGAAACAATAACAACGACGGGTGCCCCAGAATAAGCAGGAGGAACCTACCAGACTGGTTGATGGATTTGGTTATTAGTATTATTATTTTATTACTTGCTATTCGACGATTTGATGATTCTTATTTTTATTGTTCCCGTCGTGGTAACAGCGGGTTACTGAAAATAAAAACCGACGATGAGACGGGCGTTGCGTGTGAGCTGAAGTGCGTGTGTATAAGACGTGGTATCTCGCTGAGCTGTTCACCCTTATTTCGTTATTCTCTCTGGGAGAGAATCCCGTGTTCTCCTTCTGCTTCTTCTTCGTGTCTATTCGGACGACCTTATTGTCCCCCTCGCCGATGTGATGTGCTGCTCCTCCTTGCTGGCCGGGCTGACTGGCTGACCAGGCCGAGCGATGGGACAAGATGGCGAGAGAGAGCGAGAACCGTATGAAATACTGGTTGGCAGGTTATCCGTTATCTTTTTTTTTTTTTTCCCTTTGGTTGGTGGTGATACGCCCAATGGAACACTCTCTCTCCGCAGTGATAAGAGAGCGGAGGGGATGGCCCGACCGAGAAGCAAGAGATGTCCGGGTATCAATAACTCTACCTTTCTTGTTTCGTCCTAGTTAGTATTACTATTACTTATTGTGTTTTAAAAATTGCCCCGACGTCTATCAATCTCTCGAGGTAATGGTTCTCGACTCCGAGAAGACAAGATAGGTCCTCGATCGAATATGATTTTGATCTTTTGTTTATTCGACTTTTTTTCTACTGATGGCCTCCCTCGTCTAAAAAAACCAAAAATGTGACATTGGAGGACCGCCGGAACTAAAAAATCTTAGTGCCTGCTGCGATGAGTTGTTAATTGTTTCGTCCAATGCACGCCAATAAAATCAGGCCAAGATGGGTACCGGTGACCCGGCAGCAGTATGTGAAAACGCGCAGCGGGAGTGGTATCGGGGACCTGTCACAAATTGACAGAGGCCAATCACGCGGCAAACTGCACTGACAGTCACTGTCACCCCGATAACGATAAAGCACCGGCACTGTGCGTCTGTGTATGTACAGCAAGCGTGCCTCTCTCTCACTCCGTCTCGATAGAAAGAAAACAGCAAATGAGATTTCAAAACGGAAGAGACTAAGGGAAGTTGATTCCAAAAGGCTGCGTTCACGGAGGGGTTCGTCGTATATCAAAGGCTCGGATGGACGGTGGAGACTTGGTCAGTGCAAGTGTTTGTACATGTACATATACGTCCACTGCGAATTGAAGTGGGCAAGTGTTATTGGGCAGGGATTCAAAAAATAAAGAATTAAAAAATTGAAAAAAAATAAAATATATACAGCAAGGGAGGGGGACTTGTTTCGAGGGCCTAATAATACTATCAGCCCAAACCCAAGCCCAGCCCAGGTATCATCCAGCCGCTCTGCCACGGTGAGCTACTTACTTTAATTTCTTCAACAAATATATCCTCCACCGAGCAAGCAAACCAAGACCAAAGCAAGCAAGCCAGTCAGGCGCGGCCAGTCCTGATGCGAGACGCACGTGTGGGACTGCAGCAGGTGTTTAGTCGAATTATCGTCGGAAAATCTGCCGTGTAGTGCTGGCACCAGACCAGGTTGACAGCAAATCACCTCAGCTCTGTGAGGCGCTGCTATTGAACCCCAAAAAAACACCAGAGCTCTCGTATATTTGCTTTGTCTGTTCCTTTCTCCGGCCTTGTTTTATTTTCGATTTAAAAATTGCAATTATCGTTTGTCGAGTCTGGCAGAGATGCATCTACGAGGGATGAGACAAAAGAAAAGAAAGTGAGGGGGAAGGTGGATTCCCAAGTAGGCGCTACCGCTGCCGTCTGCCGCCCTGTCCGTCGAACGGTGGACTTGAAGGCTTGGGGGCAAATGTACGCAATTGAAAAAAAATTAAATTTTAAAAATTTTATATCAACTAAGAAAGGAAAATGCGGGATGGGTAAAGACGTCTGTGGGAGTGCCGGGACGATAGAGGCGAGAACGAAACAGAAGGCGGGACAGGTGACTGACAGGATGGATTGACGGCAATACGAAAAAAGAAACGCACAAGCTTGGAGACGATTCCGGCGTCCTAAGACTGTTCTAATCCGACTCTCGTCTTTCAAGACCTTTTTGAGATAGAGACCCTTGAAGAACTTCGGCTTTTGGTCTCGCCCACATGCGAACAACTGTCAGGCGTCGAAAGAGAGAGAAAAGAGGCGTTCATGCAGGGCTCCAATGGAGAGATCGTGAACACCCTCAAAATGAACGCGGGCAATTGCGGGAAGCACGCCTTTTTTTGGATCTTGACAGGCCAAGGGCAAATGCAAGTGCTCAGGAGCGCCGGATCAGAGGCGAGTTCTTCATGCTCTTTTTCGAATGCGGAAATGCTAACGAGTCAGCGCCGTTTGGTGTGAGTGTTGAAGGATATAATAGGTTGAAGAGATGAGAGGGAAGGAAACTTGAACAGCAAAGCAAGAAAAAAGATAAAAGAAAAACCAAGGTTTCTTTCTCTTTTCTACGCTCGCATATTGAGGCTCATCGTCTTTCTGCGGGGGTCTTTCAATCGTTTGAATGGCTACCAAATAATAATTTGAATCCCAGAAGAATGAAGGTTGGAGATTTTGGTATTGCTGTTGTTGCGGGCAACTACCAGCTGGGAATGGTATCACGACGTAAAAATATCCCCAAAGGAAGCACTTGAAACGACTTGGAAAAATCTCATTTCTTTTCTCACCAAGCGAACAAGCATCAGTACCCGCCCTCGAAGCGACAGGTTGGTGATATTGGAGGACCGTCACCAACGAGTGCTCCAGTAAAGCACGGCCAAATCGAGGCTCGTGATACCTCAGGCCAGCCCTTCTTAGCCAAATAATCTTCAAATATTAAATCCCACACTAAGCTTCCATTCCTCGGAGCGTGCTGTCCACCGACCCCGCCAACAGGCAAAAAACATGAGCAGCAATTTCACCCCTGCCCAATTACTTCATACTTCGTGTTCATCAGGTTCAATTGGATGCGTGTGGAAGGAACTCTGGCTCGTGATAGGCAATCATTCCATGGAACGTTTCGAACGCGCCAAAGTTTGCTCCGTGACTTAATATCTTCATCCTAAAGAAATTGCAACCGCGAACCCTTCTTTTTTTTTCTTTCTTGCAAAAAGATTAATAAAAAATAAACTTCAACCGCCTAAACATGGTGGTCATAAGATTGACATTTGTTTCGCAATCTCTTCTCCCAGTTAGGTCATCAGCCGGCCTATCTCTGCGAACGAGGTAAGCCGATTGCGGCATCATGGCATACCTCTTTTGCCTATCGATAAGATTAATATTTGGGTGTAATTTCGCTTTCGCGTAGGACTTCAAACTCAGCCAGCTAATAAGATAGCATTATAATATGGCGTGAAAACATCCCACCCCAAGGCGATGATATCCTGAGAAAAAGATTGCCACGTGACGGATAATATCTCCTCCTCAATAACTCATGCCCCACGGCGGTGAAATGGTCGCCGCCCGCATCTCACGAACATACAAGATGTCGTCGCACTGCAGCGGAAATTAAAAAATACCAATTCGACGCTTGTCTCCAAAGACATGGCCACCTGTTGTTGCGGTTAAAAAGGCCCTGTTGTCTCACACATCCCGATCTGGAAATGCAACGTCACTGCAACACATATATCGCTCCCGATCTCACTCTGCATCTTGTATCCCCATTCCCATCCCACGAAGCTTTTCTGGGGAAGGCGGGATCGCGACCGGAGCGTCAGTTATGCAGGTACCCTAAACATACATATACATAAATATCCACTATGCATCGCGTCGCATCTCTTCGATATCCGGAGTCGACCCTTTTTGTGTACGCCGTGTGGGGACACAATAGTCTCAAACGTTACGTCCATGCGACGAAAAGTTAGGAGTGGCTCTACGGAAACGATTTCCTGAGTTAATGAATTAGGGCTCGGAATGGAATTATTTCCCAGGCTATAGCAATAATACGCGAATATGACATTCTTTCCCTTGATACGCATATAGTATTATGAATTCTCTATTGGGAATAGGGCTGTTGTTGGTCTAGAACGAGGCGGCCTCTCCTCTGCCGATAATTGTCACCAGCCACAGGGGTGATCCTAGAAGATATATTTCAAAGTGAATACAGTAATACAATAGTACAGACGAAGCAAACCTTCTCATACACAATATCGTCCACTTATGTTGGTAGTATACTGGATTATGAAGCCGATGAACCCCAGTTTTCATCGAATTAGTTAAAAATTACCAGATCCGTCTCGTTATAAAAGCCATATTGCCTATCAATTACTCTCACCGCTTGTTCTAGCATCTCCTAGGTTGCGATCACCGTCACTAGTATTGAAAGCAAGAGTGATGCTCATTGGCTTTTGACTTCAATTACAAGAGGTATAGCGATAATATTGTAAAGAATATACCGAGCGGGGCGATTCGAGACGAAAATAGGCCAAGCGAATGACAATATTACTAAGAGACAGTATATATCAAATGGATAGTATCTCGGAAAGGCATCCGCGGTTTTACACCATCGTAAGCAAGGCAGGGATCATCGCAAGTACATTGCACATGTTAGTGTTCACAGACACGGCTCGGGAAGGGTTCTCTTTCGGAGTGTGCTCTAAAACCATGCCTCAATCGAGAATATTCACTATTCAGAGCTATCTAACCCGAAATAGAGCCTAGTATGCTACCTTAGATACGACTACGGGCTTCACCCTTCGCTAAAGTTTGACAGCATTGGCGTATGCAGGTATGTATATATTAAGTATGTCGTAGCAAGGTTGGCAACGATTCGTTGAATCTTCGCATATGTGGCTGGCGTGTGGCTACAAATCGGCTTGAAGAGGGATTCCTCGGTGTCCAGGAAAGAAAATAATCATAATATGGTAGTGACCTAACTAGAATTGATAACTTACTCGATTAGGCTATGGTCGCTGAATTGATTGGTCGATGGGAGTAGCAACATGAACAGAGGGCTGCTCGTGCTAGTAGACTTTCCCAATTTTAGCGCTTTCGCATAGACAGATCTCCAATTTAACGTAATTAACCAGACGTGGTTGTGCGATAGTAGTATCTCCGTCAACTGACGGGCACATTTTTAGGAGTTTGCCTAACTGAGGGTGCTGGCGAGCAAAAGTACAACATGTCAACACGAGCCGAGTTGCAGCATATCGAGCTCTTAGATAGCGTGTACACGAGTACTAGTAGGCTCGTAGGTATAGATCTGTCCTATGGGTTTTGTTTGTATTTGACGATTGACTTGGGAGTTACGTGTGGTAACGGAAGGCATTAGTTCCCTATGTTGATCAGTTAGCTTGGTTTAACTTCAACCTGGGTCTTGCATGTTTACACTCATACTCACCAAGACAGCCTTCGCAAATTTGGAAAAATTGCTTCGTTGATATAGCTGTATCGAATACTTAGTGGTTAATTTTGCGGATTTAGAGAATAAACAGGGAGCCAGTGACATTCGAAACTAGATATAATATGCGAAAACTACCAACTCGAGGGCAAGTGAGTGTGATAAAATAAGCTTAATTTATGAGCGAGACATCACTCGGTCCAAACGTCACGGATCGAGCCAATATGTAGGTAAGACCATCCATTCTCCCTCTCAATAAACATAGTGACAGGTGGGTAAGACTAAAAGCTAACGTACTATCTTAAAAACAGCTTCTCCTTGCGAGAGATAAGGACGATACCGTGTGGGAGTACAAGGACTGTCTGTGAAAACAAGATCTGGGCATGCAATGCAACATACAAACCCCTTTAATTCATTGTTACTATTCCAACTGGTGGCATTATTGTATCTAGCAAACAATTTTCACATGTAAAGCAATCCGCATTGAAGTCACATCCCATGTCGCCATGATGCCATAGCCCACTTTTGTCACAGACCGCTTGGCTTGGACGACGGGGCCGGTCGAGACTATCAGCGAATCCGACAGCGTGCAGTAGTCCCCAGCTGACCTAGCCCACTCTTCCCAGAACTCCACTCCGAGTCGACATACCCCACGCCTATTCAAACTCGTTCTCGTTGTATATTCGTTCTTGTCGTAGGGTATTGGTCTACTGCGGTTAGTGGGTCTTCGTGAGCAAAAATACGAGGTTGGCGTGTTATCGGACGCTGGGCTTGTATTGTCTTTTATTCTTTCTCCCTTCATAACGACCCGATTTGATTTCGCTTTGACATTCTAGTTGACCACTCGGATTCTCTCCCAGAGGTTTTCCCCTCCAGGGTTCGTTTGGCGCCATCCTGTGATGTTGGTATAACTTAGAATTCATAATCTGATAGTATATATGACGTGTGTCTCAGAATGCGCGATATAAGTTTGATAAATTTCTAAAGAAAATCCGAAATGCATTTGGGGTTTTGCCAAGTGTGATTTGCAACAGGGAAGTTGCTTATACTTGCTTGAGAAGCTCTTAAAATAGAGCGTGGGATGGCACTTAGTTACGCAATCTCAGATAACCATTTGAGCCCCCTTTTTTTTTTTTTTTCTCCCCTCGCAAGTGATGATATTCAATTCATTCTGCGAAAATTTTGAGCCTTGCAATTGAAAGTCTGTGATGCATTATGCCAGTTGCATTATGGCGTCCTGGGTGCATATCAAGAGTACGCGGTTAGGCTGCCTGCATATCTGCATGTGCGGGTTTGAGGTTTATTGTCTCAATAAGAAGCGACCTTTCTTCCCCCAGACGCCTGCAGCTACCAAGATCTCAGGATCGGATTCGAAGCCTTGGAATCTTAAGATAGCGAGGAAACTCGGGGCTTCATCTGTGCTGAAAACGAATCAAATTTGGTGGTGGACAGCAGGCGCGTTGTTGATGCTAAGTGGGTCCAATGTTTGTTGGGAACGGGAAGATATCGGCAGAGAGAATGATGATATTGTTGCACTGGCCTGTGCTCCATTCAGTTTCTGCATGAGATTTCCATCGGCATTTCTACTGATTGCTATTTTGCCAGCAAGTTATCGGAGTGAAGCCGTGGGACTCATTTAGAGCATACGAGGCAAAAAGAAAACAAGTTAGTTGCTCAGATACTTGCCTACTTACTCGAGGACGCAGTACCGAGTACCTGGCGGTTTCTCTTCCCAAGTAAAGATAGAATACTGGATAACTGTTGAGTACTTGATGGTTGAGATCGAGTACTTGAGTTCAGAAATCCAAAGTTCCAGCAGGTTTCTTGAAATCTGCGGTATATGTTAGGAATCATCTGCGTCGCGTCAAAGGGGGGGAAATTTTGGAAAATGGCGCAGATTGGGGGAGACATTGTTGGATATTTTGGTTGGAGTGTGTTGACCCCCGCGGGATGGAATCGGTCTCGCTGCAACGCCGACACCATTATTAGTTGAGAGAAATTTGAATTCCGAATTCAAAGACGTAAGAGGGCTGATATTGAATTCTTGATTGATCGCGGTTGGGTGGGAGAAGTATGATTGAGAAAGAGGGAATTGTAAGGAATAATGGAGAGAAAATTGATGCAAGACTCGCAGATGGAGATGGCCGTCAACCGGCCGCGGACATATTACTTGATACCTTCGATCTGGCCCATCGTCGATTCTGGAATTTGCCGAAGCAGAGCTTAAAAAGCCGCAATCCCCATATTCTGGTTTACGACCTTTTCAGCGAGGCCCTGTTTTCAGGCAGAGAGCCGCGGTTGCGCACTTTGCATATGGGTGATCGTATTGCAAATTGCCAACGAGGCTCCTGGCCCATGACATGTATTTAATTCTGCCATGATTCAATGCACCGAACTTTGGGGTATCCTGGGCCGATGCATCGCATTCCAGTCCGCCTAGATATCAGAAACCCATGCTTCCTTAGGTAAGTATTATAGATATATCTCGCAGATACCGGGCGTCCAAGTTGACAACGCGGAACTCGGCAAGCCGGGACGCCTTCCCGGCTAAATATGGTAGATGTCTTTCGAAAAGGCGTCAACCTATCGGGGGATATGATTGCGTGTAATTCCAGGCGCTTGTGGCTTCATTGAGCTTCTCACTGATATCTGGTTTCGTATTCGCGGTTTGATGGATGACTGATAGATTCACCATCACTTTGACTGGCTGGATCTTCAGCTCCAGAGCTCATAACCGTGCACGGAGCATTTCCGGGGCAAAAGTACTCTAGGAAAACTCGCGAGTGTGGAGCCTTCAAACAAGGTTCTTTTTCACAGAGTGAGAAAGAAGAACGTGGGTATTCAGGGTGCCTACAAAATGCGGGGTTGATATATTGCAGCTGAGGGATTTAAGTCTATTGATGAACCGCAGCACAAGCGGTAACAAAGAGGAGGGTTAAAAATATGAAAAGAGTCAGCAGAGCTCGATGGGGCTCCTTCGTGAATCCCTTCAAGAGGTGGTTGAGGGCTTTGTAGAGGACCGGGGTCCGGGGGGGCGGCGAAGGAGGGGGAGCTGGGTGGCACACTAAAACTCTGGAACGTATCGCGGGTTTCTCAAGAAGTAATTTATTATATTTGGGATTTGGCATTATGATATGTAGAATACAGCGGACGAGGGTATAGTACGAGAAACAGAAAACGGTAATGCCGATCACTATAATCAAGTTTGTGCACCTGGTTCTTGTCTGAAAAGAATAATCTCGGATTGTTTGAAGTATCGGCGGGCATCTGCGAGGTGGTTGCGCACATTAGCATAACCAAACTCCATAAATTTGGAAGAGAGGGCCGATGGAAATCACGGGAGCCTGAAGCAGCAAATGGGATCTGGTTTTTGCGGACGACCAACAAATCGGCCAGGAAGCTGAAACATGTGGGTTGTCGAGGTGGAGTGGCCAATGAAAAACTAACCTTCGTCTATAAGTACTAAGCTGAGGTAGTACCTTGTCGAGTATTTTTTGTTAACTTCCCGGAATGTGGGGGTTAGATCAAAGCCACCTAAGAATAATCTTATCGGTATTGTCTCGCCTGATTCAAAAGTCAGCATTTTGTTTCGACTAGCAAAAGGTGGATCCTTATAGCACGTAGGAAACTACGATCCCATGTTGGAAGAATCTTCAGGTGACAGATAATACCTCGAGATGGCGAGCCGTCCATAATCTATGCGAGTTTCGCGGAGTTAGTTAAATTTGGAATCTTGCAAGGAGGTGAAAAACTATGTGTCTATTACGCACCTCAAATCTGACCAATGTTTCGCTTTCGTTATATTGATTTGGAGGCGTTCCGGTCGTCTCGCGCCGAATTATAGAGAGCTCCATGTGCTTAATCTTCAGCCTGACGAGGAGGAAGTATATCCTCCCGACGATGACGTCTTTGAGGTGATATTTGTTTTTCGAGTACTCGAACTCAATGTGTAAACAATCCTCAATACCCACATCCATTTTGATGGAGCTGTTGATTTCCGGGGGTTGTCTGTACGAGTACACCCAGATGTCCTTCTCCCGGATAACATCTGCAAGCCGTCGGGAAACGGTTACTCGAATGAAGTAGCGTAACTTGACGTTGATTCCATTGTATGACTCGTACTGCTTCTCGACGTTTTTGAACTCGAAGTCGTAGGTCTGGGGGTGCTGGAGATCTCCCGGAGCTGCGAGCTCCTGACCGAGGGAGAGGAACTCATAATGATTTCCACGATCAAAGAACATTTCTTCAGAGATAAGGGCGGTGTCAGTGCACATCCAAAAAAGAGAAAAAAGACCCTGTAAAACGGACCTATTGTTCCAATAAACTGGACCTTGATGCCAGTATGCTCGAGCCTCTTCCCATCCTTGGGGCGTATTGTGACCCCGCCTTTGACGGACTCTCCGTCTTTGTAGAGAGGACATTTTTCACGACGGTTCTTGTCGAGCTTGACATCTACCATCTGCCTATCATCTTCAGAATCTTCCAGGCGGATGTCTATGTCAAGGGGTGTTGAAAAGAAGTACGACATTGTGGCGACAAGTTGCTGCTTGTTGGAAGCCGGTTCGAACCCGGAGCTGATCGGAAGCTTCGGGAGGTAGAAGAGGGTAACTTGGATGATTAGGGGACCGGCGGTTCCAAGTCGTGGAAGATAACGGACTGTCCACGAGACGGCTGACAACAGTACGTATACGTGATGTTGCGCGGTTGAGGTTCAACGTAGTTGCGTCGTTGCGCTCGCCCCAGCTAACGTTACGTTAGGGGAACGCTGCCAAACGTGGAGGCGCCTCGAAGTGGCGGTGCAACATGTGGCTTGACGGGTCCAACGACATCCACAACACAAAGTTCCCGCACCAGCCACATCCCACTTGCGCACCTGCCATCCCCCAACCCCGTCTCCGTGCTCCGCGATCCAACTGCGAATAATACAAGGTCGAAAGAGTCCGGACGACGGCGAATGATGCTGGCAATTTCCCCGCATTTTCCAGGCTGCTGGTAATGCCGGCACTCATCGGTCTATTATTCCCGTGTTGGCTATAGTTTCTCGAGCTACTGGACGGGTACATGTCCACGTACGTGCTGTTCCAGGACGGGCTCCGTTCAGCCTGTCCGGTCCATCGATGCGCGGCAGGCAGCAAGCCTGTGACAGGGAGAGTACCATCGACGACATCAGATTTTTTCTATTCTTCCATTTTTACAGCCGTAGGTCGGTACATGTATAGGTACATGCATGTTTTGTAATATTGCTTTGCTTGGGAGCACAACGCAGCTGTGCCTTCAGAGACATATATCACATCCCCAGCATTGCATCGTCATCGCAATTGGGATGAAAATGAACTCTCTTTGGCATCATGGCCACTGTGTCATCGGTTCCGTTGCTGAGGTTGCATGTTTTCTTTTTTTCCTGTTGAAGATGACGACAGATTTACTTCATTTTCAACAGTCTCGTTAACCAAGTATTTCGAAGGGTGAGTGAACATTCTCGGGTTTTCACATTTAGTGGTACCGCCCAATCAGGAGCTACCAAGATGTCAACTAACATCGTCATCAAAGCCTCGCAGCAAGCAAACAGAAAAGATACTTTTTTAGTGCCTACGGATGATCCGCATCTACGGCTCGCGGGGTGCATGATTGAACGTTGTAAGACGGTCTGCACAATCGTGGTCAGTCACGAGGAAGCTTCTCCTCGGATCCACTTCACAGTGAGTTCTTCGATTCATGTTGCATATTGATTCGAACTCAAACTTGACCCATTGCAGTTTTTTTACTACCCCGGATTTTGCTAATTGTTCTCCCCTTCCCCCAGCCGCTCGTTACAAGGTTCTTCGCTGATGAGTTGTCAGACCTACTTCTCCATCTTGATTAATCCTCAAAGCCGCGAAATATTTTACGAATCATAATATGCATCGTGCATTTCGAACACGAATGGGATTTTGAGACGTCCTTCTTTCAAAAATGCCTCGTAGAAAAACGAAGTCAGGCGATCGAGCCTTTACATTTGCGTGCATTATTTGTGCAGCAAACGAGGTGCAAAAAGTTCAACCGCAAAATGTTACCACGACTGCATGTTCATTTACAGGGCAGAGCAGAGGGACAAAAAGGGCCTAAAGGGCTCGGAGAAGACCAGAATGATATATTGGCTCCCCCCTTTGATGGCTATTTTGTCGCTCCCTGGCTTCGCATGCTGCTCGACCAGGCATTTTCACAGCCCAAGAATAAGATACTTCGCGGGGTACATATTGTGGAGGAAGCAAGGTGGTCCACCGACAAACAAATATTTCGACCGCCCTAAATCCCTCATCAGAGTCGGTAAGGGTTTGGCTGTTCGATCGAGGGGCATGCGCAGAGCTCGTTCCCGCAGCAGCAGCATTCATTTGAATTCACCAAAAATATTTGTTGAACAATCAAATATCCATCGTGATGATGAAGTGAGCGGTTGAAACACCACGATGATGATGCTAAAACGATGTCCAAGTGCGTTGCGCCGCGGCCGATCCCCCAGAGCCTGCAAATCTGGGAGAACTCTTGATCGGCGAACCAGCGAGATTGCCAGGTTGGGCGAAGCGAAGGAGTTCGCCACAGCTCTTCTGGCCCTCCCCCGTTTCGCATTACCAACCAAACGAACGAGGAATAGGCTGCGCGGGTGGGGGTTTCCAGCACCTACGAGCTGAATCATGGGACCAAAGGGAGGTAACGCTAGTTGGAGCGTGGGGAAGGAACGAGCGGTTCCTTTTTTTACTTTTTTTACCATGCAGGCCAATGCATGCAGAGGAGATACAAACGAGTGCGCTCTCGTTACTTCCACAAGCCAAAGCGTCAAGGTTGAAAAAAAAAAAAAAAAAAAAAGATGACGGCGGTTGAGAGTTTTAGTCGATCTCCTTGATCGATCATCAGCTCTATTATAAGCCACGGAAACTGGCCTAAACTTGGGATGACTATATAAACACCAGCTTCTTCCCAGTTTCATACGTTTGTTTCACTAGTCATCAAGCATATTCACACTATCCAAGACAAGATATCAATTGGCTTCGAAAGTTCAAATTCACCTTTATATTGAACCTTTTCAACTACATTATACTTAACAACCGTTCTTTTACTTGCGATCGCTGTCGCTATAAGCCACCAAAATGCATAGATACTCTCTCAGATCCTCCGTTCAGGTTCCTCTTCCCAAGATGGATACCTTGAGCCTCGACCTCGACTCTGTACTAGCCCGTCGCACTTCATTCCACCAGTCGACCGTTCAACAAACACCCTCTGTCCGTCACATTTGGATTATCACTGGTCCAGCAGGGTGTGGAAAGAGCTCCGTCGCCGCATATCTTGCCAAATCTCTCGACCTCCCATATATTGAGGGAGATGATTACCATCCTCCAGAAAACGTCAAGAAGATGTCGGCCGGAATTCCTCTCAATGACGAGGACCGTTGGGGTTGGCTCGATACTCTCCGTCAAAAAGCTAGCGAGGAACTCGAAAGCGGAGCCTTGGGATGCGTCGTTACATGCTCGGCCTTGAAGCGTAGATACAGAGACTTTATTCGACAGGTTGGCCAGGCTGAAGTGGGAATCGTCGTCCGCTTCGTCTATCTCCGTGCCGATGTCGAACTTCTCATCCAGAGAGTTAAGGCCCGCAAGAACCACTTCATGAAGGATGATATGGTTCGCAGCCAATTCGTTGCCTTGGAGGAGCCAGATTCCTCTGAGCCAGACGTCGTCTCGGTCGATGTTTCGGGGACTCTCACCGAAGTCCAGCACAATGCTCTAATCGAAGTTCAAGCCCGAATGCTCGAGTAAATCCAACGCTAGCGATACAATCCATATTTCACAGCTCGATCATTACGACCATTACGATATCTCTCACAAAAGCATTGGGCAATGGAGTTTTGATTCTTTATTTAATTTCATTTCGTTTTATTTCTTTTTTCTCGAAAATATTGCTGGGACTTTCATTGGTCCCTCTGGAGGATTATTTTAGCGTCGGAGTTACCAAAATACCATGGGCATTGTTTGGGGGTTTGGATATTGTCTGCGATACCGCATCTTTTTATTTCTTATGGAGGTTTTATTCTTTATGGGGAGGAGGTTCACCTGTACAATAGCGATAATTCGACCTCACAGAAGCGGATCTTCTGTAAAATCCCCTTTTCTTCTCTCTTCACCAAACCATTAGCTAGTATTATTTTATTTTGTAATAACGAATCTTAACTCTTTTTTCTTCCGAAAGAGGACTCCAAAAAAATGAATTTACATTGTGCAGGCTAGTCTCGGGGAACTGTTCATTTTCCCCCTTGGAACATCAAAAGTAGGACAGTATCAAGAGGGAATCCTGGCTAGCGTCTACTAAAATACTTACGAATCGACGATCCAAGCCTGCACTTGGGTATTTATGTGGGAGACCATTACGATTCTAGAGACATGTGCCTCATGGAAATGTGCAGCCTTCTCTCCGTCTCACGAATCCACCCGTTAACTGTTTCTGGATTTCCGGAAGTAAATTCTTTAACGGTCGAAAATAGGCTAAGCATTCTCAAAGTGGAATTGATTTGTGTGCATGAGCTTACACATAATAATAACATCTAGAGCTATATGTGTAGATTTTTTTACTTTTTACTTTTTACTTTTTTAACTTTTCTCATCTCTCGTGACTTCTTCTTACGAATTTCCGTCAGTTACCGGCAACTTGGTTCCAAGGCACAATATCTGTTCGGCTCTTAATGCTTAATGACGTGACGTACCAAACGCCTGCGAATGCAGCTTTAAGATACAATTTTATCTTCCATCCAATAGGATCGTGCGCAAAGAATAGGATTTCCAGACGATTCATCGGCTACCGGACCCCAATCCTAAGAGCATCGATGCATCGTGTTATCTCGATGTTAGGAGACTGAGGTATGTTCTTATTCTACGAAGGATGTACCTCGTATTTTCGACCATGAAGCTGTTCCCCAGCCAATTGCAAAGGATCCTCCTTTTCATCTCACTTCATGAAATTTATCGAGCGTCAAAAAAAAAAATAAAAATAAAAATAAGAATGTGGAAAAACGAAGTTGTTGTTGGTAAATTGCTTTTTCGAACGTGGAGGTTCTTTTCTTTTTGAAAGTTGTCTCCAAGGATTTTATTTCGTTCACGTAACAACCCGAAGCAAGAAGGGCTGAGAAACCTTTCCATCCAAGAATGCTTGTCCCACGCTGGGATGTGCTCACAAAAAAAAAGGCCCCGAAGAGCTCAAACGAGTCGCTGATTGGACCGACGAGCCCCTCGAATGGGAAAAAAGGGAGGGAGACGGAAAAAGAAAAACGGCGAACGTGGGAGCAGCCACATTCTTCTTCGATCGATGGATCCAACTCTTTGGGACTCATTCCTATTGGCTGCGTAGCTGCTGGTGCAACCACCAAATTCCAACACCACCATCGAGCTTAAGCTCCACAGAAGCCAGAGCCAAAGAAAAAGAATTCCCCTTTTTCTTTCGAGAAAAGCTAGCAATCACCTTCCCGATTCAAAAGTCACAGAACGTTAGAACGTGGGCGTCAGACTGGAGGAATTATCAGCGTCGCTAGCTCGTCGTTCGACAGTACTCTGAAGAGGCATGGGCTCATGGATCCCTTGCTAAGGGAGACTAAATTAGCACATATTACCCGAGACCCGCGAAATATGCAAGCACCAAAAACAGAGAGACAAGGCTAACGAAGACGAAAATTTTTGTCAGAGTCCTTCCTTAGTGTGGGGGAATCCGAGCGGTCTAGAGGCGAATGGACATTGGAGATTACTATCGAGGCAATCAGTCACCCCAAGGCGAAGCGGTTACTCAAAAGTTCCAAAAAATTCTCCTTTGTTGGGTCCACCGGCACCGTGGACCATGTCAGAATCCCAACTTTTCGAAAAAGGCGTCTCAATCCATGTCCCGGGGGGGTTACTCCTCGTAGTATTCATTATCCAAAACACCCTCGGACGACGCAAAATGCGTCCGCATTGGACGTCGAAAATGCAAGGGTGCGGTGAAAAATTGGGGTTTCGCTCGCTAGCCATGTGTGCGTGCGAAATCAGATTGGTATCCGCATTCCCCAAGATTTCAGGATTGTCCACCAAAAGCCTCCTCCCCAGCGCGGACAGAACAATTCAATTGTGGGAAGACGACAAAACTTTGACAAATTTGAAAACCCACAGACCCACACGCACATCTCCTGCTTTCGTGCGAGTGCGAAATACGATTCAACAAACTTTGGAAAAAGGGATGAGAAAGAGGAATGTTCTCCGCTGAACTAAGCATTCAGGATTTGCACTAATATCGTTCAAGTCCCAACATCCGATCGCTCAATTGCCGACGCATTCCGCCGATCTATTTTGTGGGGTGCTTCTCCAGAAAACGCTGCTTTAGTGCGAAAAGCAAAGGCCCCACTTTCCGATTTTTGGGATTACCATTTCCGTTGCAAATTCCTGTTCTGCCTGATTTCTCCAATAGTATTTCGTGGGGAAGCAAAATTATTTCCCAGAAAAGAACCCGAAAGGAGGCTGCTGCTTGCATGCGGCTACATGCTCGACGATGTTCGAAAACCCGTTCGAGGCTACTGCAAACGCCATTCGACTAGGCCAGCAGGTAATTCGAGACTTACCCAACTAGTAAAAAAAAAAAAAATCTTGGAAGCCTGCACACATGGAATGTCGTTTGAAGCAGTAATGTTCCCCTTGCATTCATGTACAGTCGCCTGCCAAAAGTCATACGAGTGGGGTCCAATTTCATTTATTCGAATAAGCAATATAGGTGTTGATCTGAAGATTTCTTTACCATGATGTTATTGATGCAAATGGTTGGTATACTAAATATTAAATATATATATAATATTGCTTATTCGAATAAATGAAATTGGACCCATTCGCATAACTTTTGGCAGGCGACTGTACCCATTGCGAAGTTGTTTGAACGTGATCATAGATGGCTCCTGCTATTGCATATAACGTAGTACCTATTGATACATGTGCGCATGTTATACATATCCCTGAAGGCTAAAATACATTAAGCTAGTCTAATATGCCAGTGAAAAACTTGTTGGTCGTACGCGACCGTGCAAAGGAACCCCCCCATTCGAGCAAATATTCAATTGGACGAAAACGTGACTTCCAATTACCTAAGTTTTGATATCAGAAGTTCCGGTTCCTCACAGTATTGCTTTACCAAACTTGCCATCCGGGCCATTGTTCCACCGTCTACCACGCGGTGGTCCGCAGACTGTAAATTTCGCCTCGTTAGCAGATCGTACATAAAATTGTGAATGTTTGCGAGAAACCAAAAGGTAAGAATGAAAAGGAAAAAGGCAGTTTAACTCACCCAAGAAAAGTTCACAACGGTCTTCGGCACGACCGCTCCAAGCTCATTGAACGCTGGTATCACCTTCATCCTCCCGATTCCCATGATCGCCACCTCACTTGTGACAATTACGGGTGCAACATATGTGCCCCCGACGTTGCCAATGTTGCTCAAAGTGATCGTCCCGCCCTTCAAATCTGCTGCTGCAAACTTGCCAATGGTTCCCGCGGCCTGTAATCGGTTCAATTCCGCAGCGATTTCCAAAATACTAAGATCCTGTACATTCTTGATGTTGGGGACCAACAAGCCCGCAGGAGTATCCATCGCTACACCAATGTTGTGGGACAGCCGCATGACCAACTTTGGTTTGGATTCGTCGGTGAGGTCGATCCTGCTGTTGATTAGTTGGAATTCCTCGAGGGCGACGGAAACAGCCTTGATGAAGAAGGGCATATATGAGATCTTTTTCACGGATTGGTCACCGGATCGTGCGAGATTCTTATTTATCGTGTTACGCAATGCGACTAGCCGGTCCACGCCCGCTTCATCGGCGTATAGGAAGTGCGGTATAGTGAGGGATTTCGTCATGGACTTGAACATTTGGTTTTGTAAGGGTGTCAGCGGGACGGTTTCTTCCTCGAGCGATTGCGTCGGTGCACTTCTCGGGCGACCAGCCTGCGCAGCTGCAGCGCAAATATCCGCGGGTTCCTCGACATATCTTTCGACGTCCTCCTTCAGCACTCTGCCGTCCTTGCCCGTTCCCGTGATCTTTGTGATATCGATTCCTCTTTCCTTCAATATCCGCCGGACCGCAGGCGTTGCCAATGCCCTATGCCTGCCGCTGTTCCCATTCTCGTTGGCATTCGCAATAGCAGCGGCTTGCGCAATGATTGGCGAGCCCCCTGTTTGCTGTGCTGCAGGTTCTACCTTTGGTTCTGGCGGCGCCGCCTCTTCCAGTTGCTGAGCATCTTCTGCCATGTCGTCGGCCATGTCGATATCAACGAGCGGTTTCCCGACTGTCGCCATATCACCAGCTTCGTAGTACAACTTCTTGATGACACCATCGTATCTCGACGAAATCTACGCATCATGCGTTCACACACGAATGATTAGCATCTCACTTTCTCCATTGTAGAATCAAATCCCGAGATGATTCTCAGAATTTGAAGATTTCTGTTTTTCTTTGGGTTACCAACCTCAACCGAAGCTTTATCCGACTGCACCTCGCAAATATTATCGAACTGTTGAACCTTGGCACCAGGCTGGACGAACCATTGTATGATCTCGCACTCGCGGATACCTTCCCCAATGTCCGCCAGCAGGAACGGCTTGACGGCCAGCAGCAGCCGCGAGTAGTGTAGCTGTGCCCTTTGCGAGTGTCGTAGATGCCACGATATCGTACTGCTGCTGCTCCGTGCCCGTTGAAGTATTGACCGACGCCACATGATTATTACTGTAGATATTGTGTTCTAGCTAGAGTTTCCGAGATGTAAACGGCGGTGTTACAAGGAAATACAAAATCGTGAGATTCAGGGATCTATTATTTTATCGGCATGCACCCGGTCTAAGGAAAGAGAGCGAAGGGCGAAAGGGATGGATGGAGCTCGAAGTGAAGGCCCAAGAAAAGTGGGAAATGAGACGGAAGAAAAGGAACGAAGGAAAGCTACCTACTGTCGAGAATCGATCTCTCGAGGGCAGAGAGGGAAGGGATTTTGGCAATGGGGGAAATGTACAAGGCATTCGGAGTGCGGCGGCGGAGAGAGCTCGCCCACCAAGACTTGTGGTGTTTTTTTCCGGGGAAGCCAGACAGACGCCCGCTTAACGTCGGCATTGCAGCTGTTCAAGAGGTTGACGTCCAATCCGCATGGTAATTGCTTAATCATGCCTGCTGGGCGACCCCGGCAACTGCCAAAGGGGATTCGGATTTTTGGTAACACTCTTTCGCCTTATCAGTCGCAAGTTCTCGATATCTTTTGCACGTTTTATCGACGACTTGTCAAAATCAACGTTGCGTTACAAATTGCCGAAATGAGTTGATCGCCGGTACTTGGCCATTAATATAAAACCCCAAGATCTAAAATCAATATATCTTAATCCGTAATCTGCTTATTTACCTATATTAGTGCCGCAAAATGCATGCTAGATTCATCTAGACTGGAAATTCAACCAAAATGTTTATTTAGTACCTATTCCCTGAAACAAACACACTCGGTCTACACTCGCAGAAATATATCTGTACATTTTCTTTTTTTTGCCGATGCAAATTGATTTGCGTCACCTGTTATTCCGTGAAATGATTAGAAATCCAATCCTATCGCTCCAGATCCTGCCGTGTGAATCCAATCTACACGAAGGTTATGTTCAGCGGCTGCCACATCAATCGACCAAGTAAACCGGATCAAAATTCGTATTACCATTTTCTAATCGCCATCGGAGGAGTGTACTTCCTACCACCACCCTTCGATGTATTTATTTTGATATTCAGGGGCTGGCCTTGTAACTAACTCATATGCTAATCTCCATTTATTAATCTGTTCTTCGACTTGTATATTATAGTATTCTCAACCTTCCAGAGAACGAGGCGAGGTCCAAATCGAGTCTTTTATCACCCTTCCGCATCGAATCCTGATGGCAGACCACACTCTCCTAGAAAACACCCAGAAAGAGGCCAATAAGTCCTCGTACTGACACCGCAGCCGAACTTGTAGTCAGGCCTTGTCATCCTGATGTATCAAAATCAATGAGATAGTAGGGATGGAAGAAACGGGGCTTCTTGCAAGATGTTCGTTTGGGTTTCGGAAGGATGCAAAAAGATACAACCTTGAAGAAGTGGTAGGGTAAGATGGAACGGTTGTAATGGTTTGATGTCCGTGAATCCGGAAAGACATCCCAATGATAAGCGTTCGAACAAAGGTGAGCCATTTTCACGTTAGAGAATGAGTTCGGCACCAGCTGATTTGGAAAAACTAGAAAATGACATGCATTTGTCTTAGGGGTATCAGTCTTGGTGAAATCCATCGTAATTAAAGGAACCAGGCTTCCTTCGGGCTTCGCGACTGGTTTACGAGACAAGTAGCTAGCAATGATTTTCATTCGAAAACAAAGCCATTGAGACCTGGGAAATTTACTCTCCTTATTGAACCGAGCGTGGCCGTTGCCTCGCGGATCACCCTTTTGGTGTGTAGATATGAAATTATATTGGTCTCGTAGTTATACATACCCAAGGACCCAGGTGGTCACAGGGGCTGGGAGCCAAGGAGAGATAGAAAAGGTTAACTGGTGTAGATTATATTCCTTCTAAAAACCAAATTGATTATAAAATAATCAATACTTAAGGCTTTATTGTCGTGGTCAAGAAACTCCAATGCAAGCGGGAATGATGTAAAGAGTATATATAAATGATAGAAACAATAAAACGCCACCATGCTCCGTTTATCGCCCAAATCGTCCCTTCCCTTACCGATTGGATACATTATTATTTATATCAGAGGAAACGCCATATATGTCAGTGATAAACAAGCCGACACCCGTTATCATACATTCCATTACTTTCGCGCAGCAGCGCCAATCCAAATCTCCCGGAATCCGCATCGCCAGTTTCAAAACTTTCATAGCTGTCGTGATTTTCTTAAGAAAGACGAAAGAAGACAGATGGTTTGTGTCCTCAGCGTTCTTTCGTATTTTGTTGAAGAAATAAATGCGAAAGTTATACCTCAACCATCTTGCCGTCTTCCACTCTGACCGTCTTGTCCCTTAGTTTGCGCATCAACGCTACGAACTGGCTTTCTTGGAACTTCTTGGAGGTGTCCTGGCTGAGAGTATCCACTAACTGTCCGGCCGTCCGAGCGAGTTCATCGGCGTCTTCTTGTGATGTATCCTTTTCTTCCTTCTTCTCCTCTTCGACGTGTTGGTGTTCTAAATGTTCGGCTTGTAATGGCTGGGGCACCTCTCTGTGTGGGAAATTTTCGAATTCTTGGTGATCGAATACTTGCTGTGCTGCTGCTTCCTCAAACATTTGGTCAAACTCGGCATCCGTGTAAGTTTCAGCGGATTTTCCAGCGGCGACGGATTGTTGTGATTGTAACGGGGCCTGGGAATGGATGGCAGGAGAGTATGTGTTCATCATCATACCGCCGAGACCCATATATCCGTTGTTCATACCCGTGTAGGCGCCGTTCCCAAATGTAGATTTTTGCTGTTGGGTTACGGCGATTGGAGTGTTCATTTGCGACAAGAATTCGGCACCCCAGCCTCCGCTAGCGGTGGATAGAGGAGATGCTTGTACCGGAGGAGGGGTGTTTATTTGTAATCGCTGAAAGTCGGCGGCCCATGACGGCGGTTGCTGTTGGAGCTGGGGAGATGGCGCTGGAGCGAAATTTTGGAGGGAAGGGCGGGAACGGGGTTGCTGCTGAGAAAGGCCGGGGGATGAACTGAGGAACCGTTCGAATTCGTGGTCGACGGGGTGAGAAGTGAGAGGGGTTTGGCGGAACTGCTGCTGAAGGGAGTTGTTAGCGATGAATGGCTAGGGCTATTTATTTTTTGTTCTGGAGATGACGTACGGAGGTAGGTTGATGGGAGGATCGGAATCGGTCTTGTTGGAGCGAACGGTCGAAGGAGGAGTGATTCTTGAGAGACTGCAGCGGGTTGGAGGGCCCGCACATGGAAGAGGACGTCATGATGATTAATATTATCTACCGTGCGACGAGGTGAGGTATTCCGAGATGGTGATGATAATTATGATGATGGCTTGAATGTTTGAAGGTTCAAAGTTTGACTGGGGTTCGAGCGTTCGAGAAAAGCGGAAGGGGTTAAAGAAAAAGAGCCTCGGCTTCGGCTGTCATGTGAAGCGACAGCCCAGCCGAGGGAGCCGCTGCTTTTTGCGCACACGACAAAACGTTCATTCAAAGATTATTACTTTACTTGTAAAATATAATATTAGGTTTTTATTCATTCAGTAATCGTGTATTGGTACCCCAAGTGTGATACTTCTTCGTAGTAAAAAAAAAAAAAAAAAAAAAAAAGGAAGAAACAGCCTTTGGTTGCTCTTCTAATCTTGCAATTATCTTTCGATCCCAGTATTCCTTTTTTCGACCTCTAGCGATCACTTGCAATTGAGATACGGGAATATTTAAAGGGAAGCTGGTAGGAAAACCTGTTGAAGGTTTTCTTTTTCACTTAATTTCTCCCGACGAATCTGATATATATGTATATATATATATATATATCACTCTCACGGATTGTTCGATTGATTTTCAGCTTTGGAGGTGGCGGAGCGAGCGAGCAAGTGAAGCCAAGGTAACCGAGCGCAATTGATGCATTCTGCACTGCCCCCTTCCTCTTCCCTTCTTTTTCCTTTTATCGGTGTTCCGCCAGTTCAGCCCGTTGACTGAAATTACGGGAAGAGCAGGGGGAGCTTGAACGAAACCAACAAACCCAACAAACAGCGAGCTGCCTTGGATGCGATAGTGGATTGCAGATGCAAGATTACAGGCCTCCCAAAGATTGTCCGAACGTTCCAATCGCTAGGTGGCTAGAGATCAAGGTCTCGCAATTGGAGTAGTATTCTGGATGGTAACCGCCCGGTTGTCTGAGAAAGGGTTGAAATCCGATAATGCTGACGTTTGGTGGTTAAATTTATGATTAAAAAAGATGCCTGCCGCGCAAACCCACCGCGCAAAACCCGCCAATCCGGACGGACAGACGCACGACGACGACAGTGGTATCTTTTTTTTGTCCTACATTTGATATGATAAATTTGTTAGCCAACAGGGTTTAAAGGTTTTTTATTTTTTTATTTTTTATTTTATTGAAGATGAAGATATTATTGAAAGTAGGAATGGGGAGCCCCGTGAGCGTGGGATTTAGGAATGATTGAATGATGAAAGAATCCAAACGATAAAATGATATTTTAAAAATAAATGTAAAAATAAAAATACCGCAGCCCAAAGTGCAACCATGTCCTGTCGTCGTCGTCGTCGTCTTGTCGCGTCGTCGTCGTCGTGTAATCTCCAACAATCTAAGTCGAGGCGGAATGAGTCACACGAGAGAGAGAAGAGAGGTCAATTTCCCAATTCGGACAGAGCCAGGCTCTGTGACTCATCCCGGTACCCCTGTCGTCAAACTGACCGGGGTGTTTGTTGGTGTTTGTTGGTGTTTGTTGGATGTATTTGGAATCTCCCACAAGCAACACATTTCAATCTCACCGCAACACATTCTCCATCGTCCACAGTATCTTTGGGAATTCAACTTGACTTGTTCGTTGAGATTTATCGTTCGATTGTCCTTTGTATTTTCCTTTGTAATAATATTATCCGTGGCCTTGCCGTTGATAGTCGTGTTAGTTCGTATGTCGATTATGACGATTATCTGCTCGCTTCTCATGGGAACGAATACAACCAGAGTGAACTTTATTTACTTTTTTGGGGAAGGGGATGTTCCGATGTGCCGGGTGAGATGCCTTGCAAGATGCAGCCTGCTCGCTGCTGCTGCTGCTGCTGCTGCGACCAAACGACCAAACCGAACCAACAAAATTATTGAACGATCTCTCTTTCGTCCAGAGTGGGTCCCCCCCGGCTTAATCCCTGCCCATTTCTGGAACCGCTGACTGACACCCCGTTTGACAAAGAATTACCTAGTAGGACCAAAAGAAAGGTGGGTTTTTTTTGTGTGCGTGTAGAGAACAAACGAAAATGAGAGTGCTGCGCAAAAGTATAAGTAGCCGTGAGTCACCTCGTCTGTTTTCCCCTCCTATCCCATCCACCTTATTCCACCGTCTTCGCCACTCACAATCATTCATTCAATCGAGTAAAACCACAGATACACAATAAAGTAGTATCTTTAACCGTG
Source organism: Dactylellina drechsleri (assembly GCA_036971345.1). NCBI lineage: Eukaryota > Fungi > Ascomycota > Orbiliomycetes > Orbiliales > Orbiliaceae > Dactylellina > Dactylellina drechsleri. Next base: position 153,865 of record JAJTUB010000019.1, on the reverse strand, counting down.
TAAACCCTTTTCATCCAGAAACAAAAAAAATTATATATCTAGATAGTAAAAAGTAGCAGAAATGGCCGCTTAAATCTCCCCTTCCAGATTTCGCCCCGCCACTTCGAATACAGTCACATAATCCAAACTGTCTTCGTCTTCCCCCTCTACCTTTTTCAAAATAGATTTCCTCCTCTACAATCAGGCCCCGTCCAAGGACTCGCCTGATTCTACTACCTTCAAAATAACTTCGCTCAGCGAGTTAACCCCCCAAAAATCATTCAAAATTTCACCCTCAACGGACGCTTTGCGTTACGCACAAGCCCAAGAAACTCCGCCAGGATGGCCTTCCCAACCAGCTCCCCATTCGCCAGCAAGGCACGTAGACAATCTCAATCACCAGCACCAGCAGCAAGACTTTACTCTTTTCGGAAGCACAACTCCCCAGACTTTCAACGCCGACTTCGAACTCTTCGGTCCCTCGGAACCCAGGACGGAACATCTCTCTTCGATTTCTCGTGTGATCCCTGAACCTTCAACCGCCTCTTCCACGTCTACCAAAGACGCTGTCTTCAATCTCGGATATACCACTTCTTTGCCAACCTCTCGCAACTGGTCTGCCACTTCCGCTACTCCGACCAATCCTTTGGTCCAGCGATCATCCCCCTTTGTCCCTTCCGCCGAGTTCAATCCTGCATTGATCGAGGCTCTTTCTGACACCCAACGAGCTCATCTCATCAGAGGTATTTCCCCCCTTCTTTCCAATCCAATCACATTACAAATCCCACAATCAGATCCTGTAAATCCCAATATAAACTCCCCTGTAGAATTACCCCCAATTCGTGTGTTGTTTGAAGATTCCATAGAACCTGTACTCCAGCAAGACATAGACATGTACCTTGACTCAGAATCCCCGTCTTCCGTCTCATCATCAATACTAAACAGCCCAATTGTAGACTTCGGCAGACGACAAAGAAATATGGAAGAAGAACTCTTGACCTTGGCGGCTCTCGAGGCCTCGCCTCTTCATGCCAACGACATGACCTTCTCTCCAAACAACCCTCTCTTCCACGACTTTTCTCCATTCATTGGAACCATCCCCTACACGGGACGGACCAATGATACTCTCGACGACTCTCCAACTGGCCTTGACACTCCACTTTTCGGTACTGACGATGCCGGTCTGGATATCTGGACACCGCTCTTCTCCAAGGAAGAGCAGATGAACTTTGCCAACCAGCCCGCGCCGGTTCCGATGGAGCACACTCCATCGGCTGATGCCCTCATCAACCCGGCAGCGCTGATGCTCAGCGGCGCCGAGTCCACAACCCCTCCTCTGTCTGCTGTCACTCCCTCGCGGCAGTTCAGCACGGACTCCAACAATACTCCTCCCTCGCCTTCTTCCAAGAAGTCCAACTCGAACTCAGCCAAGCGTGCTTCCCTCAATGGCGTCAACCGGAGGAAAGCGCAAACTGATCTCCCACCGGTCCAATTCGATCCCAACAACCCGGTGGACATCAAGCGAGCGAGGAACACAATGGCCGCCCGAAAATCCAGAGCCAGGAGAGTCGAAAAGATGGAAGAGCTCGCCGAGGCCGTTGATAAGCTCCAAGCCGAGGCCCAGCAGCTCAAGGAAGAGAGAGAGTACTACAAGAACCTCGCCCGCCAGCACGGCGCCCTAGTTGATTGACTTCGGCAAATGCTCGTGTTGCAAACGTTGAGGGGTAACGGTAGTGCTGGGAATTACAATCACTCAATCGTTCAGGATTTGTCTAATATTATTGGGAATACCACATCCACACCTGGTGGAGTTTCTTTGGGCTTGTAAACGCGTGTAAATCGCTTTCTTTACTTTTGCCTGCCCGTTGTTTGGGCACTTTGATTTTTTCCAACCTTTCTTTTCTTGTCAATTTTTTTTTTTTTTCCTTTCTTTTCTTGAGATCCTTTTTTGAATTGGCGCTTCTCTGGCTTCTAATGCAGGTTTTGAAACCTCATTCCTGGTTTTATATTGATTGTTTAACTAATGATTCCACGACAGTCTGCGGACATTTGGTCTATTTGATCGCAATTCCGATTATTCTATTGATTTGACTCTTTATCTTCTAGTTTGTACGTTCGCTCGCTCGCTCGCTCATCTTGGTGGAATTTCTTTACGATTTCCTTAATACTTTTTTGATCTTCTCTTTTTTTCACTTTTCTTTTAGGTTATTATTTGGCTACCTAGAAAAAGGCACATGAAAAACTTTAAAAAATGTGATAACAAATATAAATCCTTTCTCCTTAACCAGATACTTCCTTCAATTCAACTTGAAAGTGAAAATCGTAAGCATGGCATTCGGGATAAGTGACATCGTTTGGACTCGAGGGCGAGAGTAGGATTCTTGACGCATTGGGATTTCCAGCCAGCTGAATCGAGTGCCTGCAGGTTTGGGACAGTCCGCTCGCTAATCACCCCTCCAAAAAATCCTTCACAAAAAAAACTGTTTTTAGACCATTCGAAAAAACATACACCCCCAAGCCCGCCTGCCCACCTGCCGATACCAATCAAGGCAACACCCTGCTTTCTTTGTCCATGTTCATGTATGTCTTGGATATATTTCTCGTCAGTGATCACCTAGCATGGACCTTTTTCGCCCCAACTTGCAGTTTACATTCCTTAGCTTTGGGATTATAAATATACAGATCTGCAAACGTCAGCTTTTGCGAAGCTGAGGGAGACACATTTGGGCAGTAGTCTAAAAGATAGGTAGCAGTGAGCTACATCTATCTTACCTTGGTCAAGCTAGCCTCCGCGCGAAAACAGTGAAAACAGAATCTGTATCGATCAATCTTTCTGATTACCAATTTTCCAGGGTGGGTATTACGATCTAATCGGAGATTTGCAAGAAGAAAGTCAAACCAACTCGGTAGGCTTACAAACCCCAGCAAACCGGATCGATTCGGCTTGCGATGCAATGAACGCTCCTATCTCCCACTTTGAAGAGTCTAAAATGTTAAACTGGAAATATGGCCGAGATAATTGAACGATAAAGGCCCTCATTGGCTCGCGACCTCGATTTTACCCGCTATTGTCACAAGCGGCGGGGGAAGAACGAAACGAGAACAGCTTCCTCTTGCGTCTTGTAGTCACACTTGCATTGCAGGAGCTTCACCATCTGCACGACAACCACATCCCTGGTCTTTTAAACTTTCTAGACCCTCGGATAGGTTACTAAGTGTTTTTATCGGAAAGAGTTCCAAGAGGGGAGGTGGAGCTGGGGGAATACGAGATCAGATGGCGTCTGGCTTGCTAGCTGGTCCTGCAGGTTTTGGTCGGTTTCCACTAAAAGTACTTCTGGGCTCGAGACAGGTCGTTTGTCTGCTGAGGCGGTCAATCAAGTCGATTCGATTGATGATGATGTGCAGAATATGCAATGCAATGCTCGAGTTATGAGTCTTGAATTATTTTTGCAACGTTGTTCATGCTGCTCTGGCTATCGTACGATAAACCAAGGTCGGCTCGCGAGAGAGCTCAAAGACGTATCTTAGCTTATAACATGTCAAGCTTTAATCGAACCAAGCGAGCGATTAACACGAGTTGTATAGCTAATGTGCGATTGTTACGTCTCCAACAAATTGGGGAAATAATGTGAATCGAATTTTGATGAGGAACGAAAAGACATCTAATCTGGCGTATACTACCATTTTGAATGATCTTGAGATACAATGAGGTTCAAACCAGCATTCAAAAGTAAGCAAGTGAGATCTTTTATACTCGAGTGTTTTGAGAAACCAAAAGATTACCAAGTACTCTCTTCCGTCTACCATCCGTTAAGACATTTCCGAAATCTTGATGGACAAAATGAAAGATTTTGAAGAGAAAGCGGTGCAGCGAAACCGAATATCTCAAATATAAAGTCAGGGAAAAAAAGACATGGTAAAATTCCGAGGAATACTTACACAGAAAGACAGTGATAATTGGCCAAGAAGAAGAAATAAAGCGTCAAAGAAAATCGAAAATTCAAGGCTGCTTTTTGGAGGCAAACCATGATATAAAACAACTGGTGATAATATATATGTTACAAGAAAGAAGCTTCAGTACCATTAAAAATGGAGATATATAAGGAAATATCGGTAACAAAATCATAAAGGTTGAGACCAGTCAGAGGGTAAGTATAATATCCGAAACAAAACAATAGTGGTGAACGGCGAAAACAATGCAGCATTATTATATATAAGAGGTGAAAACGAGGAAAACGATGGGTATAAAATGCGACGGTAACAAAAGTTGGCGCGGATGGAAATAAGGAATGGTCCGCTTTTCCGCCTGAGTTTGATTCTTCTATCATGATCAATGAGGACGCCCGATATCCGTATATGAGAACTACTAAAACTAGGAAAAGAGAGTAAAAAGATTAAAGTGTAAAGAAAGGAGAATTTGAATCTTGTCGAAGACAGATACAAGATCAAAAGGGGTATCTGGAGAAAAAAGAAAAAGAAAAAATCATTGTCGCTTTTTGGAGTCATGTTCAAGTTGTGAAATAGTTGTCAAAACGCGTGAGTTCGTCCGTATCAATTCGTTCAATCCCGTTGCAAGCAGATTCAAAAGTATTAATGAAAAATAAACTCGACTCAACTTGGTATACTCAAGTCTCGGGACTAAGTAGCTTCGCGAGCTTATTTTTGCAAAGGGAGGATAGGTAATCTCTTCTCAATATACTTCTTTAGGGAGCATGTCGAGCCAAATACTTTATACCGTGTACTCTTATCATCGTACTGCTCGATGGTGTGACCGAACTATTGTTCAACTACACAGTCGGAAAGGTTGATTAGGAGTTGGGCTAAGCATCTCTTTGTGGCTTGGTCGTCGCGAAGGACTTGCGAAAATGTCGCATCGCGGAGGGGCTCTGGGAGACACTGTCTCAATGCTTCTCGTGCTCGTGGATTATCACTGAGCCTATAAGGGAGAATTAGCAAATTGTTTTATATGAGCGATTGGGGTAGGATGCTATACCTGAGAAAACAGCGAACAACGTGTTTGAGTAATCGAACGGTCTGTTGCTCCACAAGTTGATTGACCATATTGGACAGAACCGTTCCAACTGCGTAGAAACGTTCGTAGGTTTGACAGATATATTGGAGGCCAGTATCGTCGAGAAGGATCTTTTGGACAATAAAGATCGCAACGGTTTTGGAGAGTTCGGAGCCGGTTTCCATGATTCGCAAACAAAGAGGGATGATTTCCGTAGAAAGAAGGAAATTGATGACATCGGAGCTGTCATTCTTGACAAGGGCACCAATGACACCCAGGGAGGTGAGTCTGAGATACTCGAAAGGTCGAGATTTTGACGTAGTGTTCAAGAATGGGTAGAGGAACAGAGGGATGTGTGCTGTTCTTGATTATTAGCATGTTACAAATTTTAAGAATCAATGGGAAGGGCTATATACCGTTCAAGAATAGGTTGCGAGTGTCGTTATGCGACGCGACACACTGAAGGAGCGCGAGAGCATTGCAAACTCGATTGGAAGCTGCGGCGGTCAAGGAAGATGGATTGAGCAGGGGGTAAACGGAAATGATCTCTTGGACCAAAACTGCCATGACACCTGATGATATGAGAACACGCGCGTTAGTCATCTCGATCTTTTGAAGAAATTAGCAAAATCGAAGAAATACCAAATGAGTGCCACAGCAACAATGCAAGATCGTCAACTTGCTCCCTTTTCTTCGACAGCTCCAAGAGAGCCTGTTCCCTTGACCCGCCGGCGACTAATTCCATGATCCAGCCATAGACTTTTTGCTCTTCCTCGGAGGCTCTAACTTGGGCGGGCATCTGATTCAGGAGACCAGCAGACGAACCGCCATTAGCCGTGGCCTGCTGCTGAGCCTGTTGCTGTTGCTGAGCATGCTGCTGGGCCTGCTGCTGGGCGGCTTGTTGTTGTTGGGCTTGTTGATGTTGTTGTTGTGCCTGGACGGAGTTGAGGAGAGATCGGGCATTGACGTTATACAAATTCTGCTGCTGGTTTTGCTGGGAGTTCAGCTGGATCTGGGCTTGCTGATGCTGGATATGATGTTGTTGCTGCTGCTGTTGCTGCTGAGACTGCAGCCAGCTTTGTTGGTCGTGAGAGAATGCCTGGTGGGCACCCGCGAATGGCAGACTGTTCTGTAGCATCTTGTGATGATGGAAGTCGGTAAGTCGATAAGAGGGGGTGTTATATATTTGAGCAACGATGAAGGATAATTCAGCAGGGATTGTGGGGGGTTGCTGAATTCGATGCGAGAAGGAACAAGGTTGCAAGGGTTGCCGCAAAAAGTCGGCCGAGGTGTGTTTTTTATATTATTATTATTGTGTGGGGACAGCAGCTGTGCCCGCGAGTCGGGATGAAAAGAGAAGACGACAAGACGCGGTGAAACAAAAGCCGGAGATGGAATGGAAGAGACAGAAAGCGGATCGGGATAATAAAAGTGGGGATGAGAGGTTGGTGGATATAATAAATAACAATATTAGATGAAGGCAAGACGGACGTGCGTGTGAAGCATGATGATGATGAAGAAGAAGAAGAAGAAGAAGAAGAAGAAGAAGAAGAGAGAGGAATCAAGAGAGCTGAGACGGCCAGGAAAGACGGACAGCCGCGGTGGATTGCTAAGCTAAACTCGGACTGGGGAATCGCTTTCGCAAACGGAGTACTCGAATGCCGCTACAAAAGCAATCGAAAGTCCTCAGCTATCGGAAGTGAGATCGATCTGTAACAATTTTAATCAGCGGTCGGGGAAGACGTTTTTCTCTCTCTCTTCTTTTTGCTGGGGAGAGCGATAAACTGGCGCAGCTCTAATAATCGGCGATTCTTATTATCATATACTCTATGCTTGTCGTGATAGACATATATAACATAAAAATACATTACCAGACCGAAGATTCAAAAATTTTCATCTTGTCTTTATATTCGAATCCGACGTTACATTCGAGGACCGAGGTATCTAATTATCTAGCTGCGTGTGATATTCTCCGAAAGAGCGGTTGACGCACAGTTGTGTCACGCCGCATCTTTAGATCCATATCTGTGATATCCATTGGTCTCGCCCCCCATCGCCTTTATTAATATAATTATCCTCGTCTTCATCTTTGTATAAAACGTAGCCAATATAACAGAAGTCTTCGAGTAAATCATCCCCAAACACCCCCGGTTCGTCGCAAAATATGGGCGCGTTCTCTATATATGTGCTTGAATACGTACGTACGAGACTCGCTGGTCCACAAAATAACCTCGTAGAACAATAGTATTTATATCTGTACCAACGCCAAGAGGAAGAAAAGAGGCAACAGGGACTGGAGGAAGAAAGGTACAGGGAGAGGCCTCGAGGAAGCAACCCGGAAATTCACCAAAAAACCTTCGTTCAAGAAAAAACAAAAATACAAAAGCCAGGAAACAAGTAGTCTATTGTACTCACTTCAACACCGCGCCTGTCATGCTGCCATCACCATTGTCATCATCTCTGAGAGTCGATCCAGGAAAAATTACATTAAGGAAGAAGAAAGAAGGGTAAATATGCATGTTCTGGCGTTCCGAAGGAGATTAGAATGTTCGTAAAAGAGAGAAAAGAAAAACAAATAAAAAAAAGAAGTTCGCACATATCCCATGCGATCCGTGTCATATGTAACGAGAAGAGAAAATAAAGCAAAGAGAAAACTGGCAAAAGGAGTTGCTAATATCAAGCTGAGAAGGGAGTATCGGGGAAAGTTCGTGTAATATTTGCGTTAGAAAAGGAATTAAGAAAAAAAAAAAAGGGTGAAATATTCATGGCTTATCAACTGGCTAACTTAAATCGATAGTTTTCTGCCAGAGACGCTCGCTGGAAAGTGGGAAACTATGGGAAAAAAGAATTACATACCAGAAAAGGAGGCTTCATGGCTATCACTGTTCGTACCTCCTGCCGACTTGATGAGCAGATACAGGTAGCTATTGCTGCATATTTTGTCATCTCATATCACACTAAAAGCCATTCTATAGCCTTAGCTCGGAAATGATTTTCGTTATCATATTTTTGTAAGACCATGAATTACCTAGTTGTTACAGGTTGTCAGTACCAGAAAAAATTTTCTTTCCAAAGCAGATAAAATGAGGCTTACCGGCGATCTTCTTCTGTTGGATGCCGTACAGGTTCATCAAAGGTACCTTGACGATGAAGATGTCGAATTGCAAGATCATGCTTCCACCTAGCTCTGACTGAATTTGAGTCGAAGGATCGTTCATACTTTCCCCGGATAGATCGTTAGTGTGCTCAGATTTATTTCGTCGCTTCATGGGGGAGCTTATCGCGCCAGCTCCACCAAAAGACAACTTTCGGCGGTGCGATGACGGCTGTGTTGACGCCATTTCCGGCGATTGGGGGACATTATCCTGCACAGTGGCAAGGTCGATACTTGGTCGATGAGTACAAGAGAATCCTCCCTTGATTTCACGGTATTCGACTCCCATTTCTCTTAGAACTCTCATCAGGTCGGCGCGAATCGCTGCAGGCGGTTTGCTCGTGGTAGTAGAAACGCTTAGTAATCCCTTGAGGAAAATTGGCTTGACATGGTCAATTGAAGGGGTGGCCCCAACAGCCTCGGTGCTACCGGCTGACGCCATGTCCGCGTCCGTTTCCTCAGGTACGTCGACTGGGACGGTGGAGGGTTCCTCGCGTCGTACTCTCCTGAAGGAGTAAGACTCTCTTCTAGAGTGTCCCGTGGAGTTGGCCCTTGACGCTGTAACTTTACCAGCAGATCCTGGGCGACCGCTCAGCGATAGGGGTCGCTCGAATCCCTTGGATGTTAGATGCGGAGTTTGCGACTCGCTAGTCTTGGGCGGTGCGAGACTGTTTTTCCGTCGGTGATCCGCCTCAGAGACACTGGTAGATCTGCTGAGTTTTGTTCCTTTCTTCGAGGAGCTAGAGCTGGCTGAATCGAACTGAGCGGCATCTGGGCTCAAAAATTGTGGTTGGTTTGGCTGAGAGCCACCCATTTCGGGATCACGGGCTCTTCTAACGGACAGGCTCTTCCTGGGAACCGCAAGATCAGAGGCTGCGGGGCTAGCACCCGAGCCTTGGACGGTTACTACAGGAGTTGGGGTAGCTTTATTTTCTGGTTTCTGCGAGTGACGTCGTGTACTAAACCGTCGTAACAGGCTCGCCGCAGTACTTTCTTTCTTGATAGAATCGGGTGCCGTGGATGATTGCGTAGAAGGTGTGGTCTGGTTTGAGACATTTATTTTATTGACGCCCTCAACTATCTCCTCATCGCCGTGAGTTCTCGCTCTGGGGCGTGTCTTAGACGGTGATGCACCGTCGCCTCTTCCATCATAACCCGCATCGTTAGTATGCGCCATCTCTGGGATTGGGATGATCGGAAGTTGAGGCGCCTTCTCAGAGGTTTCCTGAGCTGTGGTGCTATTTCCAGCCAATGCATGTGCCGTGTTTGCTTCGACGGTGCTAAGCTCCAGCGTTCTATCCCTTTCCTGCTTTTCACGGACAAGGTAATACACAGAGAATAACGGGTGGAATGCGCTCAACGGATCTGTATAAGGATGCGACAAGGCTTCTGCGCTCGGCGCCGAAAGAGCATCTCGAGAGCTTGTCGATGATCGTCGTTTGTAAAAATCGAATTGAAATCCCTTTTTCTTTTCTTGGACGCTAGGGGTCGCAGCATTTTCCTTCATAGCCAAACGAGCAGCTTGTTGATACTCGTCGGATTCGATAACGCGGGTCATGAGATTTTGGATGGTTTCCGGAGTACCAAACTCAAATCCTGTCATCGCCATAATAACATTGGGATCGAGGGGCAAGGTGAGTGGCTCTCTGTGAGGGAGGTAGTTTTTAGGAGGCCCGTCAAAACCTTTGTTCATCCAAGGGTGATGCATTATTTCCATTAGGGTAGCACGCTGCCTTGGGTCTGTCACCAGCATCCTCGAGAGCAAGCTTTTGCAATCTTGGGAAAGCCATGCAGGATAATCGACTAGACCGCGTTTGATTTTGGCGTGAAGGGCGGGCATGCTTTGGTCATCGAATGGCACTTTGCCACAGACGAGAACGTATAATACAATTCCGAAACTCCAAAGATCAACTTCAGGGCCGAGATATGGCTTCGCCTGCAACAGTTCAGGAGCGGCAAAATATAACGAGCCACAGAAAGTTCCAAGCAGAGACCTGGGGGAGTAAAGATTTGACAAGCCAAAGTCGATTATTTTTATGTCGCCAGTTTTGGAGATAAGAATATTTTCGATTTTGAGATCTCGGTGGACGATACTATTCCTATGACAATAATCGAGGGCGCTTGCGATCTGTCGCCCGAATTTGCGAGCTTGTTTTTCTTTCAATCTTCCGTGCGAGATAATGTAGTCGAGCATCTGGCCGCCGTTAACGTATTCGAGCATCATGTACCAATGATTATTGGTTCTGACGACGTCACGCATTCCACAAATGTAGGGGTGGTTTAGGAGCGTCATGATAGCAGCTTCTCTCGCCGTCCGAATTTCCTTGGATTCGTCTCGGGGAGCTCTGCTAGAATGATCCTTTTCCGTACCGCCTCGAGGAACAATTTTCACGGCGCACTGATTTCTCACGAGTTAGCAAAAATGGGATGGTGGTTATGCAGCTATGGAAGTGGAGATATCGCAGACCTGTTCGGATCCATCGCTCTTCCTAGCTATTTTGACCTTTCCCATGCTGCCTGCTCCGATAGTTTTACCTAGAATCCATGTGCCTGTTACACCCTGGAGTGTCGTTTTCCGGGGTTTCTGAGACGATCTCCCGGGTTCGTCGGTGGACCCGGGCGTTCCTACCATGGGAGAAGGGGCGTCGGACATGTTGGAAGGTTGTCTGTTATGATCAGGTCGTCTTTCGTAAGAGGCGGGTGGGGGTTGCATCCGAGTCGAATGCTGGTCCGGATCTCTGCGACTGGAATGTTGGTGATAGCTGTCAGGCCGTCCGGTCGTTGTGGCGGTTCGGCTGAGAGAGGACTGACGGACGTGAGGTGTACGAGTGGACTGTGACCTCTGGACTGTCCCTGGCGAGGCTGGAGTCTGAGGCTGAGAGGACATGGCCTGTTGGTAATGATGGGATTGGTGAGGATGATGGTGAGGATGAGGAGGCTGTTGCTGGACAGCAGACATGTCTGATGTCGTCCGTGTGCTACCAGGTTTGTTATTCAAAAGCAAGCTGTGTTGCGGGTGTGTTGCGACTGGCCACAGACGCAAGCGGGTAGGCTGTGTCTGCAGGTCCAGGACTCGCTCGAGATGTAGATATCCTCGGAGCGATGCGGCGACCGAGAACCAGAAGGGAGTCTAGTGGATGGAGAAGGAGGCTTGCGGTTCCTGAGAAGGTCTGGAGTTGCTAACTCCAGTTATTGACTGCTGCCGACGTTTCACCGTTGACTCGGGGCGCAAAAGGTTAATTAAAAAGATGCTCGTCACTTGACGTTGCTGGCGGCAAAGGCAAGAAAAGCCCCTCCGCAAACGAAAAAAAAGAAAGAAAAGATGGAGAGTAGGGAGGGAGGGAAGACTGGCACGAGGGTCCTATCCGATGCGACGAATGCGCGATTAGAATTGGTCTCTGGCGGCCTCGTTGCGGAAAAGCAAGGGGACGAGGGAGTGAAGGAGATAAGTATAAGTAGGGCTGGAGCTGGCTATGATATAAACACTCAGGTGGATGCACGCATATAGGTAGTATAGCAACCAACGAAAGGTTGCACTTCGAAAGCGAGGACGTTTCGGGGAAACGAGCTGAGAAAAGAGAGAAGCAAAGAGGAAGAAGAGGGATAGGGACGGACGAGGAAGGAGTTATCAACCTGGGCGGCGTCTGATCTGGATCCAATAAATCGACCAGTCGAGCTAGCGTGGGCCCGGAAACACCCAAGCTAAAATCCTGTCGCTAATTCAAATCTGACGCCCAAAGACGGCGACAAGATTGATGGGACAGAATATGGAGAATAGAGCAGCAGCAATATGAAGCGGGTAAAGGAAGAAGAGGGGAGTGATTTCGAAAGGGGCGATGGGACGAGAATAAGCATTGAGATACACACACACACAATATTGGAAGTACCTATTGAATTGATCAGTCGAGTCCTCTGTAGTCCCACCCCGGACGTCGTCTAGACTAAGACTGTTGCAGAGGCACAGGAACAGGAACAGGGCCCAATACGGCTGGATTTGGGATGATGAAATCAGATTTCTTTTCTACCCTTTGCGCCGGATATTGATAAAGACGATACTGATATATTTAAAATAATATAAATAAAGATATGCGGTTTATTCTAGCGTGCAGGGAGTGCACGATTGTATTGGATTCGGTTGAATTTAAAATGAACGCTTCAAACCACAGCAGATACTTGAAAGTATCATCTGGCGAAAATGGTCCGCTTCCAAGTGGCTGGTGCTCAGTGCGCGAGCTGTTAAAGGATGATGGCGAGTGGATTGCGCCCAAATTGCTGCAGGCTGATGAGGTAAAATTGGCGGCTGCGAATGGGGTAACAGGAGGAAAGCGCATATATAATCCTTGCTTTAAGTACTCAAGTACATGGACATAGGAACATAGTTGCGGAGAGATGGCTGGGTAGCCTCTTGTTTATAAAATCCCGCTCTCACCAAATGGGCAAGAATGAAGATGGCTATAGGGTAATTGAATAAAAGGAGCGGGCTGATGACTGTATAAACGATACTTGGGGGAGGAGGAAAAGAGATACTTCTTTCGTTGATAGCAGGAAACAAGAAGAAACAATCACAGGATTGTGACGACCCTGAGAATTTAACGGAATCAAAATCACAAAACTAAAATAGGGACCCACCTTGGCCTTAACCCTTTTTTTTTCTCCTTCTTCGTCTTTCTCCTGCGACCGCGCGACGGAAGAAAAAACAAAATAAAAGAGAGAGAATAACTCGTGGGTTTTGTTGGAGTTGCAATATTATTTTTCTTCCCTTCTTTGTTGGCCCCAGTCGAACCACCCTAGGCGACGAACAAGAATGATGTCAAGGTGAAGTGATGGGCGACTAGAGATCCTGCTATCCGTCCTGATTTATGATTTGATTCGGTTGCAGCTCTTGTCCTTCGTTTTGCCTCGCTAGTTGGGCAAATAGTAAGGATGACCGTGGTTGACCTACGCCGGAACTAGGAACGCTGGTGCAACAGAACCATCGAAGGTGGACGAGCTGACTGATGCCGATGATTAATGTGGGGAGGGGATGGAAATGGATCCTTTTTGGGGGGTCGAGATGTATTGAGCAAGATGGGGGAGAGCTAGACTAGACAAGAAGAGCATTTATGTAAGAAATGTGGGCTTATAATTTATATTGTAAAAGCCCGAAGTATTTTGGCGAGGCACCAGATACGCTCATTGTGACCCCACAGATCAGAGGGGGGCGGTGATGTGTATATCCTGGTTGGTGGGTGTCAATAGGAGCAGCCGAACCCAAGCAGCTCCATAGGTACAGCCCAAGACAGACATTGTTGCAGCCAGATGTGAAGCTAGCTAACGACAATCCCTCCAAATATAACAAGCAAATACTGGTCATACGTATCGTGCTATAATTGTTTAAATTTAATAGATGCATGGCAAAGGATCGCATCTTCCAACTGTTGTCTTTAGATTAAATAAAAATAAAACCAAAAAAATGGCTAAGCGAATCGAATGGAATCGAATTCAATTGTAAACTTACTTAGGTACTTATCGATTTATTAATTGATGGAAAACTACTCAAGTAATTACTTATTCAATGGGATGGATTCGAGAGTGGCTTTTTGGCTCGTACTAGTTCTTGCGGCCCGGCCTCGATGGCGATGCGTTGGGGAACGTGTTGCGGCAACGACACACAACACAAAAAACCCCCCAAGATAATCAATAGTGTGGTGGTGCTAGAGACGACAACCACAACACGAGGAACGTCTGAAACGATTGACTTCTCGGCTCATCGCTTGATCTGGTCGCGTAACCTTCCCAGCTCGCTCCAACCACACCAAAAATGCCTTCGACACGCCAGAGCTATCTCCAGCAGCTGAACCCTCCTCCTTCTCAATCGTCCCCTTCTCCGGCTCCTATTCCCATTCCACAAGCTTCACCAGCGGCTGGCTTTCTCTCCCCCTCTACCTCCTCATCGCAACCTTCCACCAATCAACAACAGCTTGTTCCTCCGTCACTTGGTCCGCAAGCAAGCAACCCGCTCCATCAACAATGGGAGTTTGCCGCTGTCTGGCAATTCTTATTTCAGTTTCACAAGGGTCTTAAAAGCCCTTTCTATGAAGATATTGAAGTAGACGCTCCTCTCCCACACTTCCTCGGAAAGCTTAGCTTTCTTCAAACATGCTTTCTAGTGCTAGGCTAACAAATACAATCTGTTTCGTTTCTTGTTAGGAGTTCGCAAGAGATCTCACTTCGGCTGCTGGGTCGCCACTCCTACATGATGTCCAGATTGGTCTTCTCAAGAACGTTTCGTCTCAGAGGGGCTTAACGTATGCCACCAAATCCTTCTCTCTCTCTCTATATATATATATATTCTCTTCAATGTTTTTTTTTCCCTACCAGCACGCTTACATATCCTCTTGACCCTTTCTTCTCAGGATCGAAATGTTTGACGACTATACTAGACGCCAGTATATGGCCAAAAACCCACACGCCAACCCGTTCGGGACAGATCCAGAACCATTGTCCTTCTACCAGCTTGAGCCAAAGGATAGGGTCAGTCTCGCATCCTTTGCGAATCGTTTACCAAAGGGGAAAAGACCGGGCTACGATACAAGCTGAGCGTGAAATGCTAATGCGAAAAAACAAATATTGCCATTCCTAGGTTAAACTGCTTCATCAATTGTGCATGTGGATTCTGGCCAAACCCGAAGCTTTCAGAGACAAAGTTGATCCTCACAAGATGGTCGATAACACCGATTGGGTATTTGCTCGTAAAGCTATCAACAATATCAGTTCAATTTCCGCTGACATTTATTCCTCGTAGCGAATTGACCCCATCGGATGGGATTCCAAGGGATATTCGTACTATCAATTCGATAACGGCTACCTCTACTGCCGGACCGAGCCTTCTCCTCCCGCCTACCAGAAGTGGAAGAGCAGAAAGAGCATTGGTAACCGATCAATTAAACGTCGCAAAGTCTCTGAAGCCACAGAAGATGTCGATATCGATCACACATCAATTCCACCAAATGAAAATGAAATATTTACTTCCCAGATTGAATGGAAATGTATATGTTGCAATATCGAAGAATACAGAGCCTTTGTTGCCAAATTCGAAAAGTCCAAGCATCCGGATGAGAAGGAACTCCGAAAGGTTATCATTGAAGACATTCTTCCAGCCTTTGAGAAAGACGAGCAGGTTTGTTCCCAATCATCTATGTCGACTGAAGAGAAACCGTTAACTGTTGAATGAAATCCTAGAAACGCAAACGAAAACTTATGGAGGAAGAAAAGGAACGGCTCCGCCTCGAGCTGCTTTCGGGTAGGAAACGATCAGCAAGAGTTGACGAGCGAATGGCTAGACAACGTGAAGCCGACGAGCGCGAACAGACCCTTCGTGTCGAACGTGAGGAACGTCAGCGATATAAAAAGGAAGAGCTGTCTAAGCGAAAGGAAGAAGAGGTAAGTATACATTTCGTCAAAAGTTTCCTTTATACCACTTTCTCTGATTAATTGTCAGGCCCGAATTACGAAACTCGAAGAAAGGGAGAAGCGACTTCAAGAGAGAGAGCTTCGCGCCAAACAACGCGAGGAAGAGCGAGCTCGACTTTTCGATCCTGACGCTACTGAGTCTGAAGACAGTCACCAAAAAGGAAGCAGACAATCTTCTCGCCAGAAGGAAAAACGCAAAGTAGAACTCGAAACGGAAGAGAAGGACTGGATTTTCGACTGCGTTTGTGGTACCCATGGTGTTAACTATGTAAGTAGAAGTTTTATATTATTTGAGTAAGTCTTAACAAATGCTTACATTTCTGTATAGGACGATGGAACCTATAGTATTGCGTGCGACAAATGCGGTGTTTGGCAACATACCGAATGCTTGGGACTTCCTCAGTCTGCCGCCGAGGAGGAGGAGTTTGTCTGCGATCGCTGTCGCGACAAGGAAAAGTTGGCAACGACTCCTATCAAAATCAGGCTTCGTCTGACACGACCAGCATCATCAGACGGAGAGACTGGTAACAATCAAACGAAACCAACTAGCTCTCAGAGCATTCCAATCTTCGATGATGTTACCAACAACAAATCTCAAAATTCGAGTGCCAACGACTCCACCCCGAGATCAGAATCTACTGATACGCATGTTAGTCTATCTCACGCCACAATTGTCACCAAGCGCACTTCTTCTGATACGCTCCGAAAGTCCCCTGGGCTAGAGACTCAAATCAAATTTCAAAGCTCTTCTCCCGGATCACTGCCCACGGATGGTGGTATCTCTCCACCTACTCTTATGCCTGCAGCACCATCAACCGTTACAACCAACCCTCTTCTATCTACACCATTTCTTCACTCTGCCAACTTAGTTCCCTCTCATCAACCCCCTGATCATGGATCTTTTGCTTGATCTGCGGAGTGCATTACATGGTTATCTATGTTTCAGGGCTTGGTCAAACTTCTTTATATTTATTTCACTTTGCGACTTCCGTTTATTATAATTTACGGTAGCCCTGTTGTACCTGGGTAGTGTACCAAAACTTCGGGTTTTTGCTCTTTCTCGTTTGCATAACAATTACGTTTCGTCGCCATCCAACATCTTTACGGGTTGGATATCCCGATGTTATGGAATGGAGAGATGTCCACTCTTGGAATATTTTTAGACATCCCTTGTCTCCGTAACAAAGTTCTCAGGATACTAGCTCCTCTATGGAGTGTATTATAATATTAGTCTGAGCCCGAGACTATAGTCCGAGCTTCCTTCCCCCAGGAGGTATTCCGCCAAGTAGATCGCGTCTAAACCATCTGCTAGGTTATCTTGGGTGCACTAGGGGCCAATCAAATGCAGTGCGATATGATATCGTGCCACCAACGTGGCTTTCATATCTTTTTGTGCGTTTTGTAAAACATAACAGTTGCCAGAGACAGAATATCACAATACTACAGCAGTTTACAAGTGTAACAATAGCAGGGCAAATCGATACACTATAAGCATACATCTATTGGCTATCTAGCACTTCAAGGCCTAGAAACAAACTGGAGGACCTTCGATATCGGTACACTCTGACGGATCTTTTACCCGGGCAGGCTTGAAACTTGGAACGAGAATCGCCGCACAAAGGGTATAGGAATCGATCCCTGGTTCTCTTGCCTGCCAGGGATATTGCCTTACTTGCTGGCATGTCTAGTTGGTCCTTCGAATCCAAAACTTTGAATTATAGTAATCTCTAGAGCGTAAATATACGTCATGATATCAGTGCAATATTCGAAGGGTTGGTAGGAGTGCTGGACTTTAGGTCGAGCTCTCGCAAGAATTGCTTTAATCTGTCGGTAAGCTTGTTGACTGATTCGAATATTCGACTGATTCTCCCTTGCAGTAACGCTACGCCCCGTGTTTGACAGTTGGTGAATATTTTCTTTCATCTTGATAGGGCTGAGATATGTAACCTCCTATTTGATGTTCTGCAAGCATCCGCTGCAGCCCTATCGCAACTAAATGACACAAGTTCAACACAAAAGGTTTCACCAACCTAAGATGTGACATAGTGTGCCGGCGGGCATCGACATTAGAAAAACTCCATTTGGTAGAGTACCCCCACTTGCATTGGGAATCAGCATCTCGCCTCGGGAGCGGTTTGGATCCTTCCGAGCATGTTTTCCATGAGATGAGTTTGTCTTGTCTCGGGATTGTGGTGGGAAGGGGTCGGAAGTAATATCGCGATTTCCCAGCAATTGGCTCCAGGCTAATTGGCCAAATGTTGCCCTCTCGGATCTTAGATGGAACGTCTTTATTCGGGTGTTTCTTTTCGATTCCAAAGTGCTGGGATTAGTTGCGGCTAACGGTATCACGATTTGACCCGCTATCAGCCCAGCCCAACGGTTAACCACCTATCACCGTTTGGGAATCATGGTCGCTGAAGCTGAGTCGGCAGAAGTGTTAGTCCCTAAACTACAAAAGTGCTGTCATGATTCGAGCTTTGTTCCAACCTCTTTTAGGAGACAAATTATATTCGCTTGGCAGTGTAATTTGTACCACGGAACTCACGTGAAACTTCTGTGTGGCCTATTCATAAATACTCTTTTTTTTCTCTAGCGTTTTCTTGTGTTTGAAGAACCCAACCACGACCCATGTTAACTAACAACCAACAAGATACCACACCGAATTATTTCGGCTCGCTCATCTCACCTTTATATGTGTAGAATATGAAATAACAGGGAGTGATATTGAATCTGAATGGTACGGAAATTCAATAAAACAAATTTCAAAAGCTCCTCACACCGTAGTCTGGGGTTTCACACCGAGTTCTAAAAACTAGTAAATCCAGAATGGCGTGAAAACCAAAACTGCAAGATGCCGTTGGCAAAAGACGGCAAAGGACAGCCTTTCGTTGAGCTCGGGGTTCTATTACCTCTGGTTGGTCCTATTTTAGGACTCAATTGCCAACTGGATGAAATTTTCTTGAAACCCCTGCAACTGCGCCTGCAGAAGAGACTTCTCAGTTCTATCGAGACTCCTTGGTAGCTTTACCTCCCTATTTACTTAGAATAGACCTCATTTACGGATGCGAGCGTGAGACGAGATGCAATTCGGGTCTACAGCTTTTGGGATACATCGATCAACCCGTCACTTATCTCGCTAGGCTTTTGGATTATAATTTGGCTGAATTCACGGAGAGCTGTGTGTACTCTAGCTAGCCAGAAGCAGAGCTAGTATGTCCCTCTCAATACAAGGTGGAATCGATTCAGCGTCTAGACTGGGGAACCAATGGGCTATGAGCACTTGGTTACTAATCTGACTTCCTGCTTCTTGTCACTGCTAGATTAGTAGACGGAGGGGAGCGTCCGCGAGGTTTAGCAAGAAAAACGGAAATATCCGTTTCTAGAACATACGAATATGCAGGAGATCGAACCATGGCTTTCATTTTCGATTACGGAACGCTATTCGTTAACCAGGTTGATTCAGTTGTGACCGGGATCACAAAAGATATCTACGAAATATCATTCAGTTGTTTACCAGGGGTCCCTACCGGCATTGGAAATTCGTGTCCAATAATAATGTCTACCGTCCTGTACCCAGGAAATGACCAGAAACTTTGTGTAAGCCCCTAGACATGAGCAAGATTGCGAGATAAGAAAAACGGATCTTGTGACTTGAACCGCATATTTTTCACCTACGCGAACAGCCATTTTTATGGAATCTCTGGCCAGTGAAACCTCTTCGTCCAATTATCATCCAAAGTGGTGCAATACTGCCGCCGCTTTTTTTGTTCATGTTATAATGCACGGCTTTCACTTGGTCTACACCTACCAGGCTTTCCGTTGATCATCAGATGCAGGTTAGTAGGAGATAGCAACATATTCAACGACTTTTACAATATTTACCTCCTGATCCAGAAACATATTCAGCATTTGAGCACCCTATATTCAATTTATTCGATACCAAAAGACTAGGGAGATGGTTTCTTGACCTATGGTCGGTATTTTCCAAAGGAGAGCCAGTAGAGCCAAACCATCTATCTAAATTTGTGCCGCATTGAGTTTTTTACCTGGATTTACTACGTCCTACCATTAATGGCCTTTCGATCTTTGGACCTGACACGGTAGCCCATATTTGATATTCACACTGAAACGAAAATTTCATCTCATCATCGTTAAACACCCAAGGGAGTAAACAAAGAAGGGATCTTTTCGACTAACATGCTGGGGGCAGCGCTTGAATCAACAAGACTTTTAGCTGAAAAAACCGTTAATCATCCCTCCCACAATTTGTGCAGCAAATCAGCTAGCCCAGTAACTGTACAGCTTTCCAGCCTTACAAAAAATACTAGCACAAGCTCCTCTACTTTTTCTATGTCAGTACATGCACATTGGAGGGTGGACTAAAGAAGAACCGGTTCCCTAGACTCTAGCTCTCATACTTTAGACTGCTCCCCAGCGCATTTGCTGTAAAGACTGTTTGCATATGATAACAGGTCCAGCGGAGTTTTTTTTTTGAGCAGATATTCCCCGATCAACTAGCAGGTCATTGTTTGTATTGCATGGTTGCATGTTAGTCTCATAATGCTGTTGGAGGGCCCGCAGCATTGTTTTATGTAGCTCCGTCATTAAGACGAAGTAGTCTCTCCCAAGACTATTCTCCTCTCCTATCCCCAGGGCCGGTGATTAGCTCGATCACAAAGCGGAGTCTGTTTACACATAATGTATTTTCTGTTCCTGCAGATATTTGAAACGTGGGGTTCATCGAGACGTTATTTGATTGTAGCGAATGCCTTTCACTACTAGAGAGGGAGGGAAGGAGAACCCAGGTCATTCGCACTAGATTGAAGTTGGATGCCACCCACACCGTATTTCCCCCTCTAGAGTCCAAGTGGCCCGCAGAGAAACCGGGCAACAGTGTAGGAGAATAATTATATTAAAAAAGTTATCCGATACCATGTTCATTCTAACGACAGGGAGGAACAGGACTATGAAGGTACATCATAAATCGTTCCTAACAGAGCAGAAACCCATATAAGAAGGCACGTATTTGGAAAATCAGATACCAGTTCGCCGGAAAAGTTGCTTACGTCTATATCCAACAGAAATTGGAGACGTCAGTGGCGTCCTTGACCTCCCTCTTACAAGCTATTGAAATGCCCCCTTCGATTGATAGCCTATTAGTAGCTCTTCGCCACACCAACTCTCTCGCACCTTTTCGGATGTAGCAGAACCAGCAGAATAGCACGACTCAGTAGCATTCACGTGCTACAAAGAAAAAGGTGCCCCGTCTAGAAGTAATTTTGTTTCAAATTCGACGAGGAGAAAAGCAAGATGGACACACCCCTGTCACGTCTCGTATGAGACTTGTCGTCGAAGCCCGCATCCTCCCGTGTCTCTTCAAACTGGGGAGGGGTGCCATCTCTTTTTCCCCAGAAGTTTGGATCAGACCCAAGTTATCACTGTTACCGACAGGAGCTGTGTTCCTCAAATAGCGCCGGATTGTAGCTCTCTGTCTCTGGTTTTTATTTTATGATTATTCCCCTCTTTGGCCTTTTCGCACTATTCATCTATTCCTTCCCCAAATCCTTCTTCTATAATTATATTTTTGCCTCCATAAATTATTCTTCCCCCCAACGTCCCAATTCATTCCTTCCAATTTTTTCACTACAATTATATTCTGAGACTTTGTGGGCCTGTGATACTTTTTGTGTTGAATTGAAGCGCCTCGGAAAGCCCAAACCTACAGTTTACCACAATCAACACGCTCTTAGCTCAGTCACAAGATATATTCGGAATTTATATCAGTGCCATACTGGTTTTAAAACAATCCTAGTTGGAAGCCTAACCTACTTTCGTCAGCCTTGTAGCCTAAACCATGGTTCAAGAGGCTTCCATAAGCGAGTTTGAAGGCTCGATTGACTTTTTGGGAACACCCTCGTTATCAAGGGCCTCCTCGATGATTGAATTTTACAATGCCATGCAAGTCCCGAGTAGCTTTTATTCTCCTACTCCTACAAATTATTCAACGGACGAATGTATGACACCGGAGCATAGTTTCTCTGAACATGTAAGCCTTCATATTTTTATTTTATTTTATTTTATTACATATATTGCGTTTCAATCCAGTGGAAGTTCATAACGTTGAACATATTTATTATATTATCAGGACTTCGAAACAACATACCAACAATCTCACAAACCGATATCTCGGCAAAAGAAAAATGTAAGTCAAATATATATAGTTCAGTAGTTTCCGAAAATGGAGTACTGATCTCGCGGTAACGCAGTTTGTTCAGCTAGGAAGTGAAAATGTGTACGTGAGACAAAAATTGGGCAGATTCGGTCCCACAAGTGCCTTTGTTGGGCATGATTTTATGGATGTAAGCATTTTTTACCCCCATGTCTGTAATTTTTATAGATAGAGAGCGCTAAATATCAAAATTTAGTATTCATCAACTCGATCGATGGTCGAGACGCCACCAACACCTGAATCTTCCACAGAGGGTTATGCACCCACGTCATCTGAGACCACAGCGCATCCAGTATCCAATCAAAAGCTATGCATCAGGGGTGATTTATCACCGCCGGTACACTCCAAGAATAGAGTCTCAGAGTTCGATTCTAAATCAGACTCAAAGTCAAAGAGGAAACGCAAGCCGCCAACCGTTTCCAAGAGCGAAAAGCCAAAGATCCCAAAGTTAGATAAACCATTGAGCGAGCTAACTAAAGATCTTGTTAACCTACCTATCCGAGATATGGAACGGTGGGTTCACAGAAGCGTTGAAGAGAGGAGAAGGGAAGTTGAAAAGAGAGATGGACATGTGGCGAGACCAATGAATTCGTTCATGCTCTACCGATCCGCTTTCGCGGAGCGGACGAAACAATGGTGTTTGCAAAATAACCACCAAGTTGTTTCATCCGTGAGTGGTGCTAGCTGGCCCTTGGAGCCTGCCTGGATCCGTGAGAAGTATAACGAGTTGGCCCGGATTGAAAGAATCAACCATCAAGCTGCCCATCCTGGGTACAAGTTTTCCCCGAGTAAGAACCAGCCGCCTCCGGTTCGACGAAGAAAGGCATCTTTGGACGGAGATGATGAGATGGAGGTATATCCTAGCGATATGGAAGACCTGCAAGTAATCGAGACGCAGCCAGTTCCTCGTTTATGTACGAAGAAGAGACAGCGACCAAAGCTTAGTGATTCCAAAAAACACGCTTCGTTGCCAGATCGGATTCCTATACCGCCAAATTCTCTTACAGTCAGTCTACAGGAGCACAACATCGGTATAAATATAGATGCTAGGCTTCAAACGGGCGCCCAAAAGTCATCATATGCAGCGGTTAATCCAGGCAGACCAGTTCCAACAGGTATGACGACCAACGAAGCAACTGGAACATACTATCAAACAATTGTTAGACCTACAACCTCAGCCAGCGCTGGGAGCTCGATGATCGAAGATGTTACTATTCGAAAAACCACGGTTCCGGCAGCCTCGGGCTTAAGTTTTCTCCCCGGCGAAGCAGAGGAAAAGTCAACTCCAAAGGAATACATCCCATACCAGCCCCAACCACAAAATCGATTATCCCAAGAACCACCCATTGAACCAAAACAAGAGCCGCCAGCGGCGACAGCGGAACAAAACTTCTGGGTTTATTCGCACGAAGCGACACCTGAAGCTGATTTTGAGCAATACCGCATATTACTCGAGCATCAAGCTCAGAATGTTGCAGCCCAACGAGCATACATGCTGGCGAGAGGGGGTTTGACTGCTCCTTATTCATTCGTATCACCGGGTCTTGTATACACTAATACATCAGGAGAGATTGAGTTCGGTGATCGAGATATGACTGCTGTTAATTATTGCGACATTGGCCCCATGTGGCATGGCACCGACGAGAACGGAGGCGCGATCCATGGTGATTTCAATCCCAATCTTCCTTATGATGAATGGCTTGCGGAATAATTAAACCTATAATCATCATTATTTTTTCGAAAATTATCGTCAGGTAAATCGATTTAACAGAAGATGAGGGGTCTTCGTAGAGACATGGAAGAGTCTGGGGGGAGGTTTTAAAGATACTAGGAAGAGTAAATATTGGAAACTGGAAGAAAAGAAAGAGGTGATATTTTTTGCAAGTAAAAAAATCAACATGATTCCCAATTTCATGAAGGTTGTTCTATTAGCGGAGTAGGTGAGGCTTAAGTTTGGCCAACTAGCAGAGTTGAAGCTGGAGGTCCTCTTTTCCTCCACTTCCGTTATATGTTCTGTAAATCAATAATAGATATATCTTGAGTGTCACTTAGTGGACTATATAAGTAGGTAGTATCATGATACGATGGTATTTGAGAAAATTAATTCTTCTTAATAGAACCAAGTTATTATTATATACTTAAGTATATATATTTGCCAAGATTATACCATTCTGATTTTGTTTGATTTTGTTCTTCGTATAAATACTCAGTTGATACTCGTTTTGATATTTGAACAAGTGCTAGGCCGTATGCGAATGTTGTCGCCTTTGTGTTGACACCAACCTCACGGCAGTCGCGTTTTTCGACATGCTGTAGTTAAACAGGTGCGACTTTTCGTCTCAAATCTAATTTCTCTTTCACTCTCATAATGAGGACATGAAGGAGCACCATGTACGGCGAACTAGGAAACAAGCTCGTAAGTTCGGTCATCCGAGCCAGTCCGTCTGACGAGCGCCAACAATAACAAATTGGGGGAACAGGTCATCCATGCGAAACGCACACAAGCTCTAAGCCAACTAACACCATATCAAACTGACATTGTTCGCGCCGTCACCAGGGAAGTTCGCGACTTGAACCAGGATATCAATGAAATCACGAATTCTTACGAAGGAGATTTCAACCCCTCGGCCGACCCGGCCAGGGCTTGCGCGCTGTTAGTGCATCACTTATGTGTCAGAAGAAACAAAAGATGTCTGCTGGCATACCACCGGGTCAGATCAGAAAAGATCGAACAAATGTGCTGGAACGGGATGGATGTCATGGAACAGGTTCAGGCGGCGAGGGTGGGTGAAGGGGAGGAGGATTCGGGAGGCTCATCTCATGCATTGAGTCCTGAGGAGGACGAATACGCGAGACAATACGGGGACATGTTGGCGGCATACAAAGGTCAATGGACGGATATCGATCTCACAGGCAGCTTGGAGCCTCCAAAGGATCTGTTCATTGATGTTCGGGTGCTCAAGGATGCTGGAGAAATACAAACAGAATATGGGTAAGCCCAAGAGAGCAATTGGTCAAAGACAAGTTGGCTTTCGGAATATTTTTGGCTGACGTTAGATGGCAGAGCAATTACGCTATCGAAAAACAGTCAGTTCTTTGTCCGACAGGGCGACGTTGAGCGACTGATAAAACAAGGTTTCCTGCAAAAGTTGAATTAGGGAATGCAATATCGGCAGTGCTAGGTAAAGTCTGTTGAAAAGTCAAATATGATGAATTCGTCGCCGACTCGGCTCTGTAAAGAATAAAACTTGGCCACCTTCATGCTTCAGAACTATTGTTTGGTATTGACAAAAGATATTAGAAACATGAATACAATTGATATTTGAAGGGAATGATCTTTATGACAGGCTGGGGAAAGATATTCAAGACTATAGCGGTTCGGCTGTTTGAGCACGGGAAATCCGAGAGGAGATTGCATCATGGATAATTTTGTCGCCTCTCGGGGGACTTGAACAAACCCTGTCCGAATCGGAGGAGCGCCTGTTAAAGAGAAAGTGGACGAAAATTTTTCATCCTTCTTCCCAATGCTATCTGAGCATCTTGAAACGTGTTGATTCGCATGAAGCTGCAGAGCACACATGACGGATCGCGTAGCACAAAGCAGAAGCTTTGTCACGGTGGGGTTGCCAACCGCCCAATCAAAGTGACGTCTAACGAGATGGCTTCCTCAGTAATTATTATTTTTTGGGGGCGGTTAACGAGTTTGATTTTGCATTCCATCTGCAGGATAGCGGGATGCTGTGTCGCTGAGCTGCAATGCAGGCAGACAGACATCGAACGGCATGCCAGACCGTTGTGGGCGGGGCTGGAACCACCTACGCACAAAACGTTAGCGGACGAGAAACGGCTAGGATCCACCCTGGCTTCACCGGCCGCCTCTTTGACATCCTCTTCCCAAAACCCTGGCCGCTGCATGCAGAAGAAGAGGCGACGAAATTTTTTTTTCGAGGCGTTTTTGTGTATCCTAATCGTATGGGAAAGAGCGGACTAATGATTCCGTGATTGAGCTCTACTATTTCACTATGATGTTCGCATATGGAGTACGTATAACGTATACCCAAAGACGTGCCTCTAAAAGTTTATTGGCTAGAAGAAAGTAAACGGCTTTCCCAATTGCCGACAGCTTTTTAATTATTTCATCAAAGTGTCCCCACGCAGGATTGACTCTAAGATACCTGCTAAACTAAACGAAATCATCCGCCTACCCTGGTCCGGTACAGAAACAGGACTCCGTACCTGCTACCCATTTTGCCCGAACATTCATCTCGGCCTCGAAAATGTGGGCCGACAATTTGACAGAGCTTACACCTTGCGAGAGAAGGAAAAACAGCGGCTCGAGCCAGGCTAGCAGGGCGTTGGTTCGACTGGTTGACCACGGACGTCGTTTTGAACGTTGCTTTAAAACCGACCAAGTCTCCTTCCCATGGCAAATCTCTCGGAAAAAGATACTCTCTTACGTACAAAAAATACGATTTTGTCGTTCGTACTCTCAATTGGCGGTGGGTCGACGGCTACCGATCTTCGCGATATCAATATCCTCCCGCACTGCTTCTTCAGCCCTGTTTACAGTCTTCTCCAATAAAATGTGAGTTTCTTCTCTATGGGGATGCTCTTGGATGTACCATTTCTACTTTTTATTCCAACTCTCGAGGCTTAATTTTCCCAAGATCCTCCTGTCCGGTCATGTTCACCAGTTTATAAATCCACTCCATCTGTGCGACCCCCACGTTTATCAAGATAAAACAGCTGTCAGAAAGCGCAAGTATAAAACAACAGCATCTATACTTGATAACTTGAGCACGTATACACTTTAAGGAGGAGCATCTTGCAGCTGAGAAGGTATTCTAAGAGCGCCCAGAATTTACGCTACGTTAATCTGCCTCTTCACAAAGCCAGCCCAGTCAAGTTCGAGCGCTCGATAATGTTTCAGTGTCATCCCATTATATTATTGCTTCGTATTCACAATGGAAGCCATTTACCCAATTTGTTTCCCGTCTTTGCTGTGACTCGCGTGATGTCATGTTTCTCGACACCAAACCTACACTATTCTCTGTTTGTCTTCTTCATTCTACCCTTGTTACTCATCCGGTACGCTTTATTGCTACTATCCAGGGCATTTACTGGTGCTCGCAGTCGATTCGCCTTGACCTTCTCCATTCGCCCAAGCCTTGCCAATTCCCGCAAATATCTACCACATACAACACAAATATTGGTGCATTCTGCTCGTTTCTATCACGTATTGTATTTGGAAATCCTTACGAGCCAGTTTCCAATATATGCTGCATATCTGCCTCATGCGAGAACGGTGCCAGACAGGCATCAGATCTTCTAATGCCTTTCTACTTCACAGATCATCCACGATATCCGTACTTCCGTCCCCCGGGTTGTTGCATGCAAAATCGAAGTAAGTATAAATGTATGGATATCACACATGTGTATTCTCAGAAACTAACCAAGTAAGAGGACGTAGTTTGTTGAAATGAATAGTTTTTTGGCAAAAAATAAAAAATAAAAAATAATGCCCCGTTCAACAACTCGTCCTGCAAATGCAAGTAAACCAAACGGGAATCCGATATCAGCCGCTGGAACCTCTGAACGGCAGAGTGTATCTGTGGGACCTTCTCGAGGAAGACGTCTCACTTATGAGCCTCAGCCGCCAAAGTCATATACCTCACCAAATCGCATGAGAGACTACGAGCGCCCCTCGGTGCGCTCATACTTCCATGGGTCATGGTATTCCCATCAACGTAGGTTTTCATATGCATACCTAATTAATACTTACGCCAAGCCCCATAGTGAAATTGAAAAGATTAATTATTTCATTCTGTGCATCAACTAATTAGTTTGACATATGCAGAAAGTCCTGATCAGCACAACTGGGCGGCATATGGAGCAGAGAGGATCAGGAACCATACAGCTGAGCTAGCCTCGTTGGCTATATCCACTGCCTCGTCCTATAAACCAGACACGGACGAGATTCAAGTTGATCTTCTCTCACCTCTCGCTATTCTCCCTGGACTCGACCGGGTTGTTTCGGTTGACAGCCCTCTCCCAGCCGCTCTGCGGCCGATTCAAACTCCTCAAACCTCAGACATGATTGTAGAAGAAACCGACTCCCAATCATTTAAAGGCTATGGAAAATCGCCTGGTCCTTCGCATCTTACTCAATTGCTTCGTAACTCGCCTCCAGAGGACACAGGAATCTCAACTCGATATCCTCAAACTGGCGTAGCAGAGATTGGAAATCCTGAGTCCGAGGACTTGGAGCCCACCGAAAGTGACGGCCTCCTAAACAACCGCCAATCTACATATGAATCCATCTCCCCTGATGATGCTGAGGCACAAACATCCGACAGGGTGAGTGCGAAATTTGCTCCAGCCAGGAGAAGGCAAGTCAAAAGCGCATATATGCGCTCACTAGCATTACGCATCGCCTCACCGAAATCATGGGATAAGAGAATGATTTGGCAAAATGCTGTTATTGCACCCATCAGCACACTGCCAGCTGTCGTTCTAGGCTTATTACTCAATGTCCTCGATGGTCTTTCGTATGGAATGATTCTCTTCCCTTTGGGAGAATCGATCTTTAGCGATTTGGCGCCGGATGGATTATCAATGTTCTATGTGAGTTGCATCATCTCCCAGCTCGTATATTCGTGCGGGTTTAGTAGGTTCAAAGGTGGCGTTGGTTCAGAGATGATTGAAGTTGTGCCCTTCTTCCATAAAATGGCATTCACTATCATCAATGAAGTTGGGAGCGATCGACCTGAAGTAGTGCTCTCGACGACGATTTTTTCCATGGCTATCAGCTCAATAATCACAGGGTTGGTGTTTTTCCTCTTGGGATATATGAAATCCGGCTCCCTGATAGGCTTCTTCCCGAGACATATACTGGTCGGTTGCATCGGTGGCGTTGGTTGGTTTTTGGTAGCTACAGGTATCGAAGTTGGCGCGAGATTGGAAGGCTCATTGGAATACACTCTGGACACCCTACAGAAGCTGATTTCATTCCCGACGTTATTGATGTGGCTTTTACCCCTTGGGCTTGCGATCTCACTTCTAGTGATCCTGCAATTTGCAAATCATCCTTTCACGGTTCCGATATTCTTCATCACCGTTCCTACTATCTTCTACGTTATCGTGGCTGCTATTCCTTCCCTTACAATTGAAGGCCTCCGGAACACAGGCTGGATTTTTGATGCACCGAAATCCGGTGTCCCCTTCTGGCATTTCTATACTCTATACGGTATATAACATCAAATAACCTCGTGTGAATAACAGATAGATTTGGAGCTAACAACTTGGTATAGATTTCCGCCAAGTGGATTGGGAGGTGGTATTGATGAATGTGCCTGCAATGCTAGCCCTAACTTTCTTCGGAATCTTGCATGTCCCGATTAATGTTCCGTCGCTTGGAGTATCCCTCAACATGGATAATGTCGATGTTGACCAGGAACTGATAGCGCATGGCGTATCGAACGCACTATCCGGATGTGTCGGTAGTATACAGGTATAAATCTATTAACATGAGAAGATATCCAAGACAGAGACTAATTATATGAGTAGAATTACCTCGTGTACGCAAATAGCGTCCTCTTCATTCGCAGCGGAGGAAATAGTCGACTAGCTGGCATTATGCTGGCTATTGGCACCACAGCAATATGGATGGTTGGCCCAAGTGTTATCGGATATATACCCGTCCTTGTAGTCGCATCTTTAATCTTCATGTTGGGTATCGAGCTATTGCGCGAAGCTGTGTACGATACCTGGGGGAAACTACATAAGTTTGAGTACATTACGGTAAGCTTACCTCGGATAACATGTGAGTTCTCAGCTAATAACTAGTATTCAAGGTTTGCGTCATTGTTGTTACTATGGGTGCCTACGATTTCGTTATCGGTATTGTCGTGGGAATTGTACTCGCATGTGTAACCTTTGTCATCCAAGCAAGCCAGAAGTCATCAATTCGGGCAACATATACCGGCGCCACAGCTCGGTCAACCGTTCGGCGCCATCCTTTTCAACAGAGATTTCTTAAAGAGGTTGGCCCCCAGATACACTTGTACAAACTGGCGGGGTATATGTTTTTCGGTACCATTTCGACCGTCGAGGAGAGCATTCTAGACTTGTTGAAAGAGCAAAACTTTAGTGAGAGGCCAATTCGGTTCCTGATTCTCGATATGACTTATGTCCGTGGTATCGATTTTTCGGCTGCCGAGACGTTTGTTCGGATAAAACGGACTCTAAAGAAGCGCAACATCGTCTTGGTTTTGAGTGGAATAACGCCGAATGGTGATGTAGATATTGGTTTACAGGGAGTCGGTATCTGGGGGGACGAGGGAAATGTCAGACTGTTTCCTGATCTGAATGACGCGCTGGAGTGGTGCGAGAACGAGTTCCTCGGAGCTTATTACGCCTCGAAGGAGCATGGAATTTTGCATCCCACATATCTGGGTATGTTGAAATCCTCGTTTGCTTTGGCGACCGTGCTAATATCTGCCGCAGAAGTACCAAATCAACATAGGATCGGAGTAGGAGGTGTCGATATGATACACAATTCTCCACGGATTAACCAGTTAAGAGCCGCGGCGAAGACAAATCTCACAGACACCGAAGCGTCGACGTCCAGGTGGTCGAATTTCAAACAACCTTTGCCATTAATTTTGCAAACCTTCCAGGAGAGAACCATTGAAAATGAGGACTTTTGGTTTACAGCAGTGGAATATTTCGAGAGAAGGACATTCATGAAGGGTGCAGTTTTGTTTCGGCGAGGGGTAAGTTCGAAAATAACCAGCGTTTGAAATTGCGGAGGGCTAACGCTATATTATGAATAGGATCCGGCGACCGAGTTCTACTTGATACAAGATGGGCTGCTTCGGGCGGAGTATGACCACCAAACGGGTGTATATTGTAGGAACTCCATGGTTTCTCGATCGTCCTTCAAAGCTTGCTAACGTTTCTCCACAGATGAGAGTATCACAGCAGGGACAACTTGCGGGGAGCTTCCATTTTTCTCTGAGACACCGAGGACTGCCACGGTAGTCGCTGAAAGAGATTGTATCACTTGGTTGATGAATAAGGAGCATTGGTCGAAGCTCCAAGGTCAGCACCCACAGATCGCCAGCGAGCTCTACCGTCTCGCATTGAAATTAACGACGGAGCGTATGGATTCCATTACCAGTATGTCGCATCCAGTGTTATTTCTTAGATGTACCGATGTGTTGCTAACAATGACCCGTAGCATATATACTCACCAGAGCGGGTTGAAAAGGATTGTCTGTTTGAGATTCATGATGGTATGAGAAACATTGGTCGTTTGTATCCGTTTATTTATTTGTTACGAAGCAAAGCAGAAATATTTAAAACCAAGCTTTCACATTTTGGGATAATGCGCACGTGCGCTTGGGGTATTATCTTGCGCAGGATTTCAGTTTTGTACAACAAGGGTTCTTCGAGACGTTTTGCATGGCGTCCTTATTTCTTTGAAGTGTTAAACAGAGATACAAAAGCTTTGCTATTCACTCAAGAGCTCACTGTCTTATTCATTCGTAAGAGATTGAGGTCTCAAGATCAGTGGATGCTGCCGTTATCGTAAAACGTATCGGTATCGACGGTCGGAAAAGTGGGGAATGTGGGCTGAGACGTCATCTGGACATGGTTAGCATGAAATTGAGCTGCATCAGCCCTGCACTTGCAGGTACAGCTCCAAGCAAGTTATATACAGCACAAGCTGAAGGAATTGCACCCTTTTGCTTTTTGAAAGATGCATGTGGTCCGCATGGTACGGTTCGTCGAACCAATGTCGACAAACCAGGTGGGGAAGCATTTCAGAGCTTAGGGTCACCCTTGTAACCGATAGACAAGAAAATCGTTAATCGAATGAAGCATGGCAAGTGGTGAGAAGCAAAATATTAGTTCGGCGGCGGCCGTGTGACCATACTAGCTACGATCCTAAAGGGAACTCTCCGGGTTTTTCGTCCGGCTATGTATCTATGGTCTTGAAAACGTCGGTAGGTACATCTACGGTTTGGAGATCTGATCCCGTGGCTCACAACTAGCCCGAGGTTGCGCAGATTTGGCTTCGTTGTTTCGCCGTTCCAGGGGCGACGAGCTGACTAAATGTTTTTTCGGATGGCATGAGATTTTCATATCAAGTTTTTTGATGATATGTAGTCTAACTTTGAAGTTTGCTGTTGGGCGAACAAGTAATTATAGCAAAATGCACTTGTATAACAATATATTCAAATGGACGGGCGCCAAACGGCAGTTTATTTTCGCCACCTTTTCAGAGCTCAGATGGGTGAGCTATTGAAATGCCATTTTAGTGTAACAAGATGCTCAAGTTCCTATAAGATCTTTCGGTTGATGTCTCATCTGGGCGACAGATATCAACAAAAGGGGATAGATACGCTGGCGGAGATGAGATGAATGAGTTGGACCGTCCGAAGCCCTAGAGTGGGCCGTGCTTGGATATTAACCTCGGAAGATTAAGAGCAAAGTGGGTTATCATCGGAATAGCTGCTCTCGGTTCTATTACCTCGTGATTAAGTAATTTTGGAGGGCGAAAAGGGTTATATTGGCCATCATCGAAAAGAATGAGACTTTGAGATGACGAATGCGAGGCCCAGGCCAAGGGGAATGGTTTGTATTAATGTATACCTGACGATTTTGTGATTTCGATATTATGCTTGAGAGAGAGGGTGCATTGTGAAACGTCCAAGGCCAAGGACAACCACTCAACAAAAATTAGCACAATCATCAAGCATCTCTGGGGTCGCTCCTAGTTGGCTTAGGGGGAAATGAACATGAACTACCAAAAAGCAAGTGCCTATTTTCCGCGATCCTCTTGCTGTGACAGTGAGTGTCGAGTGCGAAAATCCATAATTCGAAATATGCTTTAAAAAAAAAAGGTGGAATCATACCGTTTTGCTTCTTCTTGGAAAACCTAACTAATGAACTCTCGAGAGACCGTCGCAAGGAAAATTTTCTCGACAGGATGATAGGTGACAGACCTGGAGTTCCATGCGATCTTCGTGCAATGACCTCTCACGAACCTGGCGCCTCTGCATGGGGTGTCGTTGAGTTTAGCCAAGCTAACGAGCGAGGTGTGGATACTGCGACCGAGAAGAGAAGCTAGAAGAAAAAGCAAGGAACTCTGGAAATGAAGACCTTGTCCGCAGAGCATGCGCTCAGATGATAACATAATTCCCAAAAGACTCGAAATTTAAAATTGATGCGAGGAGAGGGGCGAAAACGTTTATCGGTGCAGCAGCAGGAGGTCTGTATCTGGAGCAAGCCGAGATATGGGAGCATGGCGGTGCATGCAAGCTAGGGGGAAAGTGAGTTCTGCATGACCTGTTAATCCTGCTGATACCATAGCTACATCAAGGTGTCTCGACGGTTCGGGCGTCCATCTTGCAATTGCGCACCGCTGCAGCCAAGAAGTCTTGAAGTTCTGTGGGGAGAGGAAAGGGAAAAAAAGGGCTTGATGCTTCTGGATATCCTGAGAAGCTTCAGTGAAGACTCTCTCTTTTTCTCTCTCTCGTGTTCGCCATGGTAACAAGACCATCTCCACTTTAGCGCTCCTTTGTTGGCCATGTCAGTTTCTCGGTATCAACCCTTTCCCTATCAGAGAGGACTACTGGGGAGGGTCAAGGGTTCCCGAACGTAGTCTATATCTGTATCCTCACTATTGTCATTAAAGTATTTTTCTTCTTTGGGGAATATATGAGCTTCGCACAAAGATATTTTTTTCCCTGGACTCTTCTTGGTGGAATCCCTCTTTGGACTCGGTGAGGAACTGTTAGCAAGGCTGCTCCGTTCTTCTTATTTTATTTTTATTTCGTCGTGCATATCTCGCGTCTCGAAGAATACACTGAAAGGAAAAAGCGAAACTGAGTCGTGGAATTAGATCGGGTAGCTGGTTAGCCAGAGTGCTCTCAGATGGAGAAAAGAAGTATGATCAGATGTCAGATAGCGCATACCAACCACACTGGCCCAAAAAACAGCCTTTCGTAGCCTTTCCCTTTTCTTTTTTATAGAAGCAATAATGTAGCCTGGGCAAGGGTCTCCCCCCCTTCTTCCCAATGGCCCGTCCAATCCCCGTGCCGCGCTGGGTAGAGAAAGAGGATGCAGTGCTAATATCAAAAAAAAAAAAAAAATTTATCTGGAAAAAGTTTCTGGCTAGTGTAGCAGACAGCTACTTGCATCAGGGCAACGGGTCAGACGCAATAAATTTCTGTTATATAATGAGAAGACCAGAGAGAGATGTCCTGTTCCGTAGCCCCCAAGCAACAGTAGCAAAATTATATATTAATTTTTTCTTTTCTTTTATTTCCTGTGCTCTTCTCCTTCTTTTCCCTTCCTTCCTTCTCCCCCAAATCCTTCCCATCTATCTTGTCTCTCCTTCCTCCCACATATCACATCTCCAATCAAACAGTCGAGAGAGCGCAGTCAGTGTCTGTGCCTTGATCCATCTTTCCTCACCGGACCACTGTAAGTATCAGAAGTTTAGTTGCCCTTCCCTTTTCTTGCGAGATAAACACTGTTTTTTACCCCCAAACTCTCCTATCTCCTGATTGTACAAAGGAACGGTTTCTCTTCTGCTTGCTAGTGCTTCTACAACTTCGCTTGGTTACTCTTCTCAAAGCCGTGAGTGAGCATCCAAAAGCGATCGACTGGTAGCAACTTATGAATGAAATTTTGGTATTTTCCTCTCCGGCTCATGACCGGAAAGACAGAGAATCTTGAATACCCTCGTTCTGGTTTTACAAGCTGGGCTCTCTCTTCCACGATGGTATGATTTTGAGTTGACCTGGCCTGAACCTGGATCATGTTGGGCACGGTTTGTGCCACTGCTTCCACCCCTGAGCTCCCCGCTGATTCGAGATCACACGTTGTTATGAAATATTTCAACGAGCGTGGTTTCATGAGAGAAGAGCGAAAAGAGTATCTCTGTCGCTGCTTCGGCATGCTGCAAAATGAACAAGAATCAGGGGGAAGCATGGAGTTGCTATGCATGATGAGACGGAGCGGTCAAAATTTGTGTTTGCTTGTAGAGGCGCCTAAGCTTTGATGTTCCTGCGACTGGCTGCAGCTAGCCCTTGCGCCAACCAGCAGCCTCGCGAACACGAATTTGGCACGCTACTCCACAAACCCTCCCTACCTTCCCTTATTTTATTTTTTAAATTTTGACCACCATATATATACTTGTCTCTTTCTCCCCTAATTTGAGAAAACACTCGAGGGACGGTGAAAATGTCCTGTGATTCTGACCCTCTATAACTTATCCCATCTTCCCTGTTACTTCTACCTTGCACTTATATTCTCAAGGGTGAATTGATAAAATTTACGGATCAACTGACCATTTCACGAACCAGTTTACACGTTCATCTCTTAAATAGAATACACCATGTCGGAGGTCAAACCAGTCGAAACAACCGAGGCCACATCGAGTGTCGCTCCTGTCGTCGAGGCTACTCCTGTTGTCGAGCAACCTGTTGTCGAGGCCAAGCCTGAAGAACCCGTTGCTGAGGTCAAGCCCGAGGAGACCGCGGCCCCAGAGGAACCTGCTGGTGAGTCTGCTGAGGCGCCGGTAGAAACCCCAGCCGAGGTGAAAGAAATCGAGCCAATTGTTGAGGGTGCATTGGAAACAAAAATCCCTGTTATCCCGTAAGTCTGAAATAACAACGAGATGGTAGCAAAAGTTCGTCCTAACAGAAATGACAGACTCTTTCTCAAAAAGCAAACATATTTCTTTTCCGATGATCCCATCAGCGAGGAGCACCTTTCTGAGTACTTGAAGAAGGATAAGACTAAGTTTGGGCACGCCAATTATGCCCATGCTACCCAGACCGGGAAAGGTCTTTTGTTCTCTGGAAAGGAGAAGACCAAGATCACTGGAATCCTGCGCATTGTAAGTTCTACCATCGCTCTTCAGATGAATACAGGCTAATAGTATGATAGGATGGTGCCGAAGTCACCACTCAAGGGGACAAGAAGTTCACTATCAAGAGCGCAGGCCACGAGCTCCAGTTGGAGGCTGGTAATGCTTCTCTCCGTGAAAGATGGGTTCACACTCTGAAAGTCAAGATTTCCGAATCGGAGGGTGTCCATGCCGCAACTACTGAGACTGAAGGCTACAAAGCAATCCTTGAAAAACTGACTAGTAAGTCAAGCATTTAAGGAATACTACTAAGAAACTCAGCTAATCGAATCTAGAACCCGTTATCGTTGCCCCCGTTGTCAAGAAGGAAGAAGCGCCAGTTCTTGAAGATAAGAAGGAAGAAGGTGAAGCTAAGGTCGAGGGTGAACCTGAAGCTTCTGGAGAGGCTGAGGTCAAGAAACCTGAAGGCGAGGAAGAAACAACATTAGCTGAACCCTCAGCCAAGGTTGAAAAGAAAGAAGAAAAGGGAAAGCGTTCCAATTCGCGGAATCGTTTGAACAGATTCTCCTTCTTCGGTAAAAAAGATGAAAAGAAAGATGAGAAGAAGGACGAAGAACCAGTTGGTAAGTTGGAATCGTTTTCCATGGTTTTTTAAAACGAAGGTCTAACCATGAATACAGCCGAAGTCAAGGAGGAAGGTGCCCCAACCGTTCCCGAACCGGTTGCAGAGCCAGTTGTCGCCGCTGAAACCGCCCCAGTGGTCGCAGTTGAAACCGAACAACCAGCTGAGCCAGTCACCGAGACCGCCGCCGTCCAGGAGCCAACATCAGAGGGCCCAGCCGAACCCAAAGAAGAGGAGCCAGTTAAGAGCGAGGAGACTAGCCCCGTCACGTCCCCAAAATCTAACCGCAAGTCCTTCCTTGGTGGTCTCTTTGGAAAGAAGGAAAAGAAGGCCGAGGCTCCAGTCGAAGAACCCAAAGCTGAAGCTACTCCAGAAACCGTGCCTACGGTTGAGGAACCAACTGAAGTCACAGAGCAACCTGCTGCTACGACAGAGGCTGCTACAACAGAGGCGTTGCCAGATGCCAATGAACCTGCAGCCGTTGAACCAGAAACCAAGGAAGAACCAGCTGAAAAGGAGAGAGAACGAAAGTCCTCCCTCTTCGGTTCCTTGAGACGCGATAAGTCCACCGACGGTGAAGATAAGCCGCGACGAAGTCTCAGCTTCTGGAAGAAGGACAAGAAGGTCACTTCCCCAGGCAAAGAGGAGCCAACAGCCATCGTTGAGTCCGAAACCGACGTTCCTCCCACTTCTTCGGAACCCATCAAGCCAGATGTCAAAGCTGAGACGGAAGAGACTCCAGCAGCCCCACCAGTCCCAGATGTTCTCAGCACTGGTGAATCTTCTGAAGTCCGTAATGGCAAGATTGGGGATGTTGTTCCAGCTGCTATCACTGCCTGAACCACAATCACAAATCTTCCTTGTTATAAAAGCCTAATTAAAGAGCGAAATGACAAGACTCGAATTTTCACGATATGGCATATGAAGTAACTGATGTTTAAATTTTCTTTTCAGAAATTATAGTAATCTTGCAATGGGACGTCATAACCTTGTCACGACTTGCTATGGGCACTATGTTGCTCTCTTTTGCATAGCGAACTCTCTACACTAATCTCACCTCATTTCTCCCCCTCTCTTATGAAGCCAATTCTCCTGATTCGCAAAATGTTCTGAAATATTGTTATTTTGTAACCATCACAGCGAAAATACGCATGCGTAGGTTTTTTTCTTTGTTTGTTTTTGGTTTATAATTTCTGTTACTTCATTAATAGTGATGTAATATCGTCGTCCTCATTTTTTATACCAAATTTCTTTTTACATGATTTTACTTCTCTTATGTCAGTAGTTCTCAGGCTCGTTTCAAGGTTATTTTCCTTCTCGAACCAAGACAGTTATTTGTATGTAATAGATAATAATAGTCCCATTCCCAAGTTGAACTCCCTTCAGCTTTGATGTGTAACTATTTGCACCTGCAATCTATAGAATCTTACAGAATGAAGTTCATATTGGTTTTAATTCGAGGATCTGTTTAAGACACATGTGTTGCAGGGGCTGATCGCCCAGGTTAATCCGTCAGTCAAACAACACTTCCAACTGGTGACTATATAACTAAAAAGCTTGGCCATTGAAATTCCACCATCGCTAATTCTCTCGACCCGCATCTTGTATGATAAGCTGCACCCCTTCACTGGTCTGGAGCACAACCAACTATCCATTTCAAGCTCGCAAGCTCGCAAATTCACGATGGCAAAATATCGCTCCCGTTCAAGGTCTCCAGGCGCCTCCCACAAGAGATACCGCGATGATGACAGATACGATCGAAACCGAAGTCGAAGCCGTGAGGTAGGCATCAAAGAGAGAACCCTAGAGAACCCCAGGGAGACTAACAAAATGTCACGCCGCCAGAGGTATTACGACCGTGAAAGAGACCGCGATCGCCATAGAGACGACCGGCGAAGAGATGGGGGACATTGGGACGATGACGGACATAGAGGCGGTAGGGATAGAAGGCGTTCCAGGGAAAGATCTCGTGAACGTGACCGTGACCGCCATAGAATAAGGTCCCCACCAGATCGAACTCGAGATTCCAGAGACTATCGTCGAGACCGCGACAGACGAGACCGCGATCGAGACCGAGAACGAGGTGACGATTCGAAGAGGAATAGTCGCCACGAGGTTTGTTCAACAATATCAAATTATCACCCTTTCGAACATACGCTAACTGGAGCTCTTACACAGTCGCCGGCCACCCAAGCACCTCCTGTTGTACAATCCGAGGAAGACAAGAAACGAGAACGCTTAGAGAGATTGGAAGCTTGGAAGAAAAAGAAAGCCGAAACTGATCAGGCCAAAGCCAGTGCTTCCATCTCCCTTCGAGCCGACCAATCTATCTTGTCACCCACTACTAATTCAGTACCGCTGTCCTTAACACCGAATAGAAACGATGCATCGACGCCGGGGTCCAAGCAACAATCCACCCCTGGTTCACCGTTAATAGCGTCCGCACCCACTTCTGAAAAGCAAAAGAATTCAAACGCTGACAAGTTTCCTCCAGCCTCGAGAAAACCAGCTCTAGGTAAGCTACATCCGTCAATTAAAGTCGTATTCCGGAGAACCAAATCAAATAACCGGCCCCTTAGTCGAAGTATTGAGCAAAGTCCCGGCTCCTTCTATGCGAGGAGTCTCGGGATTCGGATTCAAGGGCGGACCAAGGAAACCAGGCCCTGAAAATAAGGGGAAACGCGCACTTGACTTTGGAGATGAAGACGTAGCCAGGAAGAAACTGGAGAGGCTTCCCTCCCCAATCCCTGATGATATTAATGCAGCTTCCGGTGAGCAACCAGTTGACGAGGGAGATGATGATGTCGATATGCAAGATGACTCCGAGGAGGCAGGAGCGGCTGCTCTCCGCGCCGCAGCTGCCGAGCGTGGGGAACGTATACAGGCCGAAGGTAAACCCGATATCTCAGAAAACTTGGCAGATAATCATGTTCCTACCAACGGCGATGCCATGGAAGAGGAAGAAGAAATCGACCCTCTCGATGCCTTCATGTTTAATATGGAATCCACAACCACGACAGACCTTAAGCCGAAAAGAATTGCAGCCCCCGCCGAAGCGATGTTCGGAGACGATGATGACAACCTTACCGCCATCGTTAATGACCCCGACGATATACTAGCCATGGCATCAAAGATGAAGAAGAAAAAGGAGCTACCAGCCGTGGATCACTCCAAAGTTCACTATGAACCTTTTCGTAAAAGTTTTTACGTCGAACCTGCGGAGCTTGCCAATATGCCGCCACAAGAAGTCAATGAGTTACGGTTGTTACTAGATGGCATCAAAGTGAGAGTACGTATACCCACCCAAATAATTCATCAAAAATTCCTGCACGCTAACAAAAGTCAGGGTTCGAATTGCCCAAAACCTGTTCAGAAATGGAGTTTACTAGGGCTTCCAGCTGCGACTCTTGATGTGATCAATAAACTGGAATATGAAAAGCCTACTTCGATCCAAGCTCAAGCAATCCCCGCAATCATGTCAGGTCGTAATGTCATCGGGGTCGCCAAAACAGGCTCCGGGAAAACTATGGCCTTTTTACTTCCGATGTTTCGTCATATTAAAGACCAACGTCCTTTAGAGAACCTAGAGGGCCCGATTGCGCTTGTTATGACCCCGACACGAGAACTCGCGACCCAGATCTTTAAAGAGAGCAAACCCTTTTTAAAAGCTTTAAACTTGAGAGTGAGTTTTCCTTCCCACATTTGTATACTAAACCAGATAGCTAACACGAGCCGGATGACAGGGCGTTTGCGCTTACGGTGGATCACCGATAAAGGATCAAATTGCTGAACTGAAACGAGGAGCTGAGTTTATCGTTTGCACCCCTGGTCGGATGATTGATCTCCTTGCAGCCAATTCAGGCAGGGTTACAAATCTCAAACGAGTCACTTATGTCGTCCTCGATGAGGCTGATCGAATGTTTGATATGGGGTTTGAGCCGCAAGTTATGAAAATTATCGGGAATATCAGGCCAGACCGACAGACCGTTTTGTTCTCTGCAACTTTCCCATCCCAGGTATGTCATTCTTAAACAACTCTTATCTAAGACACAGGCATCTAACCATACGAATATATAGATGGAAGCGCTTGCTCGCAAGGTACTCGTTAAACCTGTTGAAATTGTCGTAGGTGCACGAAGTGTGGTAGCCCCTGAGGTCACTCAGATTGTGGAAGTTAGATCAGAAAGCTCGAAATTTGCAAGACTCTTAGAAATTCTAGGCGAGCTCTATGATAAGGAGGACGACGCCAGGTCACTCGTCTTCGTCGATCGACAAGAATCTGCTGATTCTTTATTAAGTGACCTTATGAAGCGAGGTTACGCCACCATGTCCCTTCACGGTGGCAAAGATCAGATCGATCGGGATTCGACTATTTCAGATTTCAAGGCCGGAGTCAGCCAAGTCCTCGTTGCTACCTCTGTGGCAGCGCGCGGCTTAGATGTCAAACAGCTTAAGCTAGTTGTTAATTACGATTGCCCGAACCACATGGAAGACTACGTCCACCGTGTGGGGCGAACTGGTCGAGCAGGAAACAAGGGAACTGCGGTTACATTTATCACACCAGATCAGGAAAGGTATGCCCATGATATTGCTAAAGCGCTCAAGCTAAGTGGGCAAGAAATCCCAGAAGAAGTCCAGAAACTTGTCACCTGTAAGTCTCTACATCGAGATCAAATTTCCAAACATAAGATCAAAGGAACTAACTATACATCTCAAGCATTTTCCGAGAAAGTTAAATTAGGAAAGGAGAAAACTATCAGTTCCGGCTTTGGAGGGAAAGGTCTGGATAGACTAGACCAGGAACGCGAAACCGCGAGGAAGAGAGAACGGAAGGCTTACGGCGAAGAAGGCAACGAGGGTGAGGAGGCTGATGCTGACGGCGAAGAGGTCAAAACGAAGACTTCTACCGGTACCCCAACGACTTCAAAAGGCCCCACTCTTGATGAAATCATCGTGGTACACAAGCGCGATACATCAGCTGCTGCCGCTGCAAATGGCGCTGGAGCCCCTATCGGGCCACCAGCACCTAATTCAGTCATTGACAAGGTTCTTGCAGCCACTTCGGATATCCAGAAGCGGCTTACTAAAGCAAACGTTTTGCGATCTGGCGCTCCTATTGACAATAAAGGACCAGACGCCGGTGCATTCCACGCTACATTGGAAATCAACGACTTCCCACAGAAAGCAAGATGGGCCGTTACAAATCGCACCAACATTGCGAAAGTATTGGAAGCAACCGGGACTTCCATCACAACCAAGGGGTCTTATTACCCGGCTGGGAAAACTCCTAGCGCTGGTCAAGATCCCAAACTCTACATTCTCGTGGAGGGAGATACAGAATTGGTTGTTACTAACGCTATGAGAGAGCTGAAGAGACTATTAGCTGAAGGCACTGCGGCAGCGGTGGACAGTGAGAACAGAGCTGTCACTACTGGCAGATACAATGTGCTATAGCTATTACCTGATATATGTTGCTTGCTTCTAATCCCGGGATTTGCTTAATTTTCCTTCGGCCTTTTGGTGTTTTGTTTATCGCTAACGGTTTACAGTTCGATATTATGATTTAAATGTTTTTAATCGCTCTCGAAGAGCAAAGTGTTTGATGGAGGCCAAATTTTTATATTTTTGCCTAGTAAGAAAGTTAAGCTACCATATTTATAAGTATAAATATAAATAACCACGAAAGTAATGATTATTGTTGCTTCGATTTACAGTTTCAGGACAAAAAGATTTCAACAAATTTGATTTCCCATACAAAATCGCTGTTTTTACAAGATTTTATAAATATGATACTTTTGTAATTAAGCTTAAAAAATTC
This sequence comes from Dactylellina drechsleri, assembly GCA_036971345.1. Taxonomy (NCBI): domain Eukaryota; kingdom Fungi; phylum Ascomycota; class Orbiliomycetes; order Orbiliales; family Orbiliaceae; genus Dactylellina; species Dactylellina drechsleri. The sequence continues at coordinate 111,715 of JAJTUB010000019.1, read as the reverse complement.
AAAAAAAAATCTAAAAAATAAATTAATCAAAAAATTCATTATTTTATTTTTTTTATTTTATTTTTTCAAATAAAGTTTATACTTTAATTTGCTTTTATATTTTGGCACTAAATATTTTGGTAAATTTTATATGAGTTGTTAATTTTTTACCACACAAAATTGATTAATTTTTTTAAGAGAGAAAAATAACGTTGATTATTTATTCAAAAATTTAATAAAAACTTGGGATTTTTCATGTTTTAATTTGTTTTGCTTTTTTTGGGTAATTTTTTGAAATATATTATTTATAATATGTGGTTGCGAAATTGCTCATTTTGGCGGTGAAAGTGGGTTTCTTGACATCTTTTTGTCCTAGTACTGTAAATAACAAAGCCCATATCCAAGGCGCACCAAATAACGTAAAAGACTTAGCTACATCGGCAGAACCAGGCAAAAAGCATGAAGAGTTAGGTGCCGGGGTGGTTAATGCTAATGCAGGTTTGCGCGTTGACATTCCCTGGCGGAGTGCGACACCGCCGCTATAACTGTAGCCTGAATCCCATCGGATGAGCCCTTTCGCGCCATCTCCTCTCGCGACCCTTCGCAGTAGCCCCTAAACCACCATCGAAGCACTATCTTGCCCGGCTTCGAAAGTTTCGACATACTACCCCAAAAATGGGCTGCGGCGGCAGCAAGGAAGACTACGAGGCGTCTGCGGAACCCGCCCGAACGGCCAAGTCGACATACAAACCATCAGGTCCCGGGCACACCCTCGGCGGAAGTAGTAATCAAGAACCCGTGGGCGGCGCAACAAGTTCGATACCTTCGAACGCTGGTAATGCAGCCGCAGCCGCAGCTGCTGTACGTATTCCTTCGATTTTTTGGTGTTTATAATTGTGTTCCAGTGCTTCCTCTACCTCAAATGAAGAGGTTGGGGGGGTGGAAGCGGCGATGTTTCGTTGACATGAATATCAAATACAGCGGCGAGAGGAAGCGGCGCGGGCCGCAGAAGCTCGCGCCAAAACAAAACTAAAACCACAAGCAAAAGCGGACACACCCGGCGGGAACGTAACTGGTTCGGATACGCTTGCTTGGAACTAGACTGGCGTTTGTCGACTCGGATTGAGGGAGCTCGAGTATAGATTTCTTTGGGGAGTGTAAGGATAGCGAATTATAAGAGTGCGTGGTTGTTCTATCCTTGGGAAATTTTTAGAAACAAGTACCAATTTTAGGGGGCATTTGAACAAGCTTTCATTGGGGATTAAGTGATGAGTTCGTTGCAAATTAGATATCCAACTATCCGAATATGCCGTGCGAGGGCGTATTATCATCCATATACACACGCCTGGTAGTGGTTCCATTGATATCAAGCCCCCCAAAAAACGCTCACGTGTCAGATACCAAAATACATTGAGATTCGGGGGACGATAGTGCCCCGGATATCCAAATGAGTATCCCAAACATCATGTGTACATTTCCAACAATGCAAAGGCTCACACAAAGGCTCATATACGGTTATCGTCCAATGACGCAGAAACGTCCTCTAAATCGTCCTCAACCCTAGCTCCAAGCTTTCCCTTACCTTTAACTTTCCCTCTATTCCCCCAAACTCCACGAGCGTTCGATCGAGATCCGCCCTTCTGTCCCTTACTGGTGTTAGGCCAGTCTTTGATGACACCTTCATTTCGCGTCCACAAGTCACCTCCCCCCGCCCTCCCGCCAGCATCTTCGACTCGAATTATGTAGTCCATAGATAATTGACCATCATCGTCTTTCCCATTCGTCAATATCACATCGTTATCACTCCTCCAAAACTTCACACCGTCCCGGATACCCTTTTCAATATCAACATAGAAGAGAACTTCGGCGTTGAATCTCATGCCGCTGAGCACTGCCGGGATCTCCTCGCCAGTTTCAGGGTGAACGGACGGCTTGGGCAGTCCCGCAGCGCAATGAATGTGTGTTCTACCCATGGTTTTCAGACCTCCGCTCTCCAGGATGGTTGCCAAAGACGAGTAATAGGTTCCATGGACGCACATTGTAGGAATGTTATTCTCATCTATAGGTTGTAGGAGAAGGCTTTCTTGAACAGGTATCGAATGGCCCTGTGTCGCTCGAATGAAATACTGACTCGGGTCTGGATTCGGGTCATTATCAAAATCGGGGAGGAATTCATCAGAGTTTGATATCCGAACGTGAGGATCTGTTGATGTAGAAGGATCCGTCGACGTGGAGACGTTGACATCGCTGAGAAGCGGAGGTGTCGCAGCCTGGTCTGGAATCTCACGGATGAGCTTGAAGCGTTTTTTGGCATTGTTCTGGACAGCATGACAGAGAGTTGGGAAATCGAGACCCAATTGTTTGAATTTTCTCGAATTTAACTATCAGTTGACAGTTAGCAAGAAAGCTTATCGACGTTGGTGAATGATGAAGAGAGGTGGCTTGGATTGGAACGGAACATACAAGCTCTTCCACGTTTATGTAACCATCTGGCCGCATATTTAAATTTTCTTCCCGTGCACTATGTCGGAGGGTTCTAGAGAGAGCGTGAGATATTTGTTCAGAACGATCCATATCTCTCCGACCACCACCACGAGAGCTTCCTCCGCGACGCATTTTTGACCGAGGGCTTGGCTGTGACTGATACAGATTTTGGTTAAAGATAAACCTTTTGCATGAAAGAGAGCAAAATAAAGTACGGGATGATGGTAGTGAAGATGCTGTGACGACTTTAATAGAACATAAAGGACGAGCAAAGCTGGGGGTCATTGAGAGCGAGCTGTGGCCAAGATTTCGTAGAACGGAGTTGACTAACTCAGAGCAGTCATCAGGTGAAATCAGGTGAAAACGGACATATTCCACAAGCGCAAGTCCCATTTCTTAACGACACACAACACAAAAATATAAACCGTCTACAAGGACATATCACCAAGTTCCAACCCATTAAGGACCAAAGACAATATAGTAAACAAAGTGACATCCTAGTTCACGATGTTCAAAGGAACATAAAAAGCAAATTCACGAATAATTATGATTTGAAGACTTCCATTCACCAAACTTAATCTACATCTCCACAGAAGAAACTTAAAAATAGTAATACAAAAGAAAAGAATGCATTTTACATGAGTCGCTCAAACCCGATCATTCAATGACGTAAGGGAAAATATTAAATTATTTACGCAGCAATGAAGAGAGCGAGAAGACCAGCAACGGCAGCAACACCGAAGGAAACGGTGTTGGCAGAAGCTGCACCAGTGTAACTTGGTGGTGGGGTATAGGTGGTGGTCTGGTTGGTGACTGGGGTGACAGAGGTGTAGACAACTGGGGGAGGAGCAGCAGTGTAGGTAGCAACTGGAACTGGGGTAGGAGTAACGTATGCAGTGGTACCGGGGCACCAGGTCGAGGTGACGGTGGTAGCATAGCAGTACTGAGCACCAGGGCAGACAGTGGTGTAGTAGGTAGCAGTGTAGGTTGGGGTCTCAGTTGGGTAGGCAACTGGGGTCTCGCTGCACTCGGTGGAAGTTGGGGCGCTGTAGACAGCTGGGGCGCTGTAGACTGGTGGGACGTATGTGCCGTTGCTTGGTGGAACGTAATAAGAAGCTGGGGCAGAGTAGGTTGGGACAGCCTCGTTGCAGGTGGAGACTGAGTAGGCAGTCGATGTGTAGACAGCGGCCGGGCAGTTGGTCACATATGGAGCGCAAGAGGTGATAGTGATCTTGGCGTAGCTGGTGTAGGTGACCTCAGCTGGAGCGGAGTATGGGGCTGGAGCGGAGTACACGGCAGCCTTAGTTGGGGCAACATAGACTGGGGTGGTAGTGTAACCATAGACGGCAGCCTTGGTTGGCTTGGACTCCTCAGTGCAGGAAGTGTAGACCTTTCCACCGGTGGTGTAGTAGGACGGGGATGACTCGTAGTAAGCAGCACCGCTGGCGAGGGCACCAGTGACGGCGGCGGAGGTGGCAAGGATGGTAGTGAAATGCATTTTGATTATATTACTATTTAAAGTGTACGTCCGTTTAGGAGTATTAAGAATATAAGTGACTAAGGAGTCTAAAAATTAATTGCAATAAGCAAGAAAAGAGCGTTGGGTTTAAAGAGTGACTGTGGTTAGAAAACCGAAGGCAAGTGAAGACCTGGAAGGAATTGACTGTGGTGGAGAAAGAAGAGTAAAAAAATCTCGATCAGTTGGGGACTCGACGGGCTCCTTATACTCGTCGGCCGCTCATACAACCAAGGCACCGACAAGTGCCTGCTGCTTTCCCAGCTGGTGTGGGCTTTCTCCGCCGCAAACCTTTCATGTTTCCCCTATTTTTCGTTTTCTGCCTTTCTTTCGTGCGCATTGTGCTTTTTTTTTTTCGTTCTTTCCCAGGTCCCCTGTTTTCTTCCACCCATTTCTGAGATGCCCAATCTGGGAAATGGGAATAGGGGTGGAAGTCAGGACAAGGCCGATGGAAGAATAAAAATCACCAAACTCTGTGTGCAATACATGCGAACCCATGCCCAATGCGCATGGCCGTCGATTGGCAATTGGCAGCAATTGACAGCAGCCGACGGACCAGCAAATGAATTGCGGTTCTGGTGTGAAAAGCGGTGAGTGGGTTTGCAGGCATCCCCGTGCGATCTTACCAATTTCGTTAGCCCTGGACCGCTGGGAAAGGAAAAGCTCGAGAATTCAAAAGCGCACAATTCAAGCAGGGGCGGTAACTTTAAGATTAGAAGGGGGTTACCTCCATCAGGGGCACCGGCGGAAGCGAGACACCCACAGCTCAGCACTAGACTGTTGGCTGGTGTTTACAGCCGGTTTGCGCTTGCAGCCTTCAAAGAAACAATTTTTGGCACCACTGCAGATTCTCGTTCGAACGTTCCTTCGACTCCATTGGCCAATGGGTCGGTGGGTTTACCACGTCGTTCGGTGCTCCTACCGCTGGCTTCGAGTTTGTGATTGCAGGTTGATTTTTGCCTGCATGGGCTCCGCTCGAAGGGTTTAAACTTTGCTGGAAATGTCTGTTCGACGCGACCTTCTCGCATGCCCTGCGGTCTCAGGACAGGCAGATTCGAGATGATTGAATCGCGTTCCTGCCTTTGGTGATCCGATTGATTTGATTTCGATTTGATTTGATTGTCTGCAATCCACCCGAGTCGCTCTATTTCTTTCGCCTCTGTCTGATCCCTCGCTGCAGAGAGAAGCAGAAGCCGAAATTAGACACACGGCAGCCGGGAAAAACACGACCAGAGTCTCATTTCATTTCTGTTGTTTCGCTTCATGGTCCGCTTGATTGGCCCGACACCTAGAGAGCCGAATCCAACGCTCATGTCGTCCACAGCTAGACGCCAAGAAGCCAATTTTAAATAATCGCGCGAGCGATCTCCATTTGGTCTAGAAGAAGAGCAAGAGTTCGGGGGACTCACTCACCCTTTCTGCGTGCATAGCGCATATTCACGACTGAGCACATCCACATACATAAATTACATGGACGTACATTGTACATGATATTACACGTAGCCTCAGCTTGTGTCTTTGAGGATGCACGTACTATGTGTTGTCCGGTGTGCACTTTCCTCGGAAGGGGCCCCCGGATGGAAACAGAGCAAGAATCGGTAGAAGCAATAATTAGATGGACCTGATGTAACCTGCACAATTAATTTTTGGGGGGGTGATTCTTGTCCTCGGCTGGTTTGTTCGTGTTGGGCAAGCCGCCAGCATTATCGAACCGGGGTTCGGTCATCGATTAGGTCATTCGATCGTGATTTCTTTTCGGGCCTTCTTTCAGTCAGTCATTGACCACACGTATTGTGGTGGTGCCTACATGAGTATGTGATGATGATGATGATAATAATAACAATTGTCTGTGGTTCACCCCGGGACCTTGCTCACAATCCAAGCAAACATCTTCCGTTTTGGCAACAATGATATTGCAAAGTTGGCCGTTGCAACGAACGATCGGTCAATTACTAAGATTAATTGCTGTACATTTTTGCTGTAAGGTACCCCGTCTCACAATTTTCCATTCCTCTGGTTCTCTCTCTATCGCTCTCACGGGTTGCTGTCAAGGCCGCAAACTCTCAACTCCCTCGGTCGTAATGTCAAGAAAGAAAGAAGGACAATAATATGAATGCGGCTGCTCAATTGCAGTTTGATTAGCCGTGATGAGTTATCGTAATCATATGTAAAAATAATCATCTCGTCTTTGGCCTTCCCCCTTGGCTTGCCTTTGCCTCCGCCTTCCTTCCCTCCGGCCCAGGCCCAACCCATGCATCCTGCGGTGCACCATCATGCAGGAACCCATCCCAAGCAGCAATAAGCTCTTTCGAATCTTCCCCCTTTCCCATCCACGCGGGTGACAAAAAAAACGCATAAAATAACACATCTTTTATATAAGGCCTCCATACAAAAATTGCAAAAACCGGATGTATTATTTTTGTCACCTGGGTGCCATCCTAAGCAAGCCATTTGTGCACCTTAATTTGACCGCCTGCGAATGAAACCGCGTGCCAGCCACACTTTGATGGTGGCCGTCAAACTGGCTGACTGAGTCGGCTCCAATCAAACCAAACTGTAATAATAATTCAGCCTATCATCCATCCATCCTCAAAAGAGAAACGCCGTCAATATCGCGAGTCCTTTTCGGTTGAATGCTCGTTAGACTCCACTCAGCGGATCTCTGGGAAATTGGATCTGGCTTCGGGCTAATGCCAGGGACGTGCCGACAGATTCAACTTTTGCCCATTTTGCCCCACTGGAGATTGTTGCGGTTCCAAGCGGGGTATTGAAACTGCATTTTAAAAAAGGTCCAGCATTGCTTAATTTACAGATTAATCTAGCGTGCAGCCTTTCATGACTTCATCCAGTGTCCGTCCTTCGTGGACGAACATCTCCCCTTTAACATGGTTTCGGGCTCTTGACATTCTCGTATCCCCTTTTTCAGCATGAAATATGAGCGTGGGCTTTAATCTACGGTGGGAACATGTTTGAAAAATCTAGCCTTTCCAGCCAAGATGTCCCCTTAAACAAACTCCCTTGAATCTCTGCATCATCCATTAATTACCTCGTTACAGACATACACACAATTATGCCACTCTGATGCAAAAGTCAAAAGTCTGTCGATTAAAACACACTTTCGTTTGAGCCTCTCCAATTTGCTCCTCCGCAAGACTTGGCTTATTTCAGGTGAAGGCTCCCGCTAGTACCAAGCTTTCCCATGTTTTCTTTTGCTGTTCATCCGCAGCTTTGACCCGAGCCTTATGTGCATCCACTTGACCTCTCAATATCCAAGGCACATCTAACCTTGGCACATAAATTTCACAAATCTACAGCAGTGAAGTGAATATGTTAGTGAAACCAATCTGTTTATTCGAACAGCTTTTAGAACAGCGAGGGAAATATACCTGTATGCGGTCACTTTTGATGAACTCTGTGTCGGTCAATATAGCTTCGAGCTCCTCGATCGTGTGAGCTTGAACGCTACGACTCTTGAAACCCTTTTGCCTGCCACCAAAGAATTCGAGCAGCTTCATGTGGTCCCAAGACGTGCAAATGTCGTTATACTGTTGTTCAGGGCCGTGGATTTCTCTCTCAATCGTATAACCGTCATTGTTGATCAGGAATATCGTTGGCGTAAACCCGTTCCTGATATATGTTGAAATCTCCTGCACAGACATCTGCAGACTACCATCGCCAACCACGAGGATAACTCTCCCTTTGTGATCTTTCTCCTTTGCTGCGACAAGTGCTCCGAGTGTTGCTCCGACAGTATATCCTATAGAGCTCCAGTATATCTGAGTTTCGTATTGAACATTGGAGGCCAATGTTGAATCAGGCATGCCGAACTGTGCCGTTCCAACTTCAACAAACACAATATCATTTGGCTCTGTGAATCGGCCGATACGCTGCCAGATATATGATTGTCTAAGCGGTCCCGAGGTGCTCTTATCGATGATGGGATTCTGTTCCAAAAGAGAAAATACATTAGTTTAGAAATGCCCCGCAGTTGAGCCCCCACTTGCTAGATATGCCACCTACCACATATCGAGTGACCTGGTTCTGCTTTGTAAATCTCTTGCAGTCCTTCTCGACTACAGCAAGCAGTTTCTCAATAACGGGGAGGAAATGTATTCCGTCGTATCTTTGCCCAAATACCGAGCAATAATGGGGGTGGAGCATGATCAATTTCTCATCTTTGATTTGTCTGCTGAAAGCACCAGTGTTGGACGATGTAAGGTGGGGACCGATGTTTAGAACAAGATCTGAATCATCTTCAACTGCTTCCCTAATACCGGGGAACGATCCTGTATTTCATAAATAGCCATCGTTAGAGTCATGTCAAATGAGTTTTGTGAAGATTAGTTCTATGCTGTATAAATGTTGGGATACTCACTTGTTCCGTTGTACATTCCACCATATAACGAGGAAGTTTCATCGACTAAGCCCTTTCCAAGAATCGTGGAGAATGCCTTCCGCACATAAAATCAGTTAACCCGGTAATACCGTTTTTAGCAATCCCAAAGAGCGAAGAAGTTAAATACCGGATAGCCAGCAAGTTCAATCAATCGACGGGTTTGTTGAGTAGCTGCGTGTCGTTTCGCCAAAACATCGGCGAGAATACATGGCTTCTTGGACTTTTCAAGTGCATCTACGATCTGCTTCACAATCAAATCTTCCACGTCCGGTTTCGTGCTAAGATTCAGATCAAGCGGCTTTTCCAACCGAGAAGCGTTGAGAGGTGCATCTACAACATCGGTTGGCACAAACAAATACACTGGTAGTCTTGTTTTAATCGCGGTTATGAGAACACGATCAATCTCAGAAGCCATGGTTTTTTCATCGTTGAGGAAGGCACTAGTGGAACGAATGGGTTCCGACATGCCTCTGTAGACCCCGTGATCCGGGTTGGCTTCCAAAGTGTGATGGATCATGATTTTGTTTTCCTGGAGCGCGCGAGAAGTATTTCCAACGATGTGAATAAATCCGGCATGCTATATTCGTTGTCGTCGACTAGTTAGTACCTGCAAATAAGGAAGAAATCCTCTTGAATGAGTGTAGGTGTCACCTCAGCATATGCTCCTGCTACACCATTTGCTGCACTGAGTTCCCCGACTCCATAGGTAGTTATCAAAACACCTGGAAGATCCCGAACCCGAGAGTAACCATCGGCCGCATAAGCTCCATTCCTATCGAAGCGTCAACTATTATTACCGAATATTTTCTAAGATGCGACAGTATTAAAGTCTAGGAGCTGGGGACGTTGGCACGTACAATTCATTGCAGCATCCTACCCACTTGAGACCCTCAACATTGTAAATATGGTCCAACAGTGTCACTATTGATAAAGTCGAAAGTCAATTGGCATCCCGATATATTTTCGAGTTCACATATCCATTTAATACGATTGTCGGACAAAGACGTACAATTGAAATCACCCGGGCATCCTAAGATATGGTGTATACCCAGTGATTTGATCCTTCTGAAGAGATACTCTCCAAGAGGAATGCTTTTATGGTTGCTCATTGTTGCAATTTATCAATTGAAACGATTGAAAGGCACACGTCGATGTTTATCGAAGCAGATTAAGTTGCTCTATAATTGTCAATTCAATGCTCTTCTTGGAAACTTCGGTGGTATTAACTTCTTAAGTACTTAGCTCAGATGCTCTACGTTTCCGAAATGTGAGTGATAGTTTGATAGATAGTGTATGTATTAACAAAGCTTCAAAGAAATTGTAGGGAACAGGGTTGTTTTTATGAACCGAGATTCGAGCTCCTCGAGCTATTTAAACCGAGCTCTTCGTGCTTTTCGCTACCAATTTTGAAGCAAATGCAGGTTTTATGCCGATGGTAGCCACGTCTTTTACCCGACGACAGCTCCGTCGGAAACCAAGCTCTAAACTATCAGAGTCTCATCGGACGCTAGGCATCCAACAACAAGATGGGTTGGACACACATGAGGTGAAGACGTAAAAAGACACCGAGTTAGGCAAAGACGCAACAAAGGCATCACGTATTACGTAAGTATTTAAGTAAATATATACAGCAAATTCTCTTCTATGCTATCAAGGAAGAAAAAATTTAAACAATAAAATATGTTACAAAGAAAAGCAGAGTTAGAACCCAAATTCTCCAAATAAATGCATATCATATATCATTCGTCGCTCCATTCATCATCATCCAACTGGTCTATCAACCTGTTCTCGTCATCCACATCCGTCCAAACGTCCGTTCTAGCTCCGGGAGCACCTCTTCCGAATCTACCGTCGCTACCGGATGCAGGCATGTATCCGCCAAAACTTCCCGAACGGCCCCGGCCACATAGCTGACCGCATAAATTTATCGAGGAGAAGGCACAAAGTCGAATGGAATCCTACATTAAATATGAAACCACGAACGTCAGCTTTCGTTCATGACACCGTAGGTAAAAGGGGTACAGAATTGAAAATGGAGGGTATTTCATTCGCTGGCTGGCTGAAACGGAAATTGTGAATATGACAGAGAGTAAAAGGTAAACATTGATATCTATGATGCGTGCTCGTGTGTACTTGGGAGGTGCCATATTACATGACGATGTTGTAGAATGTACATTAAAATACTTTTTCGATGGGATGGGGAGGCGTAATTTCTTGCCAAGGCCCGATATATAAGTTCCGAATTCGCCAAACTCCAGTCATAATCGTGCTAGGGACTCCCACAAAAGAAAAAAGGACCTGAAGATATAGATAGCGTATAATATCGTATGCGGGACAGGTAGAGGGGGAAGAAGAGAAAAGGCGAGAGGATAATTTCAAATCGAGACTCTGAATGGGAACCATCTTGCCGGGAAGATTAGTCTCCTTACCCATATAAAGTTCAAAGCACCCAGCCACGTTTGCCAGTGAGGGACCTGGCGCCATCCGCGAGCATGGAGCACTGTTCTCTGATAGAAACAACCGCCGATAAAGTATACTAACAAAGCGACGAGAAATCTGAGTATGTGTTAGAGTTGTGAATTGCGAGAGTTCTGGTGTGGAAGTGGGTATTGTGCTTACATGATCCCAAAGATCGCAACAGGTCCCAAGGGTTGTTGCTTGACGGTAGCGCAAGCACTTGATGTCCGAACGTCGAACCAATAGCTGCACTCGTTTTGCTGTCCTACAAAGCTGATAGTGGGAGGGCCGATCAACTCCCTGTCGCAGGTGAAAGATATGATTGCGCCTTTCCTAAAGCCATCTTCGTTGTCCTTTCCGGGTACGGGAGCGCCGCCGTCGTCGAGCTTGGGACAAAGACTTCCACCAGTGTACTCCAACACCAACTTTCTGCCACGGAACTTTGGGGCAGCAGAAGCGCGACCTAGTGAATAGGCAACGTCATCTTTTAGGTAGTAGGCAGAAACGTTGTGAACGTCCGGGAGGGCGTGAAATTTAAGTTCCTTAGTTTTGGATAGTAGGATCGGGGCGCAGATATTGAGGGTAAAGTTGGAATTGTAGTCGTATCCGCGGGGAGTATAATTACTGTAAGAGCGGAAGGGGGTCAGCGATGTGTATATGTATGACGCGAGAAGAAGAAGAAGGAGACGTACGTGCCGCCATCTTTCTGTATGAGCGAACGAAGGTCAACAAAGGTTCCCGTCCTTTCGGAAGTGGCAGAACATGGCGGATCCGAGGGTTCCGAGGGCGTGACACCGAGGGGAGTGGCTCGAGATGGATCGATGATAATAGCGACATGGGTGAGGGCGGCGAGGAGGGCGAGAGAGAAGCCGCCGGAAGGGGACCGAGAGGCTGGCAGTAATAGCCACAGCATGGTATATATATACACAAGTACTGTTTTACTCACATACAACCACTGTGGCGGAGAAGCAAAAGAGGAGGGTGATGAAAAATAAGAAACAGAAACAGGGGAGACGGTCGAGATGAGGACGGAAGCGATATACGTTTCGGAAGTTGACAGATATTATCGGAAAATAGTAGTATCACCACCGCCGCCAACAAAGGCGGTCATCGTGATTTTTCGTTAAGATTATTGTTGTTATTATTATGATTATTATTCTTATTAAATCTTGTCATTCGCTTCGTTTCGCTTTGTTTCCGGGGTTCCGTTTCGAATCCCTTCTTTTCCTTCGTTTCCTTCCGTTAGCTCGTGGTATGTTTTCTACTCCAGCTAAGCCTTTCTCTTCCGGCGGGCGCGCAGGGCGCAAAGAAAGAAAGTCAAAAGCAACTGGGTTACGTACCTGCGGCTGTACTATTATTACTACCACAGGTACTTGGAACAAACAACTGCTGGTCAGTTGGTTGGTTTCGATTGAATCGAGGGTCGATGGATCTATATCCAGATGCGGATATTGCATGATACGATGGTAGTCTTTCATGTCGGTGTCAGCAGGTTGCGTGAAACTGAAAAGATTATCACCCGACGACACCTGCATCGAAGACTGCGGTCATATAATATCATCGTCTACATCGACGTTCTCTAAAAAAAGGCTATATGGTTATGTCATAGACTTTTTTTTTTCCCCCGGATAGCTGTGATTCCGATTCAATTCGGATTTAGTTTTTAAACTTTTTTTTGTTTCCAATTTGCTTCCAGCTTCCCGGGGCCCAGTCCACCGAAACGCCGGCTACCCTTCACGCGATGCCCGGCCGGGGCACCTGGAGTGCTTTAAATACTACTCGAGAGCCCTCTCCAATCACCATCGGCATTGAGTTTCAATCACACTAAAGATCGCTCGACCTCTATCATCTATACCCGACAAATACCTAGTTTACATATACCTTTCTATCCTGCGACCCCCCGGTGCGGTCATGTCTCCTTCGGCCGCTGCTCCTGTCGACAAGCAGGCCCGTAGCCACGGCTATGACTTTGCTGGCCCGTATGTTCATGTTCTTCTCCTCCTTGCTACTACTTCCCCCTGTATTCAATCTATTACTGCTGCCTATATGCTAACTGGAAGCTTTGCTTTTCTCCTCGTGCAGTCTGGGTGTTGGCGCCATCACCATTGTCGCACCTTCTGTCTCTTACCTCCTCTACTTTGGTTGTAACGAACACGGATGTCCACCGACACATCTCAGCTGGCCGGAGTATGTCGAGCGAGTCCTACCCACTAAAGATCAACTCTTCTCCCTCGAAGTCCTAGGATATTTTGTCGCCTACGTTCTAGGCCTTGCTCTGCTCAATGTCACGATTCCCGTTCGTGATCGACTGGGTGTCCCTCTCAAGACCGGAGAGCGTCTCGTATACAACCTCAACGGTATGCGTCTCAACTTTTCTCCTCGAAGCTAGCCCAACATGCTCACAAATCTTGGTTACGCGTGTAGCTTACGAAACATTTGTGCCGTTGATGGGCTCTCTCGCCTTTGGCACGTACATGTACGGATGGGAATGGTCTCTTTGGACTTGGATCTGGGATCATTATCTGCATCTACTCACCGCCGCTCACATATTTTCGTTCACACTGGCCTGTGGTGTTTATCTTGCCTCGTTCCGATCCTCGAAACCTCTCCTTGCCGCTGGCGGAAACACAGGAAATCACCTTTATGATGTGGGTTTGCAAAAAAAAAAATTTCGCTCTTTCACCTTTGCAAAATTTTGATGTTGACCGGTTTACCCATCTTTTTTTAGTGGTTTATTGGACGTGAGCTCAATCCTAGACTTGGGAATTTCGATATCAAGCTTTTCTGCGAGCTTCATCCTGGGATGATGGGTTGGGCCGTCCTCAACCTCGCCTTCGCTGCTCACCAGTATCAAATCATCGGCCGCATCACCGATTCGATGGTTCTCATCAACATCTTCCAGTTCTGGTACATCTTTGATGCTCTTTTCAACGAACCTGCGATTCTCACAACAATGGATATCACATCTGATGGGTTCGGATACATGCTTAGCTTTGGAGATATTGTCTGGGTCCCGTTCACCTATTCCCTCCAAGCAAGATACCTGGCCATGTACCCTCTGGACCTTGGCATCCTCGGAGTTGCCGGTGTGTTATTTGTCAAAGGGGTTGGATATTTCATTTTCCGCGGAGCGAACAGCCAGAAGAATGCCTTCAGAATGAACCCGGATGACGCTTCCGTGAAGCACCTCAAGTTTATCGAGACTAAGTCTGGGAGGAAGCTCCTCATCTCCGGATGGTGGGGGATATCCCGCCATATCAATTATTTCGGTGACTGGATCATGGGGTGGTCGTGGTGTCTGCCAACTGGTTTCGACACATGGGTGACATATTTTTATGTCGGGTACTTTGCAGTTCTGTTGATCAACAGAGAGCGAAGGGACGATGGACATTGCCGGATAAAGTACGGCGATGATTGGAATAGGTATACGAGCATTGTGAAGAGTAGGATAGTTCCGGGGATCTATTAGAGGCATATATTCGCTAACTTTTTATTATTATGATTATAATTTTTTTAATTACAAAAAGCCGCAGGCACGCGTATGACGAGGACACTAAAGAAAAAAAAGGTCATAGATTCTGGAGTTTGGTACTTCATTATGGAGTTGGTTTGAGCAGTTCCAGTTATTTTCCTGTACCGTACAATAAAATGATATTCTTCTAGATTTCTACTTCGCTCTTATTCAAAGTGCCTGGTGCCCGCGTGTGGCTTGTTTTCGGTGGCTGGTGTTGCCACATATGTGCGCGCCATACGTCACCCGAGCTGCCTGCTGGTTGGATCATGACATATTATTATATACCTACACATGTACTTAAGTACATACTTACCCTCCCGACTGTTAACCATGAGATGAGATGTCTCGCTTTCTTTCCACCGTATTCCATTCTTCTCCTAACCAATAAATAATAATACTTCAAGTACTTGCGTACACATTATATAAACCATCCGTTTCTCGGCAGCTCGTCTGCACAACAAGAGTGTTCAGCTGGCAAGAGAGTGGAAACCTCAGCTGCAAATGCCTGATACAATCTCGCACACGCTTTCTTTGACGTCAACAAGTCCCTTTCTCAACACACGCCCAACGGACCGAGGCAGTTAGCCCTACCGACCCTCATCAACTTCAATTCAAAAAAACCCACCACCTACCTCCCTTCCGCACCGAAAAGATCTGTCTGACAGGTCTGTCTGACAGGCCGACTTGGATTGCGTCCGCTGACCTCACCAATCTCTGGACGACCTCCTCGGAAAATGTCTAGCGAGAAAGATCGAGATTCGTCCTCCTCAGGACCAGAAATCGCAACCCCAACGACCTCGAACCCTCCATCTCCACAGTTGGCCGCTTCACAATATGCCGCCGGGCCTCCTTCGGCAGAAACCCACCAGCTGATACTCTTCCTGCTTGCCTCGATATACCCCGCCACAATACTCCTAGGCTGCCTCTTTTCCATAATATCACCCAATGGCCAATCCGCGTCGTACTTTTCTCGAAAAAACAACGTCTTCAACGTTTTTTTCGTGAAGATAGGATGGTTTTGGACCACCGCGGCCTTCTTTGTCCATGTCGCCAACCTACGACATCCGAATGCTTCCCAGGCACGAATAAAAGCCATGGTACGTTGGGGTCTGGCCACTGTCGCCTGGATCGTTGTGACACAATGGTTCTTTGGTCCTCCGTTGATGGATAGGACTTTTACAATCACAGGTGGGGCCTGTCGTCCCAACTATGAGCTCTACCAATCCCCTGGAACCCGCAAATTTACAACTAAAGTCGAAGAAGCGTTTACCTCCGCCGCTTGTAAGGTTGCTGGCGGGAAGTGGGACGGTGGCCACGACTTATCCGGTCATGCCTTCATGCTCACACATGCTAGTTTGTTTCTCTGGGCGGAAACGTTACCGAAACTGGTAGATAGCTTGTGTAGAAGCTCTGCGGGCACCAAAAACTCAACTCTACTGACGCTGGAATGGTACGGCGTTCATTGGTTCGTTTGGGCGATTCTAGGACTCTGGTGGTGGATGTTATTGATGACTAGTGTATACTTTCACACTTGGCCTGAGAAGGTAAGAGATTGATACTCCGGGATGGCGTTTCTTATGCAATAGACACTAACATCCTGTCAAAACATCAGATTTCTGGATGGTTTGTTGCCCTCTTCGAGTGGGGTTTACTATACGCTTACATGATACCGCAAAACCCCCAAGCGAGGCAACTGTTTGGAACACCTACTGTGTAAATATTGTACCAGAATTTGGTGTTTTATTGACTCTTTGCTTTTTGGAGCTTGTAACCATCGCCATTGGTCAGATTATTGATTATATTGGGACGAATGCAAAATATTATATTTCCTGTTATCCTACATTTAAACCCGCCTGTGCACTATTCAAGCCACACTCGAGTATAGATCAATATAGTACAACAAATATTAGATAGATTTGGTTTCGGATTGCGATAACTATTCCTTTCCGAAATCTTTACCCTCCCCGCCTAGAACATCTTTCAGGTTGACATCCCCTCTTCCCCTTGGAAGAGGCTTCTGCTGTTTATCTCCTTCCTTCCATCCAATCATATAGATGATACGGAAAGTAGCAGGAATACCCTCTCCACCACCAGACCCACCATCTTCAGCTCTCCCATGCAATTCTTTATAAATACCCTCTAGACCAATCAGTACATCTCTACTTAGCCCGCCTAGTCCCTTCCTCCTCCCTAATATCGCATTCGACTCACCCATCGCTTGCAAGTCCTTGAGCAGCGCAAACACGTCAAGATAGTCAACGATAATATCGTCAATATCCACCGTTATTAACTTGAACCCTGCTCGCTGGAGTAGTCCGCCCATATCTCGGACGTCCGCTAGAGGTGATACATATGGCGAAACACCCCCGAGTCGGTCCATACTCGCCAGTTGAAGTGAAGTGCGCAATTCGTAGAGTGTATCCCCCCCGAACATGGCGCATAGAAACGGGCTGTCTGGTTTGAGAACTCGGTTGATTGATGATAGCACGGATGGGAGGTCGTTGATCCACTGTAGCGATCCCGAAGATATGACGGCATCAAAGGTATTCGATTCGAATGTACCCCCCTGTTCAGGAGAACGCAGCAGAATTGTTTCCTCGTCAGCTGTCAGACGGGTTAATTTCATTGAAGATTCTGGTGGTAGTATATAGTCGTCTTCGTCGCGATTAAGGAACTTTGATGAGAGTTCTGCGCAGATCATATGCGCAATTCGTTGTGCGAAGGGTCCAGCGTGGGGAGTTGACCGATGGAGGGCACGTGCGAGATGGCAAGCACCCGCTCCCAAGTCCAGAACGTGTTCATATGATCGATTGATATCCTGATAAAGTATTAGAGTATAGCTGGTAACATTCACTTCTCGATCGATAGGGTCTGTGTTTGGGAGCCATACGTGTAAACGGTCTACGAGCCTGTCAGCTACTTCATCACGCAAGTAATCGACATTCCTTGAGGATTCGATATCCGATGCTGCTCTGTCCCGCTGTACTCGTTTGACGAATCTGTCAAATATATGGAATGACGCAGCTCCTTTAGGCTGGTTGGTGGATTCGGTAGCGCGTTTACCCGTCGTCATAGTTAGATATCGTCGGGAGATGGGGACGGAATAACGCCAACTAGCATATCGATACCGCCCATGACGTGCTAACTGGTACGAAGTTCCTTGCGAAAAAGATGCCAAAGACATGATTCCGTGGTCTCCTCGTTACATGCTTGCATCTGTTGCATGGGTTTTTTCTATCCTGGTGCAACTTATAATTAAGTGTTGGAAAACGTGTGTTGTTCTGTGAGTGCGAGAAACTCTTGGGACGAAAAGTTTGTCCACGGCTAAGAGTCGATTCAGGTTAGATTCGAACTTTCCATAGAGATAATATATACAATGTTATGGTCCGAATGATATAGAACCAACGTATATACATGTAGTATACAAGAAGCTATGTGATTTTGTTTCTTTCTCGATATTATACAGTTGGAGATTGTTTATGAATGAAATATGCGCAGGTAGAATCGGAGAGGGGAGCAACAACGTCCGAATACATAAATTGCTAAAACAGAACGCTCTACTCAGAGGCGTGCGGAAGGTTGGGAGGATGGTGTGACTCTCAAGCCTTCCCACAGCGTCTCTTAGGATTGGCGCGACCAGGTTGCTTCTTTGGCCCTGTGGTTTTCTTAGTATCCGTGCCTTCAATATATCGCATCAGATCATCAATGCTTCTGGAATCAATGCCGTCTCTGCTGAGGGCATTATCCGGTTTGATGGAGTCAACAGAGGAGAGGCCCAAGCTTGGTTGGGGTTTGGTTCCTAAGGTTACTCGTGGGGTCATGGCGACTCGTCGAAGCCGACGATTCTGAAGATCTTTGGCTTGTTTAGCGATGCTGACAGCATTCTGTGTCAATTGTTCGAGCCAATTTTCAGCCTCCTTGGTGTTCCTGTCCTCAGCGCCGAACTCCTGAAGGAACACATTGTAAGCATCTCGCATTCTCGTAACGGCACCCTTAGACTCGTTGTCCAAGGCGAGAGCTTGTGCTAACTGGAATGATAAAGTTGCGGTATTGGGTGATGAAGCCCCGAATATCGACTCGCAAAGTTTCAGAGAAGCCTCAAACCATAATCTCGAGTCATGATAATGCTTTAGAGCTTGCAACATGACTGCGGTGTTATTCATAGTAGTCACCGAGTCCGGATGACCTTCCCCGTAAACTATCTTCCACATCTTCAAAGCATGCCGAATAAAAGCTAAAGCTGCATTCGTGTTCCCACTTGCGTGTTCGAAAAGAGCCAAGTTCAAATATGACAAAATAGTCTCCGCGCTATCAACACCGAGGATTCGCTCTGCTACCAAAACAGCCTTTCTGGATAATTCAACAGCGGCGAGCTTCTCATCGAGCTGGTAATATATCATGGCTAGGGTGTTATATACTCTCGCTACTTCCGGGTGGAGTATTCCATATATTTGTTCATGTAGTGACAGTGATTCAAGCAAGAGTTCCTGCCCAAGTTCCCGTTGATCTTGAAGAATGGATATTCGACCCGCTTCCAACGCTTCTTCTGCAAGTTGACTCTATTGAACAAAATGCCTATGTTAGCTTGCGTATCAAGAAAGAAAGGTTGTGATTTTCAGAGGGTACCAACCTTCGGTGACGCTTCTTTGGTTATTGCTACGATGTTGATAATGTCTTCCTGGGTAAAAGTTGTTGCCTGAACTGTGGTAGGAGACACATTGGCAGCGGATTGACTTTGGCTGCCTTTCTTTTTGGAGGCAGATTTGGGTTGACCATTGGTAGAAGTTTGGGGTTGTTGAGCCGCCGGCTGCGGAGCAGGGGTGGTGGTTTTGTCAAAGGCATACTCTTTCGCGCGTAGCTGGAGCCCAACTTTCAGCGAGATTTCTCGAAGTAACTGTTTCGGTTTGATGTTCTCATGCCAGTCTTCTACAAGCTTGAAACGGTACCGACGGAAGACCTGAGTCTCAATCACCTTTTGCACAAACGTGGGAGTAAGTGCCTCAAACTCAAAGTTGGCTTTCGAATAAACCCCCCACAGGAGATCATCTTTTTCTGGTTTGGGTTCTGAGTTCAGGTTGGAACCAAGAAGACAGTTTAGATAATGGGAAACGCAGTAAGCGACTAAGGGGCTTGGGAGATCTTTGAGCAGGGTGTTCAAGTGATGTTTGCAGGCTCGAGCAATCATCTCTTGCTCAGCCAATATCTTCACGGCTAGTAACTTTCGTCCTTCCGAAGCTGCCAAAGCGGCTATCTTCCCAAGGTATCTGATATTGATACCTCTCTTATGCATCAGGCGGGATAAAGAATGTCCGTCCATTGGTGATCCGACGTCACCCTTTTTCAAGTCATCAATCTAAGCGAAATGGGTAGTTAATATAATTGCTTGTAGCTCAAAAAAGAAATAGAACACATACTAGGCCCGGAATGATCTTCTCGGTTAAGAATCGGCATGCCTGGCGAACTTCTTCCTCATCTTTCGCTAGTTGATCCTTTTCTTCTTCGGTTTGTGGCTTCTGGCCAGTGAAGACGTCAGGGTTCAGAGCGAAGTTGAACCCAGAGAGATCGATAGTTTCCTGTTCTTTCTCTTTCTCGCCTTCAGAAGTACCAGCTTCCTTTTCCTGTCGTTGGCGTTCAAGATCCGCATTGACATATTCTCTCATCTTTGATTTCCAGATGGCTTCGACGAGCTCTGAACGTAGGACTGCCATTCTATGAGGGTATCTGGAGTCCATGTCTTCTTTATCCCAGTGCTCTTCGAGGAAAAGCACGTCCAATGGCGTAGTTCTATACAGGTCTAGCACGTACTTCCGCCCGTCGGTACCAAGGAGCCCTTTGGTCTCCACACTGGCAACAAGATCATGCCTTGAACCTTTCTTGTCCCATACAGGATGGGATTTAACGCGCATGGCCTTGCTGAGCTTTTCGAAAGCCGGAACAAACATTTCATTCGATGCAATCACATCCTTACCCTCCACACCACCATAATCGATCTGGGTCTCTCCAGGTTCTCGTTGCTTGAAGATTCCAGGGACTATGCTCTGCCCGACAATTCTGCGGCCGAGATAATCAACAACGACCGTTCCGGGTGTAGAAAGTCCCTCAATATCCAAATTGTTGACCATTCTAACGCCCAGTATATCTTTCCCTGTAGCGACTCTAGCTGCTTCATCCCCACCCTCCGCAGCAAATGTGCCAACACCGTCAGCACCGTAGGAAAAGAATATGTTGTTGTAAACATAGATTTGAGCATCTCTGCCTTCGGTAGGGTTCAACGGTGCCACTTCTCCTCGAGCAATTAGCACCGCGCCTCGAACCGCTGCATCCGTGAAGTCGGCAAAAAGCTTAGATAGTAATCGTTCCCTAAAAACCCTTTCCTGAACTGTTTCCTTTGGAAGCTCTCGAGTGGACTGAAACTCTTCATTGAAATCTCTCAAGGTATCGTTACTCTCGGTGCCTGCAATGAGGAAGGTTTCTTGGGAGCGAGAGATATCGGCAGTGTGCGAGAAGTAAGGCGCGCTTTGAGGAGGAACCAGCCATGGCGACGCGGGGATGGCATTCGTAGGTTGGAAAGTAACCAAAGGATCCTTCTTGGATTGGAGATCGTGAAGTTTTTTAAATTCTGAGCGGAACTCGGGAGAAATCTGTGAAATCAACTCGAGCAACGAATGCGCAGAGTAACCTCGAGGAACAGTTTTGGGTAAAGGATCGAATTTATTGCTGCTGGAGCGGTTTACATAAAATCCAGAGACATGGGAGGTGATATGGAACTGTTCTCCTTCCAACGTAGTCGCCTGCAAATATAGGAGATGGCCACGCTGTCTCAGATTGTGTGGCGG
Organism: Dactylellina drechsleri; assembly: GCA_036971345.1. Lineage (NCBI taxonomy): Eukaryota > Fungi > Ascomycota > Orbiliomycetes > Orbiliales > Orbiliaceae > Dactylellina > Dactylellina drechsleri. Next base: position 90,533 of record JAJTUB010000019.1, on the reverse strand, counting down.
TGGATTCCAGGGGGAAAGCGATAGGATTTTGATGGTCTTGGGCGGAGTCTGTGGAGTAGCTGGAAGCATATCCAGGAGGGATGCCAGGGCCTCGAATTCGTAGTCAGCCATTGAGTGTTGGCCCTCGGAACTAGACTTATCATCGGGAATATCAATCGAGTCAAATAGAGTATAACCAGCATTTACGCCTGCCATCAAATCAATTCTGCTGCCTGCGGCGCCAATAAGTTCTCTGATCCGTAGTAAATGGATTCGAGCTTCCTTCTCTGTGTACGGGTCTTCAACAAGCACGAGCTCGGACTCTGGAGTGATCCCAGGAACATCGGAGAGTTCCACAAAATCGTTGATACGTTCTCCATTGTGTTCAAGGTGGAAACAGGAGTACTGGAAGGTATCTGGGAGTTCTATAATGGATTGACGGATGTCTTGGACTTGTTCTTGTGTCGACACCTATCCCGACCAAAGAGTTTTTCATTGAAATTTGAATTAGCCACATTGGATACGATGCCCTAGGGTATTCGCCGAGAAATTCATACCATAACATGAATCTTGAACGGGTGGTTGGGTAGCTTTACGACCAATTGGAACACTGGAACCAAATATTAATATATTGGACGGCTATGGCGTTAGTCTTTCCGAAAGATGTACGGGACACTTTACTTTGATCGGCGTGGGGGATGTCTGTATCCCCGTTAGCATCCCCATCAGTGGCCACGATACCATTGGATCCGTTTGTATCGATAATCGAGGTGCTATTGGCAGCATTGTGGCCTCCAGCCTCGGGGTTTTCCACTGCCGAAGTACCATCTGTAGTAGGAAGGCTTGCTGCACCTATGACGGTTCATATTTCCGTTAGTCTTAACAATAAAGTAATCCACGTGGTATGAATTATCGTATACGGAATGAATATTCAGCTCAGGTGTAACCAGACGCTAGTGGCTCCAAGTTTCACAAGAATTGATGCGAATATCGCTTCCTAGAGGCAGAATATGCACAAAGCAAAGCTCCTAAGTGTTTGTAGAAGTACAGATCGTTCTGGCGACGATGAATTTGCCAAATGAGATGGAAAAGACGGTAAAGCAGAGTTCGTGATGGGCAAGAGGGCAGGTGGAGCCACCAAAGTGACCAATTCCATGGCGTAACGGATGGAAACCCGAATATAGGAAACAAGAGGACCAAGAGGGTTGATCCAATTTGGTACTTACCAGACCCTGCAGGTTCTGCCATTTTTGAATAGTCCTGGCAGTTCGTTCTCCTGCAATCTACTTGATCGCGAGATATTCGTGAAGGACGAGCGGAAAAAAAAAAATGAATGTGTTGCAGGCGTGGTTGGTTGCTGTCCTTGAAAGCAGGCGAAAAAAATCGAAAACCAAAAAAAAATAAAATTTTTTTTGTGCAGCCGTCGGAAGTTTCTACAAGTTCTGCAAAATTTCTCCGAGACTAGCAGCACTAGCCTCGGTGCGAGACAAGCATGTCTTGCCGGGTTCTTCCCAGCCTAGCTCCGGCAACCCGGTCAGATGGGGAGGAAAGGAAGAAGCATAGAAGAATACTTATGTTTTTGAATGTATTAATATTTACTTCTACGCCCTGGGCCTCAGCTCGAATAGCTAGTATACAGACCTGCCTGTGAGACCACAGGAGGCCTCTCAAACCCATATACATTATTATATTCTACAGATAACTCACTTCTCCTCGTCATCCCCGTTCTTCTCCTTGTCAGCAGGGGTCGCTGTGAAGGAAATAATCTTGTCGGTGTACCCCTTCGCATTTCGCATCGTGAATTCGTATTTCCCTGATTCCCAAAGATCCTTCATTTTCAGGGGGAGAGGGGAAGAAAAGAAAAAAGAATGTTAGTGATGAATCTTTGATTAAAGACGACCAAAAAAACGGGAGAGAGGTACCTTTAACGTGATCTCGCGTGTGCGCCCTAAACTTTCCACATCTCCGATACGTTCTAATGAGTCCTCAAGCAGCTTATTGAACCTTGGATCCTTGCAGACCTTCCGCATTGCTAGCGCCATCGGAACGGAATCCGCCCTTACATTGGCTTTGCTGTCAATAGTGAAAAGATTCAAATGCTAGTTTTGGAGGCAGTCAGCAAAGAGGTCCACGGAAAATTGCGGCTCGGAGCTATTGCGACGTACATCATATCTATGGATGAAGTCTGCTCGGGTCATAATCTCTCTGGCAATGTGGAGAGGGACCTGCGGGAGCTTCCATCCTCGTTCATCGTTGTAGGAGCCGCCTTCGACCTCGCCCTCCATCTCAACAAGGGCCTTACACAGAACCATGGCAGCGGATGCGAATTTGGAGTACCTTCAGTGAACAAACCGGTCAGTTCGATGTTGATCTTTTGTAGGAGAGATGTTGAACATCTGCATGATTGTTTCTCCTTACTCATTAACATCGTCATCTTGACCCTCGCCGAGTAATCCACAGTTCGTGAGAAGCCAACGTTCTTCGTTCTCAATAATCTCAAGTGCTTTGGTTTCCATGTCGGGAGCGTGGGCAACAGTACTGAGATATGACAAACGGCCTCCCACTAGCTGATATATTCGTTCCAAAGACTCGTCAGAGTCTATGTTATTTTGGTGTTTTAGTCGATAACGGCGCAAGGCCGTTATCGCCAGGTCTTTTGGTAGATCTTGCACGGTTATTAGTTCCATTCTAGAGGCGTAATGCTTCAGCTTTTCGTATACGATGTAGTCATCCGAGCAGAACAGAACCGTGCACAAGCCGGTTGCGGCCCATGCTTCAGCTCTCTGCTGGAGGAGCTCTATAAGATCGAGACCATCTTCGTCATCTCGAAGCAAATGCATCGAATTGAAAATTAAAACAAGTGGCTTTCCAGTTTTTTTCTTTCGAGTTAGGGCAACTTTTTCTAGCTTATTGAAAGCACGCTCAATATCCAACAAAGCTGTGGTATCACGAGGACCTCTTATCGAGAAAAGAGAGCCAATGTAATCTGCGGAAAGAACCATGAGGGCTTACTCAATCGATAGGATCTCGTCTTTGAACTCACCTTCGTGGAATTCGAAATCCAAGGCTTTCCCTAGACGAATTCGAAAGATCTCCAAGTCTTCAGAGCCGAGTTATTCATTAGTCCGGGTAGCCCGATGTACCAATAGGCTTTGTTTACCGACCTGCGTGGCATTCCATCATTGAGATGCCGAGGCCGTCGACCTTTTGCATTGCATCAAGCACCATAGAGGTTTTCCCGCAACCTTTTTCTCCAAGTAGAAGAAAGTAGTGACCAGACGTCTCACCAGCAACGACCTGATCAATTTTATCCTGCTCAGGTCTTACTATCCTAGAGAAAGTTTAGTACTCGTTGAATCGATGATAGACGTTGTAATCTTGGATCCCACCATTCTTTTGCAGTGCCACCAGGGAAAATGGACGGTGATCCTCTACTGGCAGTGGCTAGTTCAAGAACCGGGTCGCCGGGTTCAAAGGCATTGTTCATTTTCTGCAGTACCAGGTACTTATAATATCTAAGGCCGCAGCCAAACCACTCATGAGATACCAAATCAGATATCAAAAACAACATGTATTTGAAGGCACTCATTATTTATCGAACCCTCAAACATGCGGTCCCGAATCGCGAGGGCGGGGTAAACCAACTTGTGATATGCAAACCCAGCTAGACTACAGACATTATTAGTAAGTTTTCAATTATCGACATAAATGAAGCGGCACGAGTAATTTTGTTATATGTTTTATATACCCTAGAATTGCGAGAGAAGCCCCGGTTGTAGCAGCGCTTTCGAGCATGCGGTAGGCGGTTTGTTTCCACCTTCGTTGACTTTGAGAGGAACCATCTCTGTTTTCTCCAGGCTCCGCCCAAGCTTGAGTATTAGGTTGGGGCTGAATCTCCTGGCCTTCGAGTAGAGAATAAGAGCTCAGTAGTTAGTTAAAAAGTTTTGTTGTTCGGTAAATATATAAACAAATTCTCTCTCTTCTCTCTTCTCTCTTCTCTCTTTTTCTTTTTAATTTTCTTGAGAGATATGAATATATATATATTTTTACCTCAATGGCCCAAAGTATAGAGCTTGCAAGAGGTCTATGGGAGCGATTTCCAGCTTACTCGGACCTAATTGATAGTCATTCCCACCTCCAGAACCCCCTGTGGATCCTGTGGATTGGTGCCTTCGACCAAACCGAGAAACATGACAATTGTACGCGTGGGAGGGTATCAAACGGTGAAGGCGGATGAGCGAGTATCCGTGTAAAGATGTCGGGGGGGAAGTGTTGGGTGGAGGCCCAAAAGCGAGTGCACGCGAGAAGCGAGTTCGAGAGGCCCTCGTTGCCATTGTTGCAAACGGTAATAATAATGTTGAAATGTACGGTGAAATCACACACGCAAGAGAGCGAGCGAGAAAGGAGAGAGGCTTGCTATAGAGGGCTATCGGGACGAGATTTAATTCGAATTCGGTCGCTGCTTTGAGGATTGACAAACAAGGAAACAACCCACCACGGCATGCATCAAGGCGGCCAATTGATTATTTTGTTTGCGCGTGATCACACGGAGACGAACAGAGTAAGTAGCCTTTGGCTGGGGACATTGCAATATTGGGTGGTTAGGTGAATGTCACCAAAAGATAATTGCATTCTTCTGGTTCATATTCAGCCTATCAAGAAAGGAAAAAAAAAAAATTGTGAGCGATAAGGCGAATAGAATGCACATGGGTTGTCCACTTGAGTATGGCCTTATGTTAATCCAGTGAGCAAGCTAGGAGGAACTTGATACATGTAAAAGTACTTGATAATTTTGCAAAAGTGAGATCGATTGTGTAAAAAAAAAAAACTTTTACTGGAGACAGCTCCGGGCTCAGAGATATACGGATGTATGATTAGCATCTTGAAACGCAATGCTACATATACTTACTTAAGTACGTACTCCGAATATATTTGGCCAAATAATTGAGTACTTGCTCAGGCTGGTTCGCCTCTATTTTCTATTCTCCACGATTGATGACTAATCTCGGTGTTTGTGATGCTCGATGCGGCAACTGCGAGGCAGCGGATGAGATGGTGTGTGCGGTGGGCACGCTTGTTTACGCGTAATAACTAAAAAAGAATAGAAAAGAAAAAAATGAAATTGAAATTGAAATTGAAATTATATCGATTAACAGCCTTGTTTGGGCCATCTGATTGAACCTTCTCCTCATCTTCTCCCTCCGCTCCTCCCTCCGCCACCATTTCTATCTTACTCCTCATTATTATCATTATTCTTGTCACTAAATCATTATCATCAACCTTATTCCAGCTCCCTATATATTTATACAATCCGAACTTAGAGCAGGCATAGTCTTTGACATAGACGTCTTTACTCCTTCCGTCTTCCCCCCTTTCTTGCAAACGAGGAGAAGGAATTCCGGTGGGATGGCATGCACATCTGCCGATCGACGCGACTGAACACTCCACACAAAAAATAAAAATAAAAATAAAAATAAAAATAAAAATAACAACAACAAACAATCAAAGCTTCATTCACACCTATCTCACCTATCGAGTCAATCAACTACAACCACAATAACTCCATTCGCCCGCTTCTGAAAAGGAGATCTCAAGACCACCGATAATTCTTCCTATTCGCATTCCATTTCCGACCTGAAAACTCGAAAAGAAAAAGAAATATATATATATATATATATATATATATATTATCCTATCTTCCAATCTAAATGAATAGCCCATCCCATCGCCGCACGAGGAGTCGTGGCGACGGCCATGTCTCCTCCCCTGAAATCCCCAATAAACGTAGAAAGGTTAGCTAATCATCTCCTACGACTCGAGGTGATGTGAAAGAGTCCTTTTGTTCTTTCTAACCACATCATTTCCCGTGTCTTCAAATCTAGGTCGACTCGATTTCGAATACTACCGAACTATCTGAATATCAAGTCAACAGCATAATATCAAGTCTTGGCACACCTTCAAATGAGGTCATAGCAGCTCACGATCATGCAAACGACAAGAATGCGAGAGACCACCGTGATGGAGTTACAGCTTACGCAAAAATATGTGGCCGAGACTGGACATACTATGTCAAAGATCTCAAGATATCAATTGGGCGCCCCCCGGATTCACGACCTCCCAGTTCGTCAGCTCTTGAAAAGGACGTTGATATTGACCTTGGGCCTAGCAAGTTGGTCTCTAGAGAGCATGCTGTCATACAATACGATGCCGTGGACTATAGATGCTGGATATTGGAAGTTTTGGGTAGGAACGGTGTCAAAATTGATGACGAACAACAGAAACGAGGATCTACTGTGCAGCTTCGTAGTGGCAGCATGTTCGAAATCGCTGGCGTCCAAATGCTATTTGTCTTGCCGGACCAATCCCCGGCAGTCATCGATAGCGTTCTCAACCGTGCTCAGGAAATACAGGCCGAATATTTACCTGAACTTGACACACAAGAAACAAACCAGCAATCTACTCAACTTTCATCCGACCCCGCACTTCCGAAGACGAGAAAAAAGGTTTCAGTAGCGAAGAAAAAAGCAGAGAACCCTGTGCAACCCATAAATAGCTCCAGCAGTCAACCCACAGGTCAACCTCCCGCACCAGGCTCTCACGTCACCCCTCACAAAGACCCGCAAACAAGCCCTAGTTACCACAGAGGCTTAATGCTCGAATCAACCGAGGATATTGACTATTCTCTGGAGTCTTCCAAGGAGATCAAGCCGCCTTTTAGCTATGCCAATCTGATTGCTCAAGCAATTCTCTCCAGTTCTGACCAGAAACTTACGCTCGCCAATATATACGCATGGATCCAAGAAAAGTATTCATTCTATAGATTTGCAGCCTCCGGTTGGCAGGTAAGAATCGTTTATTCTTTGTGTGTCTACAGATTTCATGATATGACCTGGAGGTTTCTAACGCGTTTCCAGAACTCTATACGCCATAACCTATCGCTTAATAAGGCATTTCAAAAAGTCCCTCGAAGGACCGACGAGCCGGGAAAGGGGATGAAGTGGCAGATAGCTCCAGACCACTTAGACGAATATACAAAGAAAATTCAAAAAGGGTCTGCTGGTAAAACAGGCAAACCTCTTTCTCCACACGTCAAATCTCCCACAAACTCAGCATCAAAGCCTACCATTTCAACAGAACCCAAACCCAGCAACGGCTCAAAAATTATACGATCAGTTACTCCTCCCTCGCATATTGGACTTGGTCCTTCGCTTGTCACCCCCAAAGAAGCATTTACTCCTGATCGCGGCTCCCGCGCAGCGGCTAAAAAAAGGGTACAGTTTCTTGTCTCATGTGTATGTTGATTGACGCCACTAATTCTGGATTTCTAGGCCCATGGAAGCCAAGACGACAATATAGCTGATATCTCGACACAGGATCTCCCTGTTTCGCCTTCAGGAAGTGGACTTAATCAGTCCGCAAGCTCACCTTATGTTGATAATTTCAACCACAACAGGGCAGTTATCACTCCGGCGCCGCAAAAACAGAATCCCCACCTAGCCCCGCCATCTATCAACCAACTTCCGTCATCCTATCTACCAACTTCCTCACCTGCACCTTTCTGGAAATATCTCAATTTCCTGACGCCCGGACGACCAGACCACAGCTCACCCATCAAGAGCCCTCATCTACGAAGTAGCAGTCCGCCTGAACCATTGCCTCCGATTGTAAATAAACTCAGAGAAGCAGGCAGCCCAGTCAAAGACAAAGATAACATTTTTCGTGGAAAACAGAGCCCTGTCAAAACAGAGGTCCCTAGCTTGACTACAAACACGGATGGTGAATCTGATGTGGCTGATACAGATGATTTTGCCGGCATCGATCTTTCCAGGTATGTTGTCTGTTTTGAATATCAGGTTTCATGGAGCTGATAGAATTTCACCTTAGGGGCTTCCAAAAAATTGGAAGATTCCATTCCCGACAGAGCCTTGCTCAACCAACCCGTCCGTAGGATGAATTTTGAAAGGTCTTTTTAGAGTTTTTTGGATCCGGATATGTTGTTCTACGGGGATTTTATATGCTAGCTGCACGAAGGCTCTCTCTGTGGTTACTCTGACCTCTGATTTTATTTGTTGTTTTTCCTTTTTTCGGATTTTCCTGCTTTTCTCGCACGGGGGGTCTTTTTCTTTTCCTTTTTCTAGTTCCTATTTACTCGAGTATCCTTTTTTTTTTTTTTTCTGAAGTAAACTTTTGCATTGCCCAATGGAGTTTTGGTGGCCCTTTCATAGATTATTGGATTTACTCTCGCTAGTTCCGAATCATACTTATTCATTCCGCTGGCGGAGAATCAAATACACAAGTAATTTATAGGCAGAGCTTACTTTTGTAGCAATACCATAGTACTCGGGTGCTTCAGTAGTTAATAAGGTATTGAAGCATTCGATATCGTCCTTCTTTTATGTGATTTCTGTTTCAGCTAGTAGTATTGTTTTAATTCACAAATATTATCTTGTGAATTAATCTCACGGAAGGGAGATCGTACACCTGATACAATCTTTGCTTCCTAAGGGCCTTAATTGGTACCGTGGTGGTGAAAGAACGAAACGCCCCATGATTAAAGCCAGGCGACGACACTCTTCGTCCATATCAAGATTGCCAGCTTGTTTTTTTGAGTTAGCTTGTATCGTCGGAGATGGCTGTCGTATCCACACCAGCGGGTGGAGGCTGCTCAATCCAGTCGAAGCAATTGAATTCCAGAAGCGATACGCTGACAATCCGGAATCAAGCTAAGCTCAATAAGATGGTCCAGCTGCGGGACGAGTTTCAAAAACGCCGCTGACATATTATCTTTTGGTTGTGGACCTCAAGCGATGCGTTACCGGCAAGAAATGGGGCACGCTTTCACACTTATTACGGTCCCTGAGAATCAGTGTGAGCAATTCTTAAATCAAGCACATGGATATATTTTCTGCCCGCCTTGAAAGGCCATCAAGAAACGTAACCTTATTTAGGGATTTCCTCGCGACCTCCAACCTTCCTAAGTTTGCGTGCACTTAGGGTATCGGTGACCATGGTACCAGATGACAAGTTCATGCATATCTCTCGTTAGAAGGGGGCGGGATTTTGGTAAATGCTGCTGAATTTTAACTCATCTTCTCCCTCTCTTTTTTTGGCCTCGGGCTTGGAAGAGACTCAAATTCGGATTGAGGCACTTATCCGATGCGTCTTTAGCCTCGCATCCTTTCCACCACCTCTCGCGAATTACCGAGACGACATGTCAGGTTTCTAGTAGGCATACCTAGGTAGGCAGAAGGAACGAATCCATGATGCAAGTGATACCTGTTGACTCTACCTTGAGCTCGCCCAGCCTTTGAAATACTTTTCTTGATATCCAGAAAACCGCACTAGCCAGTCAAAGCGTTGAATCCCTGCCGTGTCTGCAGCTACATGCGACTTCTGCCGCATTTAAGGGTCTTGTGAAGTAGTGATTTCGTCTTGGCAGTTTTCTTTTCCAGCATTGGAAAACTCGAGGGGCTGAAGTTTGGCTGGCAGAGGTTAATGAACCCGTCCTCTGGGTCTGTTTTCTGGTCCCGTTTTTTTGGTCCCATCTGTTTGATCGCAAGATACACAATGTTGAATTGGTGTTGGGTCTGTTTTTAAAATTTGCGTTCGGAGAACACATACGTAGTCGTCCTCTTAAGTACGGATAGAAAGGAGTGCAGATTTAAATAATCATACAGGTATTGGCGGAAAAGTTCTTGAAGGTTTTGTAATAATGCCAACAGGCTCCATTTTATCCCATCTGTCTATCGGTCTTGCCCTAAAAGCAGGACACGACCGAGTAAGTACTCTATGGATGTGGTTTTCCTTTTCGAAATAAAAAAGGGCATTTTCAGCACCGGTGGGTCAAAGAAATAATATTCACCAACCCAGCAGCAAGCAAGCAAGTGCAACAAAACAGTCCAACCTTCTCCGCCAACCCGCCGTTCTCCGAAGGTCCCAGGATAGCAGCCGCAGCCAATGAGAGCTGGTTCGAGTTGGGCATCAACGTCAGTGGCTTGCCAAGCGGTGCTCGTGGTTACCCGGCAGCCTCGCCCACGTTTTTCATTTGGTGCCGGTGCGCTTCGCATGCATGTCGACAAGCTCACCCACGACATACCCTTTTCAATCGTATGACGCGGCTTTCCCCACTTGCTGGCCGGCTCCACCCTTGCATGCTATCGCTGCTTCTGGGTGAACCCACAGCTGGATGATTTGTTTCACCCACAGCTGGGGCAGCTCTCTTTCCCCCCCAGCGATCAAGCAAGCCATAAAGCCAGCAAATCGATTGATTGATTGCTAGCTGATGCAAGCTTCGCCAAAGTTATCGATAGCCACCGAAGATCACTAAGAAACTAATCAGACTGGGGACCTAAAATACCTAAATAATAATAACAATCAATGAAACCAGCGTTGGCAATCTTGTGAGCTCCACAATTTTCGATGATTTTGTCCTCAAATCATACACACGAACTGAATATGTATCAAGTGAAAAAGATAGCATGAGCAAGTTAAAGGAAACTGCTGCCGCAATTTCCCCCCTCAGAACAGTTGGATATGCAATCAAGCCATTTTCTCAAACGACAAGAAGATTTTTGGGAAAAAACCCGGGGATTCCTGAAGGAGAAAGGGATTGCAATGGTGGCAAGCCGGAGCAACTTAGTTCCTCCTCCAGGAGTACCTATGTTATAATGCAGGGATTGCAAAATATCAAAATTTATATACCTCACAGTTGTCCTTAGTTTTTAGCATTAAATGACCGCGTTGGAAAAGTATACGTGGTGGCTTTTAACCTCGTTGGATCAAGAGGTAGATAAAACAATCGGGTTTCCTCAATCTCGTTCTCTCGAATCTGTTTCGTCTTTTTTCGTTCGCCCTTTTCCTTTTGGTGGTTCTTTCCCGGAACCCCATTTACTATTTTGTGTTCACAATTAGCCGGGGAGGGAAGGGACTTGTTTGTTCCGCCGCCGTCGCTTTTCTGGCGGGCCATTCTAGGGGTGTTTCTTTTTTCTCTCTCGCTTTACCTTTTAACTTTTTTGTTATTCTTTTCTTTTCTTTTCTTTTACTTTTTTCGTACGATTTTGTGGTGGTGGTGCTGCCGCAGGGAGTTAAAGATTAAAGCCAATGTGCTTAAGTAATGAATAAACTTGCTTCCTGGTCGAGTTGAGTTTCTTATATTCGCACACAGGCGGTCCGTTCTGCTTTCGTCGGTTGCTTCTTTTTCCTTAAGTTGATTGCAGTTCTTTCGCTCTGTTCCCGCGTCGAGAATTATATAAATTCTCGGGAGAGTCGGATCGCAGTTATTATTATTATTATTATCAGGGCAGGCACATCATCATCCACCAAGATCAGACAGCAGGCAATTCCAGCTTCCATTCCTTTGGTTCCTTCGCCCCACCTGTCGCCTCAGCTAGCCCGCAGACAGTGCATCCGCCCCCCAAAAAAGGTTTCCCCCAATCTCCATCTTTACTGGAATTTAAGCATTTAATTTACTTTTTTTGTGCCTTTTTGTTCCATCTCGGTATCCTTTGGTGTCGCCCTGAGGCTTAACTGTTGGCATAGTCTCAAGGGCAAACCACACACACACACAGACACACACACACGGACATCACAGACAACAACCCCGAAACATTTCTGCCCTGCCCTGTCCGGTCTGTCGTGGTTGCGGTTGCAATAGCCGGTAACAATATTCTCTTGGCCTTGGATCACACTCATCACTCCGAGGCAGACTTGTGCAGCTTCCAACTCTTCTTTGTCTCTATCCCTGTGAATTTTAGATATAATTTATATTTTTGTTTCTTCGTTCGTTCGCTCCTTCTCTTTCCCTTTTGCCGTTACTCTTTGTAGTTTGGAAACATTTGGATCGATCGTTCGTGCTATTAGGAAAGCCAATTAATTATTTGCGGTGGCATTCCATAGGAGAGCAGCAGGGTGAGTTATAAGCTCCCAACAGATCCAAATCTCAGTTCCCTCCCAAATTCACAATTCACTTGTATCATCATCCCCGAGCATTTCACCACTGTGTGGAAATACCACAACGACAACACGCTCGAAGGGCATACGACCCTGGGAAGTTTGCCGCAGGGGAACAAGTGTTTTGTTAAACGAGACGTCCGTAAGGGTCGAAAAGTTGATTATTGATGTTTCTCCTTTCTTCGCTGCGCTAGTAGGTGATGGCAGATAATGATCTCGAACGCGAATCAGATGGTTCCTCGCTCGGAGACGACCCGATTGGAGATAACTGGGATGACTCGGGCGCCGGTCCTAGTACCAGTGCTGGTGTCAGCACCCAAGGCAAAGGGCCTTCATCTATCTCTTCTACCAATCCTACGAAGCCCATGCCTCTTCAGAAAAGAAGGTATGCTCTTGTATCGATCTGATATTCTGTTGATGCTGGAATGAAGCTCGACTCGAACTAACAAAATCCCCTAGGCGAGTCACACGGGCTTGCGATACCTGTAGGAAAAAGAAGATCAAATGCGATGGCCTGCAACCATGCACACATTGCTCTGTCTATAGCTACGGTAAGATTTTCCCTAGCCAAAGTGCTGTAACCCTTGCGTCCCAGTAACGAATACAACCAGCATGTTCTGAACTCGCCTCTTCTAAAAGTCGTAAAGAATTTTAAGCCCAGGCCGTTCTAAATTTCTTGCACCTCTGCTGGTTGGACAAGATTCTTTCTGCTCTTAGTTTTATATCTTATACGTACGAATCATAAAAATGCTTGCTGCAATAACTAGCTGACGAACATATACGCGAGGTTTATTTTCTTTGAATCAGAGTGTACTTATGACCAACCATCAAACAGACGTCGAAACCCGACGCCTCAGTATATTGAAGCTTTGGAAGGGCGACTGCAGCGGTTAGATTCGTTCTTCAAAACGGTTCTACCCGATATAGATCTCGATCAGCCTAGTTTTGAGATTGAAACTCTCCCGAAAATTCAAAATGCTATCAAAAAGGCAGTAGGAAAAGAACAGACATCATCTTCAACATCATCGGTAACTCCTGGTCGCTATCAAACCAATGAACAAGAGGCGCTTCTTGAAACAATGGTAGAGGCGACTGGGAGACTCGACCTTGATGAAACTGGACGCTTAGATTTCCACGGCCACTCGTCGGGCTTCACATATTTGAGCAAACTTAGAGAACAGTTCGGTGATCTGTTGGGCCCGGAGGTAGGGCCTACATCTCTTCTAAAGCTTCGCCCCTTTCGACCCTATCCCACCCAAACTCGCTCCAATACCGGCTCTCCAAGTAGCAACTATATTTCGGACGCGGTGCCTTTACCTCCACGAGATGTTGCCCAAGAACTAGCTAATAGCTGCTTGTCGGAGGCGTTACTGCTTTTTCGGTTTATACACCGCCCAACTTTTGATAGTCTTGTCGATTGTTTATATAGTCGTGACTTTGACGATTATGGAAATGAGGAGCATTCTTTTTTACCGGTGTTCTATCTCGTCCTCGCAATTGGCTGCGTATTCACGAGAAGTCCAGGAAAGCTTGGCATATCCAATGTTCTAGAAGAGGGGTTAGTGTGTTCCCAAGAAATTATTCTCCACATCAGTAGCTTGACAGCTGACAAGCATTATTTAGTGCCAAGTATTTCACAGCAGGCAGGAAATTGACAGATATCACCGACTGTCGAGACCTCACATCTCTGCAAGGGGTTCTCTTGATGATAGTCTTCTTACAATCATCGGCAAAGTTGGCAACATGTTACGGCTATATGGGAATCGCTGTCAGCGCTTCCTTCAGACTGGGCTTGCATCGCAAAATTCCTTTTCCGGACCCTATAGAGGCTGAGGTCAGGAAAAGAATATTTTGTACCATCCAAAAAATGGACATATCTATCAGTGCTATGATTGGTTTGCCCAGGATGATCCATGAAGAAGATATCGACCAAGAATACCCTATAGAAGTCGAGGACCGATATATAACCAAAGATGGAGTGGCGCCGGGTATCTTAGGCGAACCTAATAGTATATCCGCGGCAAATGCCCATACAAGATTGATACAAATCCTAGGAAAGGTGATCAAGAAAATATACCCCATCAAAGGCGTACAACCCAGCACGCGTGAAAAACGTGCTGGTTATATGATTAGCTACACAACCGTCCGTGAAATCGAGCAAGATCTAGAAAAATGGAAGGAAGGACTACCTTCCTACCTCCAGAGGGGGGATGATTCCCCATCGCAATATTTAAGGTATGTCATGTTCGAAGAAAACCTTCGGTCACATCACCACAATTTGGCTAAAGTTTCCCACAAACAAGGTCGCAGTATCTTCTCCAGATTTCTCTTGCCCATGTTAGGATGATGCTATACAGGCCGTTCATCCACTACGTTGCTCAGCCGAGAGATGGCAGAGTTCGGGATGAACGCCCGTTTGCGAGTGCCGCAGCTTGTATAAACACATGCCGGGAAATTGTCCATCTTTGTCAACAAATGAGAGATCAGGATATTCTCACCGGTGCATACTGGTTTCTGATATACACTGCCTTTTTTTCTGTGATTTCCCTCCTTTATTTTGTCCTCGAAAACATCACACATCCCGATGCGCCTGCCGTCCTTCGAGATGCGACGGTTGGAAAGGATTGTATCTTCTCACTTAAGGATTCGAGCATGGCGGGGGAGCGATGTTCCTTAGCTCTCAAAGTAAGATTAATTCCAGTCATGCGTTTCAATTTTGGTGCAACTATTGAACTAACGGAAGCTCGCGCAGCCACTCTTTGACCAAATCCCGAACCGCCTTCGCGAGGATTTCGGAAAAGTCCAGACGAAGAAACGAGCACGAGCAACATCTCCATCGCCACTTCATGCAAGCACCCAACAACAACAAGCAGCCGGAGGTTTCGGAGGATCTGGCGAGAATTCACCCGCGAGATCTCATACTTTCCCCGTAGCGGTTTCTAAATCCGCGGCTGGGTCGATAATGGGAAGAACGCCCACGAGCCTACCAGATGCCGCGAGACGTAGCTCTAATGAAAGCTTAATTTTTAAACAGGAAATGGTCTCCCCGGCCCATTCGGCAGATCATGGAGACACTCGTCACTCATTGCAACAGCACCTCGGCGGATTCACCGGGATGCCCGATCTCAATGCCTTGATGTTCCCGGCGTCAAACGCGTTTGCATATGGCAGTCAGGCTATGATGTTTGACGTTCCCATCTCTAGCGAAGGCACAAATGAACCACCTTTTACTCGTGAGAGTAGGGCCAGTAGTAGGTCGGGTCAACAAAGCTATGGGACTGGAAGTCCCTCGTTTGATAACGTCGAGGTCCAGTTGTATGGCCCGCTTCCGCCCTACGTATATTCGATTGAAAATGCCAACCAGGGGTTTGGAGCACCGGCGGTAACATACTCTGGCATGTCGATTCCAGTTACAGCGGCTTCGGGTGGTGACCATAGCCACATGGTCTTTGAACCTTTCAACCAAGCCATGGCTGACCGGGGTCCGAAATTAAACAGTCAATATCCGGTAAATTTGGACGAATTTCTAAAATTGGGGATGAATGACGAGGAATGGGATCCTATTTTTGGAAACCAAAGATCCCATTGAGGGATTATGTCTAACACAAACTAATTGAACTATAAAACTTTGATTAATCCTTGTATATATTATTCTCTAGGCATTGTATTGAAGCTCGATGTGTCGCCTCCCCGTCATCGAAAAGATGAGGAAGAGCGACTCCTGGTTTCGTTCAAGATTGCTTTTTTCTAGAATGCATATTGTATGTCCTTCAGTGTTATGGTATTGCCCCTTTGTATGTGCGTGATATGATGCGCCGAGGTGTGCGTCGTGGGATTGATACTGAAGTGGATCCGAGATAACGAGGGAGCATTATATTTAAAAATTTTTCCATCGTTATCCTCCCTCATAATTGTTAATTCTATATAATGCACGCATAATCGAGCTTACTAGGCATACCTAATACTTCAGCAAGGAGTAAGTTTATAACGTCATTATAGTAAGTATACACAACCTCCTAGTTACAATAAACCCAATTACATGGAGCGCATAATGTATTGTATTGTAAAATAAAATGCTACAGATCAGACCCCACGCCATTAGCTGCAGTCCCAGTAAATAGAATAAATGCCGAGACAAATTCGGAAAGCACGATTCGCATTTCAACTTTCTTTAACGAAGACCAGGTTAATGCAGATAGGATACGGTGTGGTGTGTCAAATCGGGGGTAAAATAGGACGCGATGGTCCAAGTTGCAATGTGAACGCCAAAAGGGGGAGGGAAACATGTATGTAGAGACTAGTCCTTCCAGTCCCAAACTTGTGCCAAAAATTTGTGCATGTTAACCTTTTTCTTCTGCATCTCGACAATCCACGGATGTTCCAGCATCCTCCATGGACTGGCCCGTCTTGCCGTGTCCTTTTCGAGACTATGGTTATCAAATTCAGTATATAAAAATATCAAGAGGATTGATTAGGCAAGAGTGAAAACAGATAGGATTACATACCAACACTTAATAAAATATTTAAAAGAGTCACTCCACTTAACACCCTTTTCCGGCTCATCTTTCAGGACCGGGACCTCTTGGCGCACAATGTAGGTGAGGAGATCTATTAGACCGGCTTGGGGTTGTCGATCACCACTCCCATCGGCTGGGAATGGGAACCTATGTTGGGCAACCTCCAGTAATGTTACTCCGAGAGACCAAACATCTGAGGTGATGTTGTAAGATTTGCCCTGGATACGCTCGGGCTATAGTTAAAAGATAAGTTAGTATTTAGAAAATTTTTTTGTTCAACAAGAGTGAGACTCATTCAATGCGGGGAACATACCGCCATATAATATGATGTTCCTATGAACGTGTCTGCATCACCTTTGGAGCCGAGGAGCTCACCGGAAACCCCAAAGTCACACAACTTGACGAGCCCATTTCTAGATATTAGAATATTCGAAGGTTTTATGTCTATTCAAGCGCGCGAGTTAGTCTTTTTTTGCCCCCGTTGACAAAAGTAATCAGTAGTACCTCTGTGAATGATTTTTTTGGACGAGAGGTATGTTAATCCTTCTAAGACACCCTCAGCAATCTTCCCGAGCACCTTCTCTCCGGTTCTGCCTCCGAGTCTTTTAATTTCTCGGTATATCGCATCCAATGAGCCACCCTCACAATATTCCATAGCGATGGATATCGTGGCGGATGTTTCGTCGAAAAATGCCCCGTAATATTGACAAATGTAAGGGGAACTGCAGCCACGATTGAATTCTAGCTCGCGAAGAATTTGGCGTTTTACATCAGGGTTAGGGTCGGTTGTTATAATCTGAAGAATCCTCCTGAGTTAGTAATTTCAGACATACTTTAAATTTGCAGATCCAAGTATATGATAAAGGCGCGGGCATACCTTAAGGGCAAAGAGGGTCTTCCCTCCCCTGAGTTTGCATTTTGTAACAGCACCGCCCGCTCCTTCACCCAGGCTGCTAAGTTCTTGGATTCTGCCATCCCGGCTTGCAAATCTCCAACCTTCATCACCTAGCTCTTCCACATCTTTGGATTCCAATGCCGCGCGTTTGGCATCTTCTTCCTCCTTCGAATGGGAGGTGTTGGCAGAAAGACCATCCGGAGAGCCGTTTGTAAAACCCATTTCTTTACTAGTATAGAGACTACCTCCTGGTGATCTTTCATGGGTGATATAACTATTGGCCGTCAAAGAAGAACCACTTCTGCTACTACTTAGATCGGACGAGCTACCCGGGACGGGCATGATTGGAGGGAGACGCGGACGCCGATTTGAAGCTTGCGACGACGGGAGACTCGATGTTCCTTCTGGGGTTGCGATTTGGAGTTTAGGCATTTCGGGTTTCGGGGTTGTGGTTAGTCGTAATTTAGGAGGGCCTCTAGGTGGTGTAGGTAGAACTTGGGGGACAGGGGAAACTGACGGCGACGCAGCCGGCTGTGGGATTGAGAGAGATAGCATTGGGGAGCGAGCTCCGGAGTTTGGACGACTGGCTAAGGTCGGGGCAGTGACCGGGGGTCGTAGGAGAGGAGCTGAAGTCGCCGACATGGTGGTGGGCCTTGTCGGTGGATGGACAGACTGATTTTGTTTCGAATTGAGATCAGACACCTTGACTATGATATGATCGCTCGCTCTGCGGGTGCTGAGCACCAACAGTAGAAAGCGAGGTAGGAGAGAGAGAGAGAGGGAGAGAGAGAGAGGGAGAGAGGGAGAGGGAGAGAGAGAGAGGAGAGAGGAGCTGAATTAAATACGAATCACGCCAAACTGAGGTGTAAGATGGGAAGGAAACGTGTGTTCAAGTACTTGGATGGGTGTATGTGTAAAATATATATAAGTAGGTACTTGAGTACTCGAAGATATGTTATATTCGGTTGAATTTGGTGGGGATTAGCTAAGTTATCGGCGGAAAAACTTGCTGTTCAAGTAGCTGTTGGCCCTACTCGGGATTATGGGGGTGCCTCCTTGGAAGAACTTTAAAGGGCCTGGTGGTGACGATGACGATAAGGAAAGATGGTGGCGATGGTGACGGTGACGGTGACGGTGACGGTGACGGTGATGGTGATGGTGATGGTGATGGTGATGGGGGAGGTTTGCGGGTGAGTGTTAATGTTAAGGTTGGGGTGGCTGATGACAGGGGGTAGTAGCAGGAGGTGGAGGCGGGAGGAGATGGCGGTGGTGGATGTTGGATGGCGGATGGTGGACAGGAAGGAGGATGTGTTGTGATGATGTTGGTTCGATCTGGCCGATTGACTCGGACTCGGACTCGGACTTTTCAGCTGTGAGGTCGAGCTCGAACGTTCTTATTATGCCTCTCTTTCACTCGAGATGGTGAAAAACCATGGTCATTATTAAGTACACATCAATCTTTGGAGAATTGCCTATATAAAAGTATATCTACCGAAGTACGGGTACACACGTTGCCATTCACGAGCTATGTCAGCTACTCGGCCAAAGCTACTCGACTGGCTCGAGCTCCTGCCAGCAGCTAGCCCTTCTATTGATAAACAACTGTGGGCGAACCGGTCTTTTTTATTTCACTTCATGGAGCCAGTTCCCAGGAAGGTTCGATTCCCCGTGTGTGAAATCCCTTCGAAGAGCCTCTGAATGCATCCTTATTAATATCTGCTAATATCGATTTTCATCTTGCCTTTAAGTTTTGCCCCACAGATGCCTTTCTCGACGGCGGTTTGGCACTTGCGCCCTCCCCCAATACAGGCAAAGCGGGTTGGTTTCCTTGCTGGTCCCGGCCATGGTGTCTCAAGCGCATGCAGGGTCCAGGTCCGGTAGTCTAGACCTGGCCAGCCTAACAAGAACCTTTTTTTCTGTTTCGATTTAGAGCAGGAACAGTTTGCAACCCAGCCGCACAAAGCTCAGGTCCCTGCAAGGCTCGTCCTTCGAGAGCACGGGTCTCTTTTCTTCCGAACAACCAAAGCTGGCGAGCAGGTGGCATTCACCACGAGAGTGTGCGAAAGGGATTCACGGGACATATTCATCAACGTCCATAGGTGCAGGACTTTGTGTTTAGAAGGAAGATATCATCTTGTTACTCCCACAATGTTGGTGCAAGTGAACATATCAGCTGTCCCCTAGACGCCTCGGTTGCTTATATTTCCTTTCAGGTGAGTGGTCAGAACACTCCAACCCCCCCACGTCTTCCGAAACTTTCGCCTTACCCACGTCTATCGATATATCTCTAAGTGCTACTGTCTTTTCTCCCCCTTCTTCCTTTCTTCCCCTCTAAAATACATAATCATGTGCATCAAAGTATCTCACCTGTCGCTGGCGTTCGCACACTTTATCGAAAGTATCACTACTGCTTAGCATCTGCGATTTTAGCGATTTAACGGCAATCATGAATTGATTTGATTTCATAGATCCTAACTAAACCATTCCTTCTTGCTCATGTCTCAAGCTTCAGTATACCCTTCGTTCGATCCTTCACTTCTGCGCCCTCGGGAGAAGCTTGGTATTCGTCTCTTTCTAGCTCGGACTTTTCAAACACTCTAGTGCTTTTACACTCGAAATTATGACCGACAATAGCACCATCCGGAGTGCTGATCCAACGAGCTCTCTTACCTTACGGTCTCGACTATCTACAAGGGCGAGGTCAGCGGTAACACGTATCTTCAAAGAGCCTCCCCCGAAACGGAGCGATACGCCGATAAACATCAGCGATGACACCCCCTCCACTCAGAGCTTCGATCCACCAGTTCAACAGCCGATAAAAAATGGCCAACGCGGTACTAGGAAACAGGGAATACCATCAAGTCTTCGGACGTGGATCCTAAACTTTCGCAATGACAGATATTCATCTTATCGGCACACGTTCGGCAAACCTGTAAACATCCCATACCCGCCGAGTTCAAATGCCACTAGGCGGAATGGCAGCTACCGAAATAGGGAGAAGAGCTATCACAAATCTTCCTATGAAAGCCATCGAGGAGTTTTAGGCGCCTTTATACATACCGGATTGGGAACGATATTAAGCAACTCTACCTCGACCAAAGAAGATAAACCTCTTGCGATCGGTAAGCAACAATGGAAGTGTAAGTTTTGCTTTGTAACGCTGCTGATTCTATTCTTTCCTTTAATAGATATCATGACAATTTTCCCTGCGGAAATTGTTACACACATATTTTCTTATTTGGATCACAAAACTTTGCTCTCTTGCGAATTAGTTTCGCACTCGTGGTATTCTGCAGCGATTTGCTCGCAAGTATGGAAGTATGCTTTCGAGAACGAGTATGGTCTATGGAACAAAAATCCTTATGGAAGGGACTGGAAATCAATGTTTGAGGTCAAGTCGGTCTTAAACAAGAGATGGCGAAAAGGCCAGGTCAATCCAACTTACCTGAAAGGACACACAGATTCGGTCTACTGCGTCCAATTCGATCGGTAAACCTCCTTTTGCAAGAGCTTGCTCGTAAACATCGTTTAACGTAATGGTAGACAAAAGATTATAACGGGTTCACGTGATCGAACTATCAGAGTCTGGGATATCACCACAGGACATTGCACGAAAGTTATTGGAGCTCAGCAAGACAGCAACTCGGTTCCTAACGCCATCGGGTATCATAAAGGCTCCATATTATGCCTTCAATTCGATTCGAATATTCTCGTAACTGGGTCGAGCGACCACACTTGTATAGTGTATTCGCTTCCTAGTTTCACGCCGTTTCTCAAACTTCCCGGTCACAGGATGGGGGTTTTGGATGTCTGTTTCGATGACTCTCATATAGTGTCTTGTTCTAAAGATGCCTCGATTTGTGTTTGGGATCGGAGCACTGGCCTTTTATTGAACCGACTGCGCGGTCATGAAGGACCGGTGAATGCGGTTCAATTGCGTGGGAGTCTCTTAGCTAGTGCTTCCGGGGATGCGAGCATTAAAATCTGGGACATTGAAACGGGTGCTTGTACCAAAGCTTTTACCGGGCACACTCGAGGATTAGCTTGTATCCAGTTATCAAAAGATTGCCGAACGATCGTGTCAGGAGGCAACGATCAATCAATACGTGTCTGGGATGTTGCGAGCGGAAGTCTCAAGTATGAGATTCGGGAGGCACACAGGTCTCTCGTTCGAAGTCTTTATCTTGATAGCTCGAACAAAAGGATAATAAGCGGAAGCTATGATCAAGTACGTATAGCTTGAAATCTTGTTTCCTTAGTTTTTATCATCTCAAAGAAATAAGGGAGAAGTTGAAGTTTCCGGGTACTAAGTTGGATTATACTGTCTGCAGAGTGTTCGTGTCTGGGATTTGGAGAGTG
Organism: Dactylellina drechsleri; assembly: GCA_036971345.1. Lineage (NCBI taxonomy): Eukaryota > Fungi > Ascomycota > Orbiliomycetes > Orbiliales > Orbiliaceae > Dactylellina > Dactylellina drechsleri. The sequence continues at coordinate 68,834 of JAJTUB010000019.1, read as the reverse complement.
GCAAGTCTCTCTTGAACTTTCCACGGTGGCACGGGAGCTGGATTTTGGCCGCCAGAGCAGATGACACGCGTATTGTCAGCGCGAGCCAGGATTCCCAGATTTTGGTACTCGACTTTTCAAGTGGAATTCGGAGGCTAGAAAGCATGGATTAAGCTAGCTTGAGTTGGACTCGGCTCGGGTATAAGTTGGAGAGCTTCTTTACTTTGATTTTGTGACTTGGTTTTTCCCAAGGTAGAGGACGATATGCCACCGGGTTCTTGTGTATTTGTACATATATATTCGGCTGTGTTTCTTTCCGGAGTCTGGGGTTGGTTAGATGATATGAATTTAGAGGTATTTGGGGCAAGTCTATTTGATAACGTTCATCTTCGGTGTTCTCATGCCCCACAGCTTAATTTTCAGCCCTCCGTTTTAGACTTTTCGCTCGCCAAATGAATTCTTTTGATGGATTAATTTTTGTGAACCACAGATTGCCATCCGCGCATAGCCGCGTCTTAGAGGGAGTCGCAAGAAACTTGGCTTGTTTGATACTCAAAGCCAAGATGCAATCTAACTCTAACCAAGCCTAAAGACATGACTAAGTTATATTATCTCATTCGCCCGCTACTTGCGTACACGTGTGTGCGACCATGTCTTGGGAGATGGATCTTGTTCCCGAAGCTAGACTCGGGCAAGGGGAAGCTCAATCGGCCCGAAATAATTAGCACGGCCACACTGGGCAAAAGTCAGGTCAATAAAGCCAAGAACTTGGCGTCAATATCGAGAACCCGCCAAGATCTTGGTATGGTCTTGGCGGGACAAAAGCGGTGGAAAGCACTCGATCTCCCGGGATGGGAAGCGCGATCCTGTTGGTTCGATAGGATGAGTAAATGGTGGCATCTTGAAATTTAGCAGAGATGTGATCATCGCTCAGTCAATGTCTGCGGCTACAGGAAGCAGAAGCAGACTGTTCAGAAAGGTACTTGCTCAGATCTTATCTCAAAACCCAAGGGTAGGAATCATCATCGCGATCACTGACACCGAGCAACTCTCCTCATGCTCCTGTTGATGCTACGAAACCTAGATTGATTTCAAGTTGGATAAATCGAAATGTATATCTGAAAATCATCAAAAGTGACTATTTCGATTGTCGGGTCACCACGGCCTTCTCTTCACAAAAGATCCGCCAGTGCCATAGTAATAAATCAATAAATATTCGCTTGGTTTCATAGATCGATAAAGGGAACGGTCCTCTTTGTAACTGACGGATACTTTGTATGTGATATGTGATACACGTGTACCCAAAGGGTGTATTGTGAGGAGGAGATTCTGTATTGGGAGAAACGATGTGTTGCGGGCAGCTTTGGGTGCCAAGAGCGCAGGAAAGGTGAGGAATATGGGCAATTGAAAAAGAACCTCGAAAAGAAGTCGAATATAAAAAAATCCAATGGCGACCGAGCGCCAGACTTGCTGACTTCGACGCCGCAGAAAAAAAGCCGTCTTTCGCAGCAGAAAAGGGTCGGCAACGATGCTTCTCCAATCGACAATGCGGGCGGGCGAGAGGAGGAAAGGGCGTGTGTTCAGCAGCAAAAGTACTTAAACCGGGGAAATTCCACTTTTTGTTTTCTGTTCCTTTTCTTCCCTCCCCCAAAATTTAAAAGGCTGTTGGACTCTCGTCTCTTTTTTATTTTTATTTTTATTTTTTTTTAACACTCTCTCATCACAGCGTGATTTTTTCCCCTTGTAGTGATCGTGACAGTTAGGTGTCGCTGGTGTTCAGGTGAGCATTTTAGATATTTCCTTTCTTTACCTTTTATAAATTTATATTCCTGCTTGCTCTCTCCGGCTTTATCTTTTTCTTGGGTTCTGCTTTGCTGGCTACCGCTTGAGCTGCTTTTTTGTGCGTCGAGATCTCTCTCTCTTCTCCCCCTGATGAAATATTATCGCCAATCCCCCGAACAGAAGCCTATCCTCACCAGATATCACCACTCTCATTCTTTTTTTCCTTTTCTTTCTTCAGCAAGTCTTTCTGGACTTTGCTATCAAAGCTGAACCATCATCTTCGTTTTCTTGTGGTATTTTTTGATTGAGGGTCTTGGGATCCAAGAGTCTTGGCTTCCCTCTCCCTTATCTCGTTCCCTCCCTCGAAGAAAGAAGAGACCCTTCTTTTTTCTTTCCCTGTTGGAACCACAACACAACACAATACAACATAAAACCATTTGCATCACAACACACAACCACACACACACACACACACTCTCTCTCTCAACTTGAAAACATTTGACATCGTCACATCCAATCAATCATCCTGATATATATCTTCCTTCAAGCTTTTCGTTTCCAAAGTAATGTGATAATTATACTTGGAGTGACTAGTCATCATGATACTCATAGCGGGTACTTATCACGATGACGATGACGATGACGATAAATCGTCATCTTGTTCTTCATATCACATTATACCCTCATCTCGTTCGAATTCATCCAAAACACCATCGTTCCTTACCTCATGTGTAAACATCGCCAAACTAATAAACATAAACCAGCCGAATCTTCAAAATGGAAAATACCGAACCCCGTTCAACATCTTCCCAAGCCGTTCAAACTGAGGCTAGTTCGCCTGTTACAGTTGCCGCTGCTCCGGTCGTAGCGGCATCCACCCTTCCATCATCGTCTTCCGCCCAGACTTCAACTGCTACACAAACCGCCTCCGCCTCGACATCCACCCCTGTCGTCGCTCAATCCGCAAACGCTGGTAGTTCGTCCAACGACTGCCAACACGGCAATCTGATCTGTCAATGGGGCGCTTGCCGAGAGATTTTCGAGAACCCTGACGAGTTATACGTATGTCCTCGGGTACCTCTCTTTTCTTTTTCATCGCTCTTCCGCAATATATCATCCGCGAGAGGTGGAGAAGCTAACCATCCTATTCTATTCCGCCGCAGACTCATCTTTGCGACGTCCATGTCGGTCGCAAGTCCACCAACAACCTTTGCTTGCAGTGCCACTGGGGAACTTGCCGGACTACCACCGTCAAGCGTGACCATATCACCTCACACATTCGTGTCCATGTTCCTCTTAAGCCTCACAAATGTGAAATATGCAACAAGTCCTTCAAGAGACCTCAAGATTTAAAGAAACATATCAAAACACACGCAGATGACTCGGTCCTACTACGCAGTCCAGAGCCAGATGCTACCCGCCGAGGCAACCGCGCACTTCAACAGCCACCGCATTATGCCGCGGTTCCTCAACAATATGTCCAAACTTCTGTTGCTCCAACTTACGGCTTGAACGGCTATTATCCCCAGACGACAGCTTACGCTGCTCCTACGGCTGCTGGCTTTTACCCGAGCGGTGGCCACACTCATGATGCAATGCAAGGCTTACCACGTAAACGGGCTGCTTTTGACGCTGAGATGTCACAGTTTGTGGATGATGTGAAGCGTCAAAAGTATGGCCCCAGCTACACACCCGAAGTAGCTCACCGCCTTGCTAGTCTCCACAGCTTGGCTAGCAGTGTTGCCATTGAATCAGCCACAACCCCCGCTCATCATCTGGACTACCATTCGGCTCCTATTGCTACGGTTTCCACCGGTCATACGCCACATTTCCACTACCAGCTACCGACTCCGGGTCCTATGGTGCATACGATGCACAAGAAGGCTGACTTATTGGAGGCTGATAACTTTCTCACCCACCTCTCCAGCAGCTTGTATGAAAGCCCTGCCGCCGCCGCGGCATCTGGGATTTCTCAACCGGGTGTCCATTACACGACGACTGGTGTCCCTCCTTACAATAGAACACCATCCCTTCCACCCCCTAGTCCCCACACCTCCTCCGGCCACCCTACACCTTCTGTTCACCATAACAGCCCAACTCCTGTTCTCACTCCACCAACATCCTATACGTCGCATTCTCCCGCTTCTACACACATGTCTAGTATCTCTACCGGCGTCAGCTATCCAAACCTTCCTGCCCATACGACTAGTGCAGATACTCTCCCTAGTGTGACAGCTTCTACCCTTGCTGCTTCCTTTGACGCCGACCAGCGACGCCGCTACAGTGTTGGTGTTCTTCAGAAAGCCGCACCAACATCCGACGCTATGGACCTCGACCCGAGCCCTGAAGAACAATTGAGGCGCGAGAGCTCCGTTGACAGCAGCGGTGATACTAGTGCTAGGTCCAGCATTGATGTTTCCATGATTGACCCTAGTCTGGAGGACCATACGCCCTCCACGGCTCCAAGCGAGAGCCTTAAACCTGCTAAGGCCGAGGAAATTCTCTCGAGGCTAGATGCTTTCAACGTCATCAAAAAGCTACGAGAGGAGATCCAAGCTGCACTACAGAAGATGAAGAATGCTTCAGAGGAGAGAGACATGAAGGATGAACCTGAAGAGCGTGAAAGTCCAGTTTCGTACCCAGAATTGCCAATAAAGTCACTTTCCATCGAAGCCTCTGCTTAGGCGCAACCCTCCTCATCAAGCCTATCCTTAGCCACCATGTTTGATTTAAAATGGAGTTCTCTTGCTTTCACTGGATCCAAAGGTGTTTTTCTCGATTATTTCACTTTCCTTTGTCCCTGACAAGTCTCTCTGCTATGCATCCTTTTGTCTTTATAGCTTTTATTATTTTATTACTTGTTTTGTTCTTGTTCCAAAAAGGAATCCAGCTACATCGGATTCAAAATATCCTTATTATTCATTTAGCAATCCAAGGGTCTACCATTTGTTTTTGACAGGTTCCTCTTAACGACGGTGGGATTGATTTGACAGAATGGCATGTTCCTCATTCTTTCTCTGGGTCTATCTTTCCGTGAGCCTCGTTTATCACTTTTTAACTATTCGTTCAAATTCAAAGGCTTCTCTTTTAGGTGACTGTTATGAGATCCTTTCATGTATTTCAGAATGCACAACTATTTTTTGGTCCAATATAAAAAATCTTCCAGGACTCGTAAAATATATTTAGCTGGTGCAAACACGTTAGCTTTAGCGAGATCAACTCTCAACATCTTACTATTATGCAGACCTCATACGGACCATTGTGACTACCCTGCTACCATTTTCTGCCTCCACCTTCCGTCAGGATTGATATTCTGCAATAATAAACCCCGAGTGCTTTCCAGCAACCAGCAACACCCAAAGGAGCAAAGCCGTTTTGTAATGGGCAAAAAGAAAGCTTCCCGACAAATCCAAAACTCTGCTACAGCATGCCCGATTCTCCCATACCTCTACCTCGGACCACGTACGTCGGCCTCTATGGAGTTTGTTACACGGCACCAAATCACGGACGTGCTGAGCATCGGCTCTCAGCCTCAATCAATCATTCAGGGAGTAGTTTATCATCGCCTATCTCTCTTAGATGACATGTCATCCCCCATACGAAGTGTTAGTGAAGATGCAAACAACATTATCAAAGCTGTCGGCGAAAATCCAAATAGAATCATCCTGATGCACTGTTCCGCGGCTGTATCACGGTCACCAACCCTAGTTGCTGCTTATTTGATGAAGCATTGTGGGATGAGTTTATATGACGCCCTCGCAAGAATCATCGGTGCAAGGCCTGCTGTCTGCCCGAACCCAGGTTTTCTGAGGCAGCTTCGAGAGCTCGAACAGGATATTTTCTCGTTACAAACCGTCCATGTCGACGAGCTTCCACGTACAAAGAGAGATAGGCTGCAGTATTTTGGTGGCGCTGTAGTTCCTGCTTGAAGTATGGCGTCTGTAATCTTCTCAGGCTCGCAACTGGCAGCTCATTGAAATGTGAAATGTAAACAAGAGCAGTGGGCAAGGGCAGAGAGAAAATACAACTGCCAAGATTTAGACGCACTCCTCCCCTCTCCTACTCTCTATAACCACGACCAACACCACCACCTTGATCTTTCATCTTCATCTGCATCTTCATCAAGGACCATACGTACAAATTACAAAGGCGACACCTACGCCAAAATCAGTGAATTCAGCCTCGGCCTCAGAGCTTTCTCCAACGTGAAAGCTCCTATCCTTCTCTTCCACCTACGGGCTTCCAGCGCTCCACCTCCTGCAAAGAGCAACGGGCCAAGGTGAAATCATTCACGCGCCCCCACCCCTTAACATCCATCAACAAATATCCCAACTAAATTATTCAAGTTATCGGACGGGTTCTGGCACAAATTCCTGCTCCTCCAAGTACTTCTTTTCTTTATTCGCAATGTCGGAATCTAGGTAAGCTCGTCACTTTCCGCGTTCTCGAGTTTGTCATCGACAAGGTGAAGTACATGCGGTAGAGACTGACCGAGTGCGCAATTAGACAAGAGCTTTTGATCTGGCTGAATGCTTTGCTACAACTCAATGTGACCAAAATTGAGCAATGTGGAACAGGGTACGAAGCTACCTTAAAGCTACCTGTGCAGCTATCCGAAACTAACCTTGTCAACTCAACGGGCAGCGCGGCTTTCTGTCAAATAATGGACTCTATATACCGTACGTTACCACTCACCAGTAGTTTTGCCCCAACACTATTGAGAACGAAAATTTACAATTCCACATCTAAATAGTAAATATACCAATGTCAAGAGTCAAGTTTGATGCCAAAACCGAATATCACTTCCTCCAAAATTTCAAAATCCTGCAAAGTATGCTTCTTTACAACCGATATGGCAACCGCAGTTTTAGAATTTGCATCTTTCGACGGTGGACCGCTAACAAATGCCTGATGACTAGATTCCTTCAAAGAGCACAAAATCGATCGCCCGGTTCCCGTCCAGAGTCTAGTAAAATGTAAGATGCAGGACAATCTCGAATTTCTGCAATGGATGAAGAGATTCTGGGACCAACACTTCCCTGGGGGCGATTATGACGCCGTTGGACGACGACAGGGACAAACTATGGGCCACTCCGGTCCACCAGCCTCCATCCGTCCCGCCGCCGCCTCCAAAACACGAGGGACTACGCCGCAGGTAGCTGGACAGAGAACTCGAACGCCTCTAGGTGGGGCTTCCACCACTGCCCTTCATAACGAAATCGCGACCTTGAAAGAGAGTGTTCTGGGTCTTGAGCGAGAGCGGGATTTTTATTTCAGCAAATTGCGGGATATCGAACTTTTATTGCAAGAATCTGTAGAGAATACCGACGAAACCAAAGATGAAGTAATAAAGAAGGTCCAAAGTATTCTTTACTCGACAGAGGTGAGATTCCGGCTCCAAAAGAAAAGAAAAGAAAAGAGAAAAAGAGGAAAAGACAAAAAGAGAAAAAGACAAAAAAGAGATATATATACAAAAATATTGATTTATGATAAAGAAAGGGTCTAACTGTTTAACTAGGAAGGATTTGAAATCCCAGAAGAAGAGCAAGGTGGTCATGATGATGAAACCTTTTAATTTTTATCACACTCGAAGGCTCACTATCCTCGAAAATAACTTACATGTTGCCTATTATCCCTTGCCCGTGGGTGCTATATCTTCACATGGGGGTTACTCTACCTTCTTTACATATTTTCAACTAGTTTTTGATCTTTATCTGCTGGGCATGAAAATAATCAGACCTGATGCAAATGTTTTTTCTATGCCTTCAATAGAAGAGAGACGTACGGATGAGGTTTGCGGGGGTTTCTTTTCTTTTCCAAAACCTAAATTACAATATGAATAAGGCATCAATCCTGCCAAATCTGTGGCTCCACAGGTCAACGCTATAATTTTTGGGGCTATTGCTCGCAAGTTCTGATTCGCTAGTTGAATATTAAATTGGTGGTATTTGATAAAATGATACTCCATACTTCAAAAGTTAAAGCCACCGCTCGAAAATCGAGCCCCATGAGAATGCCCACCCCCTCCAAATCCTCCTCCAAATGGATTTCCACCCGGACCACCAGCAAAATGGAAACCGCCCCCTCCGCCTCCACCACCTAAGTGTTTGAGTTAACGAAATATTATTTTGCACATTATGTTTAGTGGTACTTACCCATAGCTGCAAACAGTACGCTAGGGTCAATCCCTCCCCCCATCCCACCGCCTCCAAACATCTCACTTGGATCTGGTTCTATATCAAGACCCCGATCATAGCGATCCCTTTTGTTCATATCTGATAGTGTTTCGTAAGCCTCTCCGATATCTTTAAACCGTGCATCAGCATCTGGATTATCCGGGTTTTTATCCGGATGCCATTTGATAGCCATTTGGCGGTAGGCCTTCTTGATTTGTTGCTCATTAGCGTCTTTTTCCACTCCGAGAATCTTATAGTAGTCTTTGCGCAACGATTTTTTCAATTCAAGTTCAGCTTGTCGGATCTCCTTTGGAAGTGTACCGTCCTGCGGGTTTGATTCGTAAAGAGACCTCAGTTCCCGAACAGCATCTTCCCATTTTCCTGCTTGGCCGAGAATCTTCGCCCGTGTTCGTCGGGCTTTTGTGTATGTAGGATCTAGCTTAAGAGCAAAGTCACAATCGGAAATAGCGTCGTCGTAACATTTGAGCTATTGGTATTGAGAATCAGTTAGCTTCGAGAGATCTAGAACGATAACCGAGTGCCTGCGACCAAGCCTTAGATATTGATGTCAAGGGGGTAAAGTGTATACTTTCATTAGAGTCATAGCCCGATTTTGAAATATTTTAGAGTTGGTCCCCTTGTTCTCAGGGTCAACTTCAAGAGCCTCGGAATAAAGTACTCTTGCATTTTCATAGTCTCCTCTCTTAAACGCATCGTTTCCCATTTCCTTCTTTTTTTCTAACTCCCTGGCACTTCTTAAGTACAACCTAGCTTCTTTCAAGTCTGGATCGCATCTCAATGCCTCTTGGAAATGTTGCGCAGCCTTGGAGTTCTCTCCCTGGGCGTAAAGGATTCTACCACGCATCACCAATGCATCCGGGTCCTTAGGGTTCTGCCTTAAAAGAGACATGACCACATTTTGTGCTTCCCCCAAACTATTAACATTCCCAATCTTTAAATTGGCTTCTGCCCGCATCAATCGCCATCGCTTCGGTATCTCACAGCCTAGGCCTAGGCCTTTCTCTGCTCTGTCCAAAGCGTATAGTGTCATTGAGCCGCTTCCACTTGCAAGCGAGGCTTCAGCACTTTTGATATGGGCAAGCATTTGTTGGGGAGGATTTCTATCCGATGCTGAGAATTTCTTTGGGGCTTTAGACTGCTCAGACAATTGTGACGTTTTATCCAGCAAATCCAGCGCTTCCTCAGGTCGGCCCATTGACGTCAGGATCCTTGACATACGTAACAGGGTTTTATCAACTCCTGGTTGCAATCTGATCGCTTCCCTAGAGTCTTCTAAAGCCATATGATAGTCTCCATTTGACATGAAAGCAGCAGCTCGGTTATTGAAGTAGGTCGCATTGTTTGGGTCTGCAGAAATAGCTTTGGTGTATTCAGCTATTGCAGAGGGGTACTTTTTTTGCTTGAAATACTCGTTTCCCAGGTCTTTACAGCCTTCAGCGTTGATCGGAACTGCTGCCACCGTGGCGGGTGTATCGTTCGGTGTTGTACCGTTTTCGACATCCATCGGATCCATTGTGTCAATGCGTGCTCAACGGCTCGAATGAATATCGTCTCCGACCTTGGACCTAGGCAACTTGACCTATAAAGTTTCGGTTTCTGGGAGACAAACTCACGGGGAGTAGCACCCAGGTGGATTACAAGGCCCAGGTGTACCTTGGTAGCGGAACGGCGTCGACGTGTCCAAAAAGTGACCTTGGGATGACCGCTAGCTGATTAAGCATTTGTCCCTAGCCACGGAACAACCACAACTGAGGCAGGTGAAAGCGAATCTGGTCAAAGCAGTGTGTAAGAGTGACAACGATTAGTAAGCCTCCTGTGTGCTGAAATAGGGTGGGATAGAGGCAAAGTAAGAAATAGTGAGAGACGTCAAGACGAGTGCTGGAGCGGATGGGTGAGGTGTCGAGGTCAAATTCGTATCAAGAAATTTGTGTGTTTGATTAGATCCGGCCTGGGTTCGAGAAGCTTCCATAACCATGTTAACCATAGGCCATCTGAAAACGCCAGGACCGCCGCTGCCCGCAAGCGAAAGAAAACCAAGACTTCACCCGTTACTTGAATCGATCCGCAGAAAAAAAGGTCAAATATTATTTGAATCCGTAACAGACCATATGATACAAATATGATATACACATGCAATGATTCAAAAAGAAATAGAATGCAAAAATGGCCAGCCCCGAACCCGATAGTGTCCTGAATAAACCAGAATCCCCATGCTTTTAACGACCGCCAACATGAACGCCTTTAAAAGATTGATAGCCCAAATAACGAGAAAAACGAAGACGAAAAGGCATAACAGAATCAATACAAAGAGTAGAATAATATATAGGAGAATGCCAAAAAAGGAGAAGAACAAAAAAATTAAACAATTCTATCCAAACAAGATTTGTATTGGAGGACCAAAAAGGAATTAACGCCGAGTCAATGCTAACATTTTATCTCCTGGGAAAGCTTCGAAAGATGATGGGACATGTATTCTAAAGGACAAAAGTATGAGAGAAAGGGAAAAACACTAGATGCAAAATTAGTCATAATACAACGACTCTACCTTATTTCCACCATGTGGGTTGGCTTTTGACGCCTGTGGAACAGATGTTTCATACTTCAAATGCTGTCGGAAGATCTCGCTGTCCCAGGACGAGAGTCGCGAATTCGGCGTTTGGGAGTGCCTTTGATTTTAGGTGCCTGGTGGACATGACATTTGTACGCATGCCTAAACCATGTGGTTCCCTTCTTCTTATTGCTGACTAGACTGATCCATTCATGACAAGAATGACAAAGGCCTTCCCAAACATCTGGGTTACCATCCACACGGCGAACCTCCTGTGGCTCCATAAAGGCTTGGCCCGTAGCTGCGCTAATACCATGAGTGAAAGACTTATCATACCAAAAGGCAGAATTCTTAAGGACGAGCCATCTCCCGGGTTTACAAATGCCGCACCATCCTTCCCGTTTATTCCCATGATTCCGAACCCACTTTGGTGTATACAAGTCTCCCTCGAAGCGGAGTTCTTGTTCGTGTGGCTTAATATCAGGGTCTTCTGGATTCATATCCTCCTCTGGTGGATCCAATTGTTCCTCAGCTAGAGCAGCATATAGATCTGGGGGGTCGCTCATATCGCCGTAGTGGCAGTGGTGGTTGACGTTGGATTGGAGCATTCGCAAATGCGGGTGATGTCCAGTGGCGAATGAGTGATCTACCTGTGATTCGAGGAGTGGCTGAGTAGGTAAAATTGCGGATGAACGATGGGGCTGAAATATTGAGCTGTTGTATGGTGAATACATGAGCCCCTCGCCATCGCAATGACCACTTGAACACTCATTTAAAGTATGCAGTATTCCTGCATCCGATATGCTATGGAAATTTCCCAGCTCCAACGTCGATGCTATCGATGGTACATGGGCTCCGAATCCGCCAAATGGGCTATTATTGGGCAGGTTCATGCCTGTTGACCATCGCTTATTTCGATTCTCGATAGAATACGGAGTAAGTCGAGAATTCTGTCTTGGTGATGGCGAAGCTTTTCCCCGACTTGGAACTCGGACGAGCTCAGTCATATTCTGAGGGGACGGAAGTGGGGATGGGTTTGCAGTAGAACTTGAAATAGTAGCTACTCCAACGTGGTTATTATAAGGGTCATTGTACGAAACATTCGTGCCATTATTCTCTTGCGACGATAGAATATTGTCATAAGGGATTATGTCTGTTGATATTGAAGTTGAAGCGTTAGAGAGTCGTCTGGACATTGAAGTTGTCAGGCTCTGAGCATCACAGTCAGGAAGTGGCTGTGGGTAAGAGAATTTCGGATGTAGGTAAACACTCTTGGTCTCCAAGGATTCGCTCGCCGCGAAATCGGTATTTAAAGGTTCTGGATCCACCCCTCGAACGATAATCCCATCTTGCGAAACTGGCCAAAACCCAACTTTTGAGCGCATGTTAGTAGTATTCTTGAGTCAGGAAGAGCGCTTAATATGCAAATTATACATTGGCACAAACTTACCATCATAAGATTGGACTGCCTGTTGGCTCAAGGTAGATTGTTGACTCGACCAGAGCTGGTTAGTACCACTGAACGAGGAACCGGGGTTGATTTCGATAAGAGAACTTTTGGTAGGATTATCGAGAGACTGGAGTTGACCGTGTGGACCCGAATGCCATTGATGGTTCTCTCCCATCTGTCTACTAATGTCGAAATATGATTTGCTAGGGAGACCTCGGAGAGTGGCATTCGCATCGAAGGGACTGCTTGAAGATGTTCTGTCATATATACTATTTGAGGACGAAGTGCAATCACTGATTTGGAAGCAAAACGCCATCAAGTATTGTAATCAGCACAAACTGTTCGCTCAGATCATGGTTTTTAAATTGGGATGTTTCAGAGTTTGTTCTTACGAGTAGGCGGTCTCGTCCATATCGAAAGGTGAGTACATTTCTATATCCAGGGAGGGATAGTCGCTCGGTTCCAGCCAGCTTTGGCGCCTATTATATATGAAACGAAGATCCCAAAGAGAGAGAGAAACAGATCTAGCAATATAGGGTAGCTCGATGTATCCGCTAGTTTATATTCCTAGTAACAATCTATTGTATGGATAGTGCGGAACGGCGAAGGCGAGGCTTGTTGTGTGGCTATATTTATATATCGCACAAAGGAGAAAAATCGAGAACGGGAAGGTGACTAGGAATATCGAATTCGAAACACACGTAGTCGTAAGAGAATGACACGCCTCGAAGATCAAAAACCAAAAAATAGAAATTATTTGAAAGCCTGCAAGGCGTCGATGGTTGTTGCTCAGGGAAGGAAAATTGGAAAGGGAATGGATAGTATATTAAAATTTGAAATAAGAAATGCAGTTGTTAACGCCCTGTGATACAAAGATGAATGAAATTCAAGAAAATGAAGGATAGTCGAATCGAGTCGTATTGATGGAAAGAAAGAGGCATTCGTTATCAACATATATATATAAAATACCGGTCCGTAAGGTGCATATATAAAAATAACTAATTACACGCCGGCCTTCTCTTTTCTTTTTTTCGGTTTACTTTTTTGTGCTTCCCCAAGATCTCGCGACCAGCGCCAACGAAACATGCCCCTTGTCGCAAAAACCAAAAAGAGGATGGTACCACCAAAGACGCTCGGAGGGAAAAGAAAAAGAAAAAAAAAAAAAAGGAAGGGAAGGGAAAGAAACGAGTCTAACCGGATCTGGGGTTCTGAGATGCGGGACTATCACCAAGTGAAAGAAGAGGAAGGAGAAACAACAAAAAAGAAAATGATTGGGATCTGTGGTTGGTCTAAACCCATTCTGGTGAGAGGAGGGAGGTTTGCAGTCTCAAAGACATGTTGAAGAGCAAGCAGGCAGCAGAAGAGAAAACCGCGTCGTTTGAGCTGCAAGGGCTGGTTCACGAGCCAGGGCCCTTGAAGATCCAAACCGACTAATATTGCTTTGGACTAACCTGACCTTGAGTTGCTGTGCGCACTTGCACTATTACTTGGGACGAAGACGACGGGTGCGGTGGGTGTGAGGCAGAGGGGCGGTGCTATTTTTAACCCGTTCGCGAGACCAACCTAGCCGACAGTGGTGTTTCAGCATGCCCGAACGAGCCAGCAAGCAACAGCAATCGCGTGGGTGCTATCCCTGGTCCGTTCGCAACAGGAATATTATCTTATTTTATTTTTCCCCATTCCTTTTTTCGCCCGTGATTTCTTTTTCTCCTGCCATGTGGGTGAGGCTCACCGTTTCTTCTCGTTACGACCTCCCCCGCTTGCATCTTGCTTCTCTGGTACATGTGCATGCGCATTCTCTGTACGTACATGCGCATGCAGGCCTGTACGCTCCCCTCTCGAAATCAATCGTCTTGGGAGTTCTTTTTTAGGAAACTACCAAAAAGCTGTCAACTTCAAACGTGGGAAGTCTCGCGCTACCGTAAATTGTTGATCGACGGATACGGTCGACAACTTGATAAGATGCCCGAGAGCGATGGCAGACCTGACGAGCACTAGCAGGCCAAGATATGTCATTCAGGCACCTGTCTACTCGCCCGTCATCTCATTTCCGCGCAGGCTCCGCATCGATGGTAATCTCACCTTCGTCGTCGACCTCTAATCCCAACTTCCAATCTCGGGATGGCTAGCAGTATCGTCAAGCGTTAGTTCTCCCAATTAATATATTCCCACCGTCATCGTCATCACGGTGTAATTCGGAAATTTTCGGTGACCCACCAAGTAAGCACCAACTAATCCCAAGAGTTCGATAACTTCCGATTTAACTCGTGTCGAATTGTACCGTGGAAATGCATCCTCACGAGGCAAAAGAATAAGCGGAAGAGTCCACTCTATCGACAGAGCCTCGTAAACTAGTCGACCCTCGCAATTGTGTCGCTCAAAGCAACCGGATCAGGCAATATTCGAGATGTTTCGCACACTTCTCCGCGTTCTCCCCAATATAATTCTAAAATTAACTTAAATTACGTTCAGGGATGCATACTCACGCGCTTGATACCCGTGGATGGCATCACAAGCGACTCTAGACGCCGCAAGCTTACAGGCCCGTCTCCTCTGAACTTGCTTGCATATAATTATAGATGTAACACTTTTTGCGGCGCCAAATGCAACCCCCCGAAAATTTCCAGACTTGGTGCAAAGTCGCACCATCTAACCATATTTGGCTTAGTTGATCCCATCCAATTTTCCGAAATTTTACGAAACGGTAATACTCCAACCTTACCTTTGTGGAGCCTTCTTCCTTTCTTTTTCTTCCTCTGGGAAACAATCATAATCCGTTAAAAAGGCTTTCGTAAGACTTCTCCGATGCTGACAGGAGTAGAATAATCCCTGCAGTCATACTTTTAGGAAATTCTAGGTAGATAATCTAATGTTGTATCCTTGATGATTCTCTTTCTAGATACCAAATTTCTTAATGATCACAGAGGCAAGTTTCGGAATTTCATAACCACCATGCCAACACCTCCCAAATCTGGAAGTCCAATTGGTGCTTCGCTCTTGAACAATACCACCAACAGTTACTTAAGGACTGAATTATTATATTCAACTTGTTCGTTATAGATTTTGATTATACATCATTTATTGTCGGTCTTTGTTGTTTCCAAACCCCTCTAACCTAAAAAATGAGAGAGAAAAAGAAAAAGAGAAATCTATAGTAGAAGAGGCTGGCTAACAGCAACCTGAATTGTATACAAATATTTCTTGTTGGCTGTTATCCGGTTGTTCAAAGAGGCTGGAATATATGCGAGATATCTTCCTCGTAGGCTCGGACTCAAACACGCACATTCACATACAGAAACTACTTAAGTACTTAGGTAGAGCAAAAGCTTTCGGCCATCCCACGAGCTCTCCTCGAAACTTAAAACGAGGCTGCAATAAATATAACATATAAAAACAATATTTGACACCGACAACTGATAAACATTTTATCTCCGTAACATCATCCAACATTTCATAGATTAAGCATAAAGTCGATATTATATACACTCCATGGCCCCATAAGTTGAAAAATAGCTACCTAGATTTCATGTCGCTTGTTTGTCATCTGGATAATCAACAAAAGTGCTCCTTTCGCAACTACGACAATAAGATTCGATAGACGCAGATCTATGACCTAGCTCTTGTTCGCTGAATAGAGTGGAGTTTTGAAGTGTAATTTTCGCTTGCTGGCATCTTGATTTCTCCTTCCACACCCAGGACTCCCACTCACTCAACAAGACTAACTTTTCAAGCCTGTTGATCAATGACAATGTTACGAGAATATCGTGCCTGTACACACCGAGCTTTCGTCTTGTCAATTCAAGTCTGCGTGGAAAGGGCTGCGTGTTTGCCTCATTTCCTGCTCCAGCCTCGTCATCTGTTAATGCATGAACACTGAGGAATTTTTGAAAACTTAATCCATCTAACTGTTAGTGAAACTGATGAAATTAGACTCTGGGGCAAATACTAAGTCATACCATGGGCCATCAACCGCATTAAAGCGTGGCATTCCGAGTTGTGTGACTAATTCGATTTCTTGGATCGTAATTGATCGTTTCATTGTATTCGTCTGCACAACGCCAATTTTCCCAATGTAGGAGAGAGCAGCCTCATCATGCCACAGATCTTTTATTGCTCCTATTGAAACAACCAGGTTTAAGGCAATCGATATGCCTAATACGACCAATAATATCAAGTTAACCCGGACAAAATTCAAAATTCGGCGTATCGTGAAAGCAACACCCCGGGATGTTACTTTGGCACATTGAATAGCCATTACTGTCAATCCACGAATCAAGAAGCCCGAATATGTGAAATCCGGCATAATAGCCGAAGGTGGGCCGTGTGGGACCATCCGAGAGAGTTGAGTGCCATCGCTATCGTTGGTTATGGAGACCTGACCATATTGATTTGTAATCTTATATAGTTTCGAATGGGGTCCCGCTTTGTTGACCTCGTTGGATATTATAGAAGCCAAATCTTGTGTATCATCCCGGAGGACTTGTAAAGCATGATTACTAATAGTGTCTATAACGAACATTAGCTCTCATGTGCTAAGTGTGGCGTCGAGACCCAGTAAAAGACTATACCTTTCCAGAATTTTGGCTCTTTAAGCCATTTTATCCCTATCAAAAGTGAGATGCTGGCGGTATTCTTCGAAACCTGAGCAATTGCAATTGTTGTTTCTAAAAGCAGTGATTGTGATGCTGGAAGCATCCATGGCATCTTCCGATCAAGCACCATATAATAGCGATTGTCTTCTAGAGCCTGTATGATTTGGGAATCTTGGGCGTTCGATGGTATGCCTAGGTTAAATTATGTAGTAAATACCTAATTCTCCAGAATTTTTAGAATGGTCCAAACGCACCTTTTCTATTGGTATAAGCGAAAGTTCGTTGGCCAATATATCCACTAGATCTTATCCACGGGCTACAAAGAAGTTCTAAATGCGATTATGCCAGAGGTTTAGTGAGCTGAAAGGATATTTAATATTTCAGGAAAGAATATCATAGTTTAGGAAGACTGTACCTGATGAGCGTCGCTTCGAATAAAAACCCCGGAATACTTGGGATTTATCACCAAACACAAGGCAAAACAAAGATTTCGCTGACAATGGGTATGTCTCGGTAAAATACTGAGATGTGCCTGCAGGTGGCACAATAGTCACTGGCTTAACGAGCGAACTCTGGCTCTGGAAATCCGGTGATTTGAGGCTAGTAACCTTTTCTACAAGATGTCTAAATTCATAGGTCAATAGCAGGCTAAATTATATTATTATTTGGAAAACCTACCGCATCGAAGTGCCCTGTAATGAAGGGCTCAGTTTTGGTAACCGTTCTTCTACGCCTTCCCCCATGCTAATTTCTTCCCAACTATCGCTTGTCGGGCTTTGTTGGGGCTCGTTTTCCATTTTAGTTAAACTTTCGACAATTTCGTATAATGGGGTCGGTTCTTCCAGCCCAACCAAGCTGACTAAGTATCGAAGCCGCTTTTGAAGTAACCAAATAGGTTCCAAAAAGGTAGTCACGGCAATATCTTCGTCCGAAAGCGGCCCGAGCTCTTCAGCTTCTTTGAGATGTAAATGAAGCTGATCACTAGCCTTCCCAGGGGTGGCCCGCACGCTCGTTATAAACTGCAGGCGTATCTTGTTCACAAGAACTAGGCCAAGGTAATGTGAATAGAAGTACATGGCATTGTAGGTTACGAAAACTCGCCCTGGGAATTCTTGGGCATCATTTGGTTTCCAAGTAGCGCGGAAAACAAGTAATAAGATCTCTTCACGGGGTACCTCGAAAAACAATATGCGGAATTGTGCATCGTGCTGACGAAGCTCATCGGGGTAGTTTCTTGGATAACAGTCGATCTTAGCAGAGGACTGGGGCAAAGGAACTGCGGGTGATTGGGTCTCGAGATCCAATGACATTGCCTTTCTATGGCTATGTATTGAATCTGCAGGCGGCGAGGTAGGAGAGGCCAAAATGGTCTTTTCTTTAGCAGAGCTAGTGTCTGGAGGTCGAATAGCATATTCGTCTTGCCTTCCAGAAATACCCCAATTCTAGTCTAGTGATTAGCTTTTAACTGATGTATATTAGAAACTTAAAGAAATTAAGAAAAAATGAGTTGGAAAGTGAGTGGGCTCTCTCAAGGTAAACTTACCGATGTGCCCCACGAATTGGCCATCAATCCACCCGGCAGAGTAAACGAATAGTCAGAAACGGCCGATACAGCAACTGCTTGTTTTGAAAGACCGGTCGACATAGGTAAGCTTACAAGAGTCCGAGGAGCCAGAGAAGATATCCCAGCCTCGAGTAGCGGCCCGCTTTTCTGCAAATTAGAGACGTTTGGAAGGGCAGACGGGGATATCATAGGAGATATTGCAGCAGCAGGGACAGCGTTGAGAGGTAGTGCGCCATGACTCGCAGATATAAGAGCCTGTATGCCACCACCTCCTGGGAGTGACTTGCGTTCACTGCTGAGTCCTTGACTAGCATTAACATTCCGACGCGATGGCATATCTAGTATTTGACCCAATCTCGAATTCTGAACGGGTGGCGATATATCGTCGGTTACAACTGGTGCGCGCTTGCCTAGATCGGTGCTAGCTCGCATTACAGGTTCTAAGTTCGAGATATTAAGGTTGTTCGACTTCTCTATCTCCTCTAGTCTAAGGGTTTGAGGGGAAGCAAATTCAGCACTCGGTGGTGAAATCGCAAAAGCGGATATGTTTGTTGTTGTCGAAGATGAGTATAAAACGGCTGCACGTTTCGCTGCTTCGAAAACCTGGAGCCAAGTGGTAAGTTCCTGCTGCGTCTCTGCTTGGAGTATTATGCTTATACTATAGCAGAACGGATATTTAGCAACAGAACGAATTAAACATTGGCTGCCGTTTATGGAGGTACATACTCTTTTGTTTTTATTTCAAAGCAAAATCTGCGATCTTCCTGGAAAGCAGGCTTGACATTACAAAGAAGAAGGCCGATCTAGGAAAGTATGCCTTTAGTATGGGATAGATTCATATATTGTGAGATTTGGACGTACCTTTTCGGTTTCTTCCACACCACTACCTTTTGCACCCTGCCCTTGGAGGACCAAAGACCCAAAAATTCCATCTTTAACAAAACACCAGCGTCTCGTCCATGTACTTCTTGCACCCTGTTTTCCTGTAGAAGAGCGGATAAAGAGCCAACCTTGCTTTTCACTTATTTCTCCATCTTTTGCAACTGATCCGACCGACTCTTTCCCCCTTGTTGTCAAGAAAGGGACGGTATTGCTAGAATAATCGTCGAGCTCTCGGGAAGGTTTGCTCACAAGTCTAGCTTGCTCTTCCATATCTCTGCGCGCCATTGCGAGCTCCTGCTTGAATATTTTCGCTGAGTCTTCCATAGCATCGCTCCAACAGCGAATCCTGTCCATTTTAGACTCATACAAGTCAAGACTCAGCGAAAACCCTCTTCTGTACCTTACTTGTTCTCTCCACAAGTCCGTTGTTACTCGGGTGACAATTCGATCAAGGCTAGCGCGCAGCTCAGGCGCCTTGACACAAAAATCAAAAGATGAGCGAATATACAATTTACGGCTCTCGTGCAGCTGGAAGGCGTCTTCGCGGAGAGCAGAAGCTTCTTTGCCTTTTGATTGCCCTGCATATCGTTGGAGTAAGATATCATACCGCTGTTGAGCGGTCTCAAAAGCGCGTCGACACTCCTTGAACTGTCGAACATCATTTCGTAAAAACTCAGTTAATGGATCTATCATTTGGGGCTGCAATCGTTTCGAATAGGCGATCGCCACACTCCAAAACTCCCTTCCCGCCTCTGCGAACAACTCTACCGCAAGTAGAGAATAGTCTTGGTCAAGTATCGACTCGGAAACAAGGGTGGGTAACGATTGCGCAAAATTGGTAGCAAGTGCTTCTTCCAACCCTGCAGACCCAAGAAAATAGTTTATGTTAGACTGTGAGCCTGTTCTAAGCTAAGATATTCTATAATTTTTCAAATAAGACTGTACCTCCTACTTCTTGACAAACTTTGAGCATACTGCGAACGTATGCTTCGAGCCATTTTTCAACAGCATCGACTTGTTCGCAAAAGTACACAGCATTGGCGCGAAATGTGGGAGAATCCAAGGCCGACTCCTTGAGATTCACGGGGCTGGTGAACCGCTCGATATCGCGTTAGCTGACTGAATAACCACTATTACGCCACGCTTACAATGTACGCTGCGGCCGAGAATAGGATGTTACGTATATGGTTCGTGAGAAGAGGATGGATTTGAGACTTACATTAACGACAGTGGAATCGCCATGGCCAACTCAGCTCAGCCTAGCCCGGGTCTCCTTTGCTTCAACGAAAATGTAGATCGGGGGAACTTTAGTCGCCGTGGAATCGCTGCAGGCTTAGGGAGCCGTTCGACGGTAGTCCGATGATATATCTCTGATGACGAAAGCTCGCATGTGCATGATGGTTATGTGAACTCTGGTGCTCTCCGAGAAGGAGGAGAACGTGTGTCTTTTAAATGTATCTGGTGTTGTTGTTGCTGCTGCGAGCTTCGATCCAACTGGCCGGAACGACCGAACGAAAGCGGGCTCCCGAAAGCAAGCCTGAGTTGATACTTGTTTCTGTGTCTGTCTGATCCCAGCAATCGTCCAAGCTCTCTATGTAATTGGTCCAGTGCTAGCCTCGATTTCGTCCGGACTAAATCGAAAGGATAACATGGCATGGCAAATGGATTCCCTACCACGAAAAGGAACCCAAAACCAACGTCAGCTGGCCCATCTTGTGCGGCCCAGGTGGGCGGATACATCATATTCTTGTGTACTCTAAGTATAAGGACTGAGGTACTTGCATGCACACGTGCAGTCATCGCCTTCCTCTAATATATATTACTCCAATCTCGTCCCCATCGCACGGTTTTTTCGCTTCTTACGTTTGCATTCGCCGTGACTCCACCATCTAGAATCAAAACCGGAAGAATAACAATAATAATCTTACCTCTACGAACGAACTCCCCAAAAAAGCCTTGTTGATTCTCTGGGTTAACATTAGGCTTCTCCTCCTATCCCAAGGTCATCTGAACTTCATTATGAACAACCCCCAAATCTCGATACCTTCCCATACCACGGAGGCGCTCCCAAAACCTCACACGGTTTACAATATCAGTGTCCGGCTTCCCTTACGGTCATTCTCGCTTAAGAAGAGATACTCTGACTTTGATCAACTCCAAAAGGCGCTCGTCTCGTCAGTAGGCGCTGCTCCTCCACTTTCTCTACCGCCCAAAACCTACTTCAAGTCCACCGTCTCAGACAACGAGTTCGCAGAGGACCGGCGGAGGAACCTAGAGGACTATTTACATGCCATACAGAATGATCAAGATCCTAGATGGAGAGATTCGCCACCTTGGCGCCAGTTCCTTAACCTACCTTCTTCCACCTCCAACTATGATTCCTCGTCTACAAGCATCGCCTCACATCTCAACGCACTAAGCACGTCCCCACTCACAGACCCTATTCTATGGCTAGACGCTTACCGGGAGATGAAAAGTTTACTTCAAGAAGCTAGGTCTGAAATATCTAGAAGGGATCAGTCATTGTCGGCGTCGGACCAGCATGATGCCTCGGCCGCTGCCAAGAAAGCTCTCGTGAAAGTGTCTGGCTTCCTAGACAACTTGGATAGAGGTCTCGTTTCCCTCGCTAAAATTGTTGGGAATGGTGGGTTAAAAGAGGGTGAAATTAGACGTCGCAAGGATCTGTTAGCGTCGGGTTTAAAGGAACGAGATTCTCTTGAGGTTCTAGCGAATAGTCTTTCCGGGAAAAGACTCCAAGGTAGCAGCAGGAACTCTCCTGACATCACGGTTACAAGCGAAGCTCTGAAAGCGACTGCCGGAAATATTCGCAATAGGTCTGCAGGCAGGATATTAGGAGCCCCGGCTCCCGAAACCGACCGCACAAGGCAGTTAGACAACTCTGGCGTCTTGCAATTACAACAGCAAATTATGAAGTCCCAAGATGAAGACCTTGAGGTCTTACTCAAGGCGGTGGGCCGTCAAAAGCAAATGGGTCTTGAAATCGGACAAGAGCTTGACGAACAAAATGATTTCCTTGATTCATTGGGCGTCGACGTGGAAAGGTATTCCCCCCTAGTCATACAATCCTTATATCAAGGTGAGATGCTCATATTTGAACTGTATAGGGTCGATGATAAATTAAGGGTAGTGAAAAAGCGAATGAAAAAAATAAGCTAAACAAGAGGATCTAGATTGAGCTACCCACTTGGTTTAAGGAACTATTCTGAGAGGAGTAAAGGAGCAAGATATTTAGGTGGCTATATATACTAAGCGCGAGATCAAAATACTTACTATCGCAGCTCCATTGCATATATATTATTCGCTTATTTACTGAGGGTTTCATTTGAGCAAGTCTGGTAATAAAGAGGTAGAAGAGCATATATGCAGCATTACGGGCCAACTCATGAGCCTTTTGATAATAATAACTCCTTCCTCTAGAATTACGCAAAAAAAAGCAAAGCCTCCGAATTCCTGGAAGCTAGGCATTTATCTCCCAAGTTTGCGTTTCTTCCGACCAGTTTTTTGACTATTATCTCTTCTAGATGGATTCGGATCGTCTCGGCAGAGAGGACAATACCATTTCACTGTTTTGGGTGGTTCAGCAGTTAAACCTACGCATTCCATGTGAAACCATTCTTTTGGGCACTGTACATAGTTTTAGCAGCTTATAAAGCTTGAGAGTGAAGCATCGCCTCATCCGGGGAATAAGTACTCACATCTTCATTGTCGCACCCAACCATTGTACCGAAACTGATCCTATTACACAAACAATAAGTTGGTTCGTTAGGATCAATTGGCATGTCATCACCGGCATCGCCTACGGAAAATCCGTCAATACATTTCTGATTTATTTCAAAAATCTGCCGTAACTTACCAAATTCGCTATCCAGACTAGTTACTTCGGTAGCCTGTTGTTTTCGAAGTTTACGGCTATTTTGAGATTGACGGACTTCTGATTTTTCAGGTGGCGTGGTGACATCACTTTGAGATAATGACTTCCTTGAGATAGACTCGGTACCGTTAGTGTTACTTGATAACGTATGCTTGCCGGAGAGCGTTTCGTCAGGTCCTATGGTTGTGGTTTGTATGGACGATCGGCGAATGCTTGATCTCGGCCGAGGAGTCGATTCAGACCGACTATTATCAACTGTGTCGCTAGTGGCATGTGCGCTCTCGGCGCCATGGGCGGCGGCGGCAGCGGCGGCCTCAGCCTTTTCCCTTTCACGCTTAGCACGTTTCATTACATTTAATCTCATTCCCTTGTTGTCCTGACTCCGTTTCAGAGCCCCAATGGCAAGACCCCCTGTTGAGTTATCTCCCCCCTCCAGAATTCTTTCGACTTCTGCCTTGGACTTTCCAGTCCTCCTAGCCCATTTTCTGAATCCCCGCACGCCGCGTCCAAGCATTTCAAGCTGCTTGAGCATCATAGCATCTGACGGCTGCCAAGAAGAATTTTTTTTCATTCGCTTACGCAAGACTGCTAGCTCTAATGGTTGTAACTCAAACCAAGGTAGGCGCCGTCCGTCCTCACTAAAGCAATGTGTAACAGATGACTTTCGGTCGTTTTCTGAGATGGACAGAGGTGGATTCGGCGGGTCATCCCAGTCCGATTCACTGCTAGACTCCGGCAGAGCTTGTTGCACATAGGAAGAACCTGATTTAGAATCTTTGTTTTTTCTGTTTGACGGAGCCGAAGTTCGAGGCCTGGGTCTCTCATCCGCTGATCTCGCCGTAACCCTCTTCCTCGCAACAGAGGGTAACCGCATTGTATTGATTTGATTCCGAGAATTGCCTTGGCGAATCGAAGATGACGATAGAGAAGCCCGCCGCTGCCCGTCCAGTCTCAGGGTGATGCGCATTTGGGAATCGGATTGGTTGGAAGCCACACCCACTTTGTTCTCTGGGGCTAGGACTTGTCTCGGAACCACGTTTATTTTCTGAAGGCGACGGATAATGTCCGATAGTCTGTTGAAATGTCTATCGACCTGGCGAATTTTTCAAACGTGCGTGTTAATCGGACTTTGAACTAAGAATTAGGTGATACTAAAAAATAAAATAAATAAGTACCGTCTCATAGAGCCGGACCGCCTCTGCAACACTTTCTTCCCGGTCGGCGAGCCCTGCATTTAACGGATTCGCGATGCCTTTCCGCAGCTCTTTCACGCGCTCCGACAATACAATGGTTGGATCAGTGTTCGACGAGAATCCACCGTCAACTAAGGTGCAGTAGTCGGTTGCGATCTCATGGACGGCGGCGGCGCACGATCCGTAGTCATGGTCGAGTTTGTTTATCAGACTCAATGATCGGGTGATATCGCAAGGAAGATATTCCGTGTCTTCCTAGGATGGTTAGCAGGGCATATCTACTGAGATGAGGAGGTAAAAGGGAGTGGCTGCTCACAATCGATATATTCGGATACCACAGAGTGGGCATCAGGATTAGGCCCAGGAGATGCCGGCGCCAAATCAATATCCATCGTTTCTCTCTATCCCTTTCGGTAACAAGAAGGTGGATTCGACCAGCCGCTCGGGGTGATGTTGAAGGATGGAAGTTGCTGGTAATAATGGATGTCGAGAAACAGACGCGCTTCTCGCGAAACCCAAAGCAGTCTCGGCAAACCACTCCACTCCCTGCCCAAGCTTGACCCTCGGCGCTCGCAACCAACACGAAATGATATTGTTGTGTTGCGCAGGGCAAACAACATGATGAGATGAAACAACCTCCCCCGCTTGGTAACATGAGGAGATGTGATCTCATTCGACCGGGCCAACCGGGGTACGATTTGATGGAGCGCAGCAATAACAGACTCTGATTTGGTTGTTTCGAGGTTGAACCCTGTCATGCACGGCATCTGCACTGCCAACAGGCCCTGTCCAATGCTTTGAGTTGGATGCGCAATGCACACGATGCGTTCGGGCACGCTTCAAATTCATGCTTCGTTCCCTTCTTTCATTCGTGATCCGGATAGCTACAGCTAATTAATGAGCTTGCTCGTGAGGCAAACCGAATTTTATGCACTCCACATTAGCTTATTAAAGTACTAGTAAGTATACCTCAAGCACTAGCTTAAGAGCTCTATAAAAAAGACCGCGTGCGCAATTTTAGCTTGCGGTGCGAGCTAGCTAGTGATGAGCTCAAAGGTATCAAATTGAAACATTACTCTTACACCGTCAGCTATCCCAACCTTTGCATAATTGACATTTATCACCCCAAATCAGCTCCCACTTCCATCCAAAAATCTTCATCCTTCGTCCTTACTTCTCTTATCATCCAGCAGCACTCACCGATTGATATCGCCCAAGTTCCTTTTTTAACCCGCTAAGAAACCATACCTCGATCTTCCAACTCTATCACTCATTTATACGCTCACCGAGCAAGCATTCTCGTCCAGCAACGACAACAACAAACAACCTTTCCGCAGATCACCATGAACCCGCCTATAGACTCCAGGCAGGGTCTTCATATATATTGTCTACTCAAGACGGTTCGACGTTGGCCATACGCAAAAACACCAAGAACCAGCCAGGGAGTTTTGAAAAGGTTCTTCGATAGAGACCCCTTCTTCAGCCAGCCTTGGGATATGTACGTTCATGTCCCTCCAAGCTACCAATCGCCCTCTGAATTACTAAATCATTATATGAATAGACATGTCGTAGAATCGTCACACTCCGGCAATGTCTGCGGGATAGCCGTGCCTCTTGAACAAGTGAAAACTTTCTTCGACCGAACCGAAGCTGAAACTGCTGTTCCCCTATCGGCTGCGGATCCAGATTTGATTCTCGACCTTGGTCACGAACCTTCAAATGTGAAGATTCGCTTCATTGAAACATCACGAAGCTGGAATGACTACGAAAGAATCCTTAGATCACTACCCAACCAAGAACACAATACTACCAGTTCTACCGAGCGTGTGCTGAAAAGTACAAAGTCAACAAAAGCAGAAAAGAAAAGGCGAACCCAGATGCAAAACAGACTCAACATGCTCAGGTCTGCTACCAAGCTCGTCAGCGCCGGGGATGACTACGCTTTTTTCTCGATTGATATTGAGAGCTGGGAGAAAAACCATGATATTATCACCGAGATTGGTCTCACGCGCTACCTGCCCGAACCAAGCAACGAGGCAACCGCCAGGGATACCGAAATTAGCAGCGAGCATATCATAATCAAAGAACACAGGTTCTACAAGAATGGGGATTACGTTGCTGATGCCTCCGGGAATTTTGAATTTGGGAACACACGTTATGTGCCACTCGCAGACCTTAAAGCAGATATTGCATCATTTATGAGCACACCATTAACGAAGGAACGACAATTTGTTCTCGTAGGGCACGATGTCAATGTGGATATTGAATATTTGAGAAAGCTCAATTGTGATCTCGAAGCAAGTAATTTCGCAATGGTTTTCGATACGGTGGAGATGTGGAAAGCTATGGCAGGCTCTTCCAACGGTATCAGCCTTGGGAGACTCTGCGCACAGTTAGATATAGCTGCTTGGAATCTACATAATGCCGGTGAGTAACCAACATCGATGCTTAGACAAAGGTGCTGATGTGTTGAGTAAGGTAACGATGCTCGTTATACCATGGGTGCATTCATAGAGATGGCGAGAAGGTTCCGAGTGGACCCTGAAATGCAGGAAGTGCAAATTTAGTGCACATTAATTTTCGACCCGCATGTGCTTGAGGCCTCCTCGCTATGGCATTGCGTACTTGGTAGCTCCCTTTTCATGAAGAGAAGTAGATGCGTTTCATATTTATCTAATCATTAATCAGTAGCGCCTCGGTACGAAATGTCTCTCCTAGCTGATAAATACCTCGGAAGAATTAAACACAATGATCCATATTGAACATACCAAACATCAATTGGCCGAGTTACTCTGAGAGTCGTGATATCGAAAGCGTGTGTATCCAGTGCAATCGTGGAATCGAGGCGATGCAATTACTCTAGTCTTGCGCACTTAAACATGAACATGCAATAACATGGCATATATACACATATAGCCAGATCAGTACTTCAACTGTTTGAACATGCGTATTTCAGTGTTTAAGTACTGTTAGTCTGGGATGTTTGAGTTATCAACTAAATTAGATAAGCCGTAGAGCGTAGTTATACTGAGGATTGGGGTGATAGAACAATGAATTCGGTGGTCTCATCAAATGCACCAACAGGCCCTAAATTCACGGAAGCGTCTAGCTAGATTGGATTCGAACCTAGAATATATTATGCGTTATATCATGCGCATGGCGATTGGACTGCCTTATCTTTTCTTTCCATAAAAGGCAATAACCCTGGGTCGACAAAATTACCTAATTTGGAATATTTGCCTCAAACGCTAACCTCTTCTTTTATCAGCCCTTTTTTTTTTTTCTCTTTTGCTCACCTCCGAACTTATCATCGAAAAGTCACCCACTCCACCTCCACCATCTCTTCACCACCGCTCCGCCCTCATCGCCGCCATCACCGACATCTCTTCACCGCCTCCATACTCCCTAAAACATCATTACCCTTCCTCTACCCTCCCCTCTTTCACCTCTCGCCCGCCTCTCTTCCTTTTTCACCTGTCACGTCGCTGTGATCCCGGTGCTGTTTGCTCGCTACTATCTGCAGAACCGAAAACCCTAACCGTCGCAGTTCCTCAAAAGGTATCAATAGCAACAGCTACCCCCACTTCCTCATCATTCACGTTGAAAAGTACCCGGATGTTCCGTGATGAAAATATTACCCACCTCTATCGTTTCCACCTGTAAGCTCAATATTTGTTTTAACAAAAAACAAAAAGCAAAAGGAAAATTCATATCAATAAAACAACAGGAAGGGTACTGAATGGTTATAG
Source organism: Dactylellina drechsleri (assembly GCA_036971345.1). NCBI lineage: Eukaryota > Fungi > Ascomycota > Orbiliomycetes > Orbiliales > Orbiliaceae > Dactylellina > Dactylellina drechsleri. The sequence continues at coordinate 41,006 of JAJTUB010000019.1, read as the reverse complement.
ACTTACTTAAGCACTTAAAATATTTACCTCTTCGGAGGACTTTCAAACCCTCTTCGCTTGGGACGCTAATCAAATATGCATATGTAATTCTGAAATCAACTCAAGCGAAGCACGTTAAATCTATTATTATTATTATTATTATTATCATTGTTTCTTTCCCCCCTTCCCCCATTCTCTCTTTAGATATCCTGCGCACTTTGATTCCTTTCTTGTAATTGAAACTTCAGCTTACTTCGGTATCCTAGAACGTCGATTTAGGTTCCCGATATCGTATAAAACAATAACGGCCATAGTAGCTCTGAGAGCTACCTATCGAACTCTAATTAGCTGCATCTTTGCCATCAACTTCAAATATTCCTCGAGACTCGAGCATCGTTAAGTCTCCTAAGAAATATCTCATTTCTGAAACCAATACCGTTTCCATTACTCTATTCTCTTCCCGACAATCAATACTAGAGTAGGCTTCCTCCCAGTCCATGGCTGTCCTATAAATTCTAAGGCAATATTTCATAGCCCGATCCCCAAACCCGAACGAAATCATCATGTCAAGCGAAGAGAAAAGCGCAAATGCGGATGCTTCGAGCATCACAAATAAGCTTCAGAATGTCTCCTTAAATGATAACCAGGATCGAGAGGCTGAGGCAGGAGAGTCCACCCGAACGGAGGAAGAATATGCCCAGTCGCCATTGACTCTCCGCGCTATTGTCTCTTCCAAGGAAGCCGGTGTTATTATTGGAAAAGCGGGCAAGAATGTCGCAGACCTTCGTGACGAAACTGGCGTCAAAGCTGGCGTCTCAAAAGTTGTACCGGGGGTGCATGACCGCGTTCTAACCGTTACGGGTAACTTGGAAGGCGTCGCAAAGGCTTACGCAATGGTCGCGCAGACACTTGTCGACAGCCCCCCAGGCGCAATTCCACCCACTCCATTAGGAGCCCATCGTGAGTGACCTACCGGCCGATGAATACACTTTTCGATTACGCACCTATTAACCTTCTCCAATAAAATTTAGCAGTTCGGCTTCTCATCTCGCATAATCAAATGGGTACGATTATAGGCCGTCAAGGCGTGAAAATCAAACACATCCAAGACGTTTCTGGTGTTCGGATGGTAGCTCAGAAGGAAATGCTGCCTCAATCCACGGAGCGTATTGTAGAAGTCCAGGGCCCAGCGGAGGGTATCCGAGTGGCCGTATGGGAAATCGGGAAATGTCTTGTAGACGACTGGCAACGAGGCACTGGCACTATTCTTTATAGCCCTGCTGTCCGATCGAATACCGGCACCGGGGCAGGCTCCAGCTCGGTTATCTCCAATGGCGGTGTTGGTACATCATCTTCGACTGACAGATTCACCAGCGATCGCCCCAGCCGTGGACCGGTTCGGACTGGAAATGGAACTGATTTCTCGGAGCCAGCCGCGTCGTTCCCGAGACGTGGGCATTCGGACTCTACTTCTGGAAACTCAACTCAACCACGTAGTGGCGAGAATGGAGAAGAAATACAAACTCAAAATATCAGCATACCTGCAGATATGGTTGGGTGTATTATCGGCAGAGGCGGCAGTAAAATCTCAGAGATTCGGAAGAGTTCTGGTGCCAGAATCAGTATTGCGAAAGCACCACACGATGACACTGGCGAAAGGATGTTTACTATTGTTGGCAGTCCACAGAGCAACGAAAAGGCACTATATCTCCTTTATGAAAACCTCGAAGCGGAGAAGATGCGTAGGTCGCAGGGCAGCGGCCAGGACTAGAGGCTCCTGGATGCTCTTTCTTCTCGATTTCATTGTCGCGTCTTCGCTCCGGACTACATTCCAAATCCCTACCCTTTTCACCATGAGAACCACCGTCACTATTGAACCATTTCATTAAAACCTCTTCGGCAAAGAATCATAAAAATAAAGCTCAAAGAAAAAAAAAAAAAGGAGAATTCTGAACTGTGTTTCCATATCTACAGAAGCGCATTTCGACCTCCTATTACATTTTACACCCCTTCCGCTTTCCTTTAATGCCCTCCTATACTTCATATCCTTGTCTTTCTATCTCTTTCCCGCAACTCTGCATTCAAACTATTTTGGTCAATCAACATCATTTCTTGACGGGTTGTCTGCTCTCGATACAATCACGCAAGTAATGCCGTGTAGTTTGAAAGCCAACCTAATCAACACTTATCTACTTGCTTCCTTGCTTCCTTGTCTCTTTGTCTCCTTATTATGGGTGACCGTCTGTCACCTTGGACATACAAGACGGCTCACTCCCGTGTCAAATATCTGTTTCGGTCTTAATGGGGCTTTGAGAAACATTTGTTCGGAATCGTTTCGGCCACTTAATTCGAAGGGTTTAGTGGGAAAAGAAAATGGAGTTTCTGGGTCAATTGCGTGGAATCTGTTTCTTAGGAGTTGGAACTTGTAATCCATCAAGTAAAAATCAATGAATTGCCCAATAACCAAATTACAACCACGTAATAAAAACAACTTTGCGCTAAATACTATTTGACTGCCTGAAGCTGACTGTGAGTTTGATCAGTATCATCTGCCGTAATAAAATTTGCTGCTCTCTTCTGAGCTCAAAGTTGAGCGGGGATCTTCACTTGGAAGAACAAGTCCAAGTCTCTCTTTTCTAACCCTTGACCAAAAATCTCTCCTCTCCCCTTCAGTATAAGTCTTTAGCTCCTTAATGAATGAATCGTAAACCTCGAAAACCTCCATCGCGATACATTCTTCTCGAAGAACTTTCAAGCATTCTACCGCACGACCGTATTGCAAGTCTGCTGCGCTATCCTTAATTATCCCTTTGATTACACCGCCCATTTGCCGGACAAAGGGCTCAATATCTTCTTTCTGCTTCAGGGATGCCGTCATTTGACGAAACTCGGGGATAGGGTTACCAAGACTAATACGCCCAGATTGGGTTCTCTCCTCCAAAAGTTTGCTAACATCTAGGCCAGATAAAGGCTTATCCTTCCCTATTTTCTTCCCTTTAGCCTTTGCTGGTAGTAATTTGACATCTGCAGTCTGTCTCAACCGAGTTAACTCTTCCTCGGGATCTAATTCTCGCGGTACTGTTGAATAGCTAGTAAGAACGGGGTTGATGTCTGGAAGAAAGTCTTCATCCGGATTGGTCGCTCGGGAGCGGATGACTTGCTGTATTCTATGAAGGAGAGGAGAGAAAATGTCATCCGGCTGGCCAAATGGGATTGAAGCATCGTTTGCGCCTTCTATATTTGTAAGATCCATGGCTTCTATATAATCATTCATCGCTTCTTGGAGTTCTTGTGTCGGGATAAGACGATGCTTTTCAAGAACTCTTCCTGTCAAAGTTTTCACCGTATCCAAAGGAGCGAATTTGTATTGTCGAATATCTTCCGCAAACGGAAGCTGGACGTCCACTAGACATTCGTATTCCGGCTCTATGACAGGTGCTATTGCTATCATGATGGGTGGTTTATCATCTTTAAGAACGAGCCTGCCAACAGCTAGTGAATCCAGTTCGTAGAGCGCATGTATGAAAGAGGACAGTGCCATTATGGCTTTATCATTAGCTTTTGACGCAACTATCATGTTGCTGTTAGAGAGACTAAATGGTCGGTCGAAGCCCGACCTAGGTATGAACCCTATAATTCTGAGGCTGGCAAACGTTTCGAATTTGACGATTTCTGCATCCTCAGCGCTTATTGGCAGAATTGTTCTCCCGTAAAGGTACCCTTTGGCCATATCATCGCGATCGATATCAATTGACTGCCCCGGCGCACTTTCATCCTCGACTTGGTAGCTTCTTGTGTTTCGAATCTTTTGAAGGTTCTCGTTGGAAGCCTCCTCGGAGGATATCGCGAAACTAGAAGCACTTGGTGGTTTCGCCACCATCGTTCGCGGGTATCGCTCGACGTCAATGATGAGAGCAGAGTCGGGATTGCTAGACTCGTCTCCTATTGTAAGACAGCCTCGGAATGATGGAACTGGACGTGTTTTTTTGGTACGGGGACGCTGGATTTCCTCGATGGCCTCCGCTATCGTGCCAAACACACCATCGCAATCGTTACATAATCTTTTCAATGCGGTCTCGTTTTCGGCTTTGCGGGAAGGTTTGTCTTCTTCTTTGAATCCAAACTCCGGATCATCAAAGTCGACACCCAAGATTGTCAATTTGATACCCTGATCTTTGATTTGCTGGACAATATCATCGATACCATCGAAATCAAACCGCCCGTTCCCATTCGTTAGGAAAACAATATTTCGAATATATTTGAGCTTCTTACAATATTTTTCGATGATGTCGATTGCGACAACCAATGCCGAAATACCATCACCATCTTCGCTGTCGCTCGGATGTAAAAGTTTTTGGAGTTCGCGTATTTGAGGCATCAGGAACTGGCTCATGGGGCTAAGTACGCTGATATTTTGGTAATTATCGTCATTTTGAACTAGACTATTGTCGCTCCCATCGGTTCGAAACCCAACCACAGCAATGTTATCTGTCTTCCGGCCGTTGGATACTGTGGTGGTTATTCGATCCCACAGATACTTTAAGGTGTAATCCAGATCTGATTCGGATCTACCACTGTGGGTTTGATTCATTGACGACGCAAGGTCGATGATGTAGACGGTAGCTTGTTTATCCGCCATAGCACAGATTGCAAATGACCAATGAAGAAACTGTTGTATAATCGCACGTTTGTCTCGTTATTGTAAAATTTTTCGGTCGGCTGTATCGTAATGATAATAGATCAGCTTTATTCGCTTAACATTATTTTCAGAAAAAATTACTGAGAGACGGTTCGCGTTTCTATCCTCAGATATTATAGCTTATTTTCGGCTCAAGTCCAGAACAGGGATGTACTTACTTTAAGAACGAGGTGCATCTAGAGTCCCGAACAAATACTGAAATTCGGGCTCAATGATAAAATATCAAATTTATAGCTGCGGGTAGAAGGGAGAAATATGACGCTGTGCGCAGTTGAAGAGCAGTCGATTTATGGTTTTGTCAGCTTGAATACAATTGTAGCTCATGACGCATGCCAACGCGGTTTATGACTCCGATGGACCGTCAAGTCCGCACGTGAGGACGTTTTTCAAAGCCAAGCCCGCCAAGCCCGACCTTCCAAACTGTTTTTCCCTAACTTCTTCATCCGGCGTCCTGAGCTCATGATCAAGTCGCACTTCTTCCCCAACTCATTTAAGAAACAGTCAGGCATACCGGCCATTCTTGCAAAGAACAGCCAAAGGGGGGAAAAAATTAAGCACAATGTTGGCTTATAAGCCTCGCGCTCTGTCACTGTTGGCGCGCAGACCCAAGTTCCCATTGTCGAGATCTACCAGTAATACAACACCACGATGCATGTACGATACCCACTCCGACTAGTTCTCTTGACGCTCTTCTCCGCAGCCTCACCATCGCCTTTGCCCAGTGATAAAACCAGCAGCGCTTCGCCAACTACTGCATCATTTCCTGGTGATACTTTCCTCCGGGCCCTTGCCAGCAATCCAGCTCCAAAATTCGCAACCAAGATACCTATCGCCCAAGGCCCAGCCACTACCCAGCACCAGCTCTCACTGCTCCACGCTGCTACTCTTACATTCAATGTAACATATCCTCGGAACTTTCTCGACTTTTCTCGAGAGTTTCAATATCCTACCTTTGATAATAAGCAGTGCGAGCTTGGGAAGGACACGAATGGAGTCTACCCATTTGCGGCATCAACCACCTTGAACGCTTATTTTGAGAGCCTCTTTCTAACCATTCCCGACTGGACAAAGGGCGAGATCTCGCTGACCCGATTCGATCTCTTTCACGCCCATTTGTTTGCTAACCCTACAACGAAAACTGCTGGTCTTGTGTTTCATTCAAAGGAATACCCTGCTGACAATGCTGATACTTTTCCATATGATCTTGGATTTTGTCAGGTTGACTCGAACCTTGCTTTCACTGACAGGACTATGCGCAAACGAAACTTGATATGGACGATCGACCCTAATAACCATATGTCAATGTGGTGGATTGACATGGGCGTCAAGACAGGAAATAAAGAGGTTGATTCCATGTTAGATGGTGCGCCTTTTTACACCCTCTATGAGGATAGTTTGGGGCATGTGATTGCCGATTTCTATTATCTCAAGGGCGAAGAGCTTGGCGTCAGCCTCTACTAGTTATCATTGAATGCATTTCAGGACAGCATTGAAATTTGGATTTCACCGCGCCGGTTCCTGAAGCGTCACATCAACTAGTACATAGATACCCTATTATCGGCGTGACGGCTTCTTCTCACTCTGTACAATGGTTAGTGGGTTCCAATTCTATTTCTTTTTTTTTTAAAAAAAAAAAAAAAAGATGGGGGGAGGTTTGGTCAAAGTGGCAGCATTTGGCGTACTAGGAAAACTATCCATAGGTTTAAGTGTAGCATTAGTTATTCCAGGTCGACACACGTACCAGGCTAGACCAACTTTATATTCAGTCATTTATAAACTGAATATCAACCCACATATAGTCCACTCTTGTAGTGCACTCCTAGTCTCCATAAGTCTTTCATTTTCACAAATACAGGATGCGTTTAATGGCATAAAATGAAACCTAATAGAAGGAATTCCAGGCACAAACCGAGCACATGCACTAGCACGAACTTATCAAATAAACTTTTTATATCCGACCCACCCTCGCCAAATTTCACACTAATCGGTATGAACTTCTTAAAATCCTTCGGTATATATATGATATCATCGGGGTACACGAGTATTACCCTATAGCCACGATGCTAGCCCTCGATATATATATACGTATAGTCCACTCGTATATCTACACCGTACTATAGCAAATTACAAGACTACTGTACATAATGTATCAGATTCCAGGTACAAGCTTATATTGATCGGAAACAGATTTTTGAGTCCCATATATCATATCTCTAACTAATCTGTCCTGGAAACCCTTCAAAAAATACTCATATACATTAAGTCTTCCCTCGACCGAGTTTTAACTTAACAATACTCAACCACTTGAATGACTTCTTTTTGGGTTTTCCATGGTCTTGTGCAGCCTCATTCTCGCCAATCTCAGCCTCTGGCTTCTGCTCCGGTTTGGACCCACCTTTCTTCTCCTCGATTGGCAATTGATAGCCTTTTATTTCACCTGCAAGTTCGAGCCACTCTTTCAACTCCTTGAACCTTGTCTCGACTTTTTTAGACTCCGAATAATATGCCATGTATATTTTACGGGCAGTATTCCATTCTTTAGAGCTTGATTCCGATTCCTAGGTGTAGATATTTGTGAGTAAAGAGGAGCCAAACTTGTTGTCCGTTACTTCATGATACAAGATTTGAAAATGCACCAGAACTCATTGGACGAGGATACTAGAGCCATCTTTCACTCCTACAATATCTAAGGAGATACAGAGTCTATCAAAAGCCCCCCCCCCTTCCTCCTCCCCCCAACGCTTACCAAGGACTTAGACCCGGGCAAATAGTATTATCAAAGCGAAAATTAAACAACGTACCAGGTTTGAGGAAAACAACGGTGGGTTCTCATCTGCATAAGTTTCCTCAATTTCCGAGTCATTAGACTGTGGTTTCATGATTTTATATTGCACAGCGAGATATTCCTTCGTTTTCTTAATATATTGATTCAATATACCCTGATATCGCTTCAATGCCATTTCGAAATCGCCACTATGAGCTTTTGCCTGGCGTTTATAATCAAGATCCGTACTCTCTTTCGCCTGGCGAAAAGTTTTGATAGCTCCCGAGGTTATACTGGACAATTCGGTAGCCAAAGCATCTGGCTGTTTATGGACCTCTTCTATTTCTTCTAGCGGGGTTTCTTCTATTTTGGATAATATTTCCTTGTAAAGCTTTGATATTGATGTGATCCGAAGATTGATATCCTTTATGGCCTGAGGAATCGAGGACAGCTCAGCGGAGAGGTCAACCGCCTCAGTGGCAGCTTCGGGTACCTACATGTCCGGGTGGTCAGTAAGGGTTCCATAATCCGAGTTCAGGCGTACTTACACTCATTTTTCTCGAAAGTTATATCGTAATTTCCTGGTGATTATTGCAGCAGGTTGGAAGGTAAAATGCAAGTATCGATAAGAGGAGAAAACGAAAGAAACCCGGCCCTGAGAACCAAATGCATATTAATAGACGTGCGGGTTCAAGAACTGAAAAGGTCAAGGTTTGAAAGGCAGAAGTAATACAAAGGATTGTCAAAAAAGTTAGGATCCATTTATTATATAAATAAAGTAAGTACAAGTGGTGTCTGTGTGGGGCCCGGTGGTGCTGAAACTACTACCGGGAGGTAAAGCGAACACCCGGGATATCATGACATCGTCTTCATTGCCTTCTCTACTCATTACCACCATATAATTTCACTACCAATTTGCTCCTAAACCTCCTCTGTGGCCTTCTTGGGTCTCCCAGGCCGTTGTTCGTCAATAACGTGCTCGATTGTTAATGTTGTATAATCGCTGGGATCATAGCCTCGCTCTTTCGCCTTGCGTATCAGCTTAACAATGGCGCCCCGGGTGATCCCAAACCTAGCAGCAACCTCTGCCTGCTTGTTTCCCACGCCAACTAGCGTGATAATTTGGATTCGTTCGCATGGCGTAGTCACACGCCTTTCAGTGGTGGCGGCAGCAGCAGCGATAATAGCTTTTTTTGGAGGCATAGTAGCGATAGGCGGTGGTGGTGATAGCAGTGATGATGGTGATGTGATGGTGGTGATGGTGCCAGCGCATCGCTGTTACCGAGTTACCGTGCTTCCCCGGAGCGCCAGGATATCACCGGTGCCAAGCACGTAGTTTTATTTATTTAATAAATGGATCCTAACTTTTTTGACAAGCCTTTGTAGTTTCTTCCCAAGTTTCTGTCGAAGGTGCTCTATTGTCTAACCAGAATAGCTTCGCATTGCCATACTCTAATAACTCGAGCATCGCATTGTCATGTTAGAGAAAGTCTAACCCTACTGAAGTCCGCATTGGTATATTGCTCCACCACATCATGGAAAATAAACCAGTCTTCAAATCATACACTCGTGATTTTCGTGTTACTATCAAGAAAAAATCTGCGAAACGCCCCTGCTTGTATGGCATGGAGGTGTTTGCAGACTTGATGAATGGTGAGGATGTACCAGAGCTGCAGAGCCGCGGACTGTCTAACAAGAAGCAGGACGAGGGGAGGCATCCTCCAGTGCTGTTGAGCCAAAGGCTATATCGGGCCAAGAGAAAACTTGGCAAGAATCACTAACACTTGCTAACTCGTGTCTTGTAATCTTTGATCGGGATATATTTCTAATATTAAATGCTAATATTGACAACGATTGACGGCTAACGGCACTGGAGCAAATTACAGCGTTAGCCTTTTGGCGATGACATCGCGATGAATGCCCGACTAAAAAATTTGGGATCTTATAACTAAATTATCATCAGGAAAAAATACAAGTTTCAATCATATTCTGGTATTTTTATCCAGAGAGTAAGTGTAGCGGCTTACACTGTTTTTGAAGCGGATATATATCGAATTTGTTAATCCAGCTGGGATAGATGGAGATCCCTTGACAGATGATCCTTTCAATGGCTGATCAGGTGTTTGTCGATCTCTTTCTATACTAAGCGAGATCCACAATACAACACCTCAGATCTTGTGAAGTGTGTTGTTGATCCTAGAAATAACTTTATAAAAAGGAACAAAGCGCTCTTTCTACCTTCTTCCTTCTCCCTTCTCCATTCTTTCCTTCATCCTTCCTTCTCCATCATTATTCTCAGCCACCGTTCTTCTCTTCGTTCACCATCCTATCTCTTCTCAGTAACGCCTTTAATTTCCACAATTCACGTATCATCAACCATCATCTACCTCGATAGAATGTCTTCAATTCAACCAAGTACTCGAGACCTTACTGTCCTCGCTTAGCAAACCAAGATGGCAACTGTGTCCGATACACTTGAAGTTGGTGATCAAGCTCACTCTATGATGAGTCAATGGCTACACGAGGGTGGCAGCATCAGTGAAGGTAGCAATGGCGACGTCATTGTTACTTACGGGAAAGGTGCAACTCTCTTAGGAGATATTCAAACACTCAAGCAAGACCTTTCAGCTCTCACGACTAAGTATGAGGCTTCGGAGAAACTTCACGCTATCGACAAAGACAAATTCAATGACAAGCTCAATCGTCTCGCTCCTTTTGCCAAGATATCCAAAGAAATTCGGTTGCGTCATCTTAATACTTTTGTTCGCGGTCGCCCAAATCTTTGCAAAAAATATGGACTGCAGCCGTCATACGTGACCATTGATGCAGGAAACATTGCCGCTCATGAGGGTGATTCCCTAGTAAGTCTCAACGGCCTCCTCAAGATTTTCAATAACTAAATATTATCTATTCAGGTTGATATGGAACTTGTCACTACCCCAACGGAGGAACTTCTCTTTGAAGCTAGCTATGGAATCCGAGCATCAATTCTCCGAGGACATAAAAGCAATGATAACTTGATTGCTCTAGTTAATTCACGTTGCACATATTACTCGCAGCTCACGCCTGTCTTCCATCAACGCTACGATGACCTCTCCGAAAGGCTTGCTAGTGGCAAAAACTTCCAGTCTCAGATCTTTGCATGCTGTGGTACGGACTTTTCTGTTACACATTACAAAGGTCAAAGCAACAGTTGGGGGGATGTCGTAGAAGCACATCGACTTCGTGTTGTGGAATCCGCCCTTTTTGTAAAGAACCTATTGAATTGAATACGGTCTTTAAGGTATTCAAAAATAAAACAGTCGTTTTTTAAGTAACTAATGGTTATCAAGATTCTTGTACGATTGATTCTGTTTCCATGGTTTTTGAGAATACCGTATCATTCTGGTTAAACCTGTATTTAACATTCTTAGGAATCGAGATAGCACAGCTTTCCTATCTGCAACCACAGCGCCATCATACTAATATATCAATAAGCTACAAAGTGGTGGTTTTTCTCTACAATAAAATTCAGAAACCTGGAAATCCGGCCTAAGTTTAAGTTTAAAGAAATAAGATTAAAATATAGAAATCTAAAATATACGCTAGTAATTTTATAGGTTTATCGTCCGGAAAAACCAGTTTTCCATCTAGATATCCAGATAGAATCTCTTGTTGGGTTTTTTCGGACAAACACCCTCAAATTGACTCTCATATTTGATTTGTGAAAACCATACACCATTTTAAATACAAAACCGTCTCTTCCATTTCCCATCAACCAACCATCTTCCTCCGAACCCTGCTTACTTGTGTCGCAATGGCAGGCCTAGTCATCTCAACTTTTCATACGAAAACAGTCGATAGGGATCATATTGACCTTCCATCCCCAGGCACCATCATCCGAGCAGCATATCCTCAACGTTGTCCTCCAGTGCGTTCGTCAGTCTCATCACACACTTCGTCACTTTCACTGGCTACACCTGGTTACGATACAAAGCATCTTGGTCTTGTTATCGCCAGTCACGACAACACCAAGGCATATGTTATTACTGTCTACCAATCTTATCTTTTAGCCGCCGCTCAAACATTCCTATTCACTCTAGAACAAACCATTGGAAACCTGGGCCAAGGCGATTACTACTCCCGTTACCCCATATCAAAGAAACCGAATCAGGAAATTCTATGTTTCAACCTGGATTTCGTATTACAATAACGCCAAGCATGTTTGGTGATCCTCTCGATTGTGGTCTGTGGTTAGATAGAAGAGCAAGCTGGCTTTGGGCTGATCCTCAGACCTTTGAACTCAAACTGGGAATGGAGGTTAGTCACTTTTACGCTGTTACTAAGTTACTGTATTGTTAGCTAATGTTTGTTTAGTATGATGTTCCTAATATAACTTGGAACTTATCTGCCGGCGAGTTAAAGCGTATCGCAGACTATTCTTGGTTTATTGACCGATCAGATCAGGACAATAAGGCTGTTGTGTCTTCCGCGCTGGGACCTGCTGGTAGAACTGGGGGGAACTTAGGCAATGGAGAGCATAAAAGCTACGGTGGATCCAAATTCAAACCTTCCAATAATAATTCAAACAAGGGTGGACAGAATCAGAATGGGAAAAATATCAAGGACAACTTCGGAAACAAGCAAAGTGGTACCAAAAACCTAGGGACTATTATCAACATTGATGGTCAACCGGTTCGTGTTATTTCAAAAGCAGAACTTGATTCTCTTTGGGATCCTTATTCTGATGAGGATTGGGAGCCTTGGGAATGTATAGAAGGCAACGAGCTGTGGGACCAGCCTGGATATTCACATAACAAGGTATCAAACTGGCTCCAGTCTATCGAAATTTAGCGAGCTCGTACTTCGATTCACGGCGTTCTTTGCATCCGGTGAAATGGGGCATGGTGTTTTGGCTTTCTTTCGTAACAAAACTTTTTCTCTCGTTTTATTGCATGCATGGTACCTCGATACCTTTCTTAAGACGTGCATCTTTTTATATTCTTTTTCTATGACTCATGTTTTCCTTGTAACGCCTAGAAATATTAGACTTTAGTCTGTTACGCCCAGGATATCCTGAGCGACTTCAAAGACCTGTAAGAAAATAAAAATCCAAATGTAGGCTAGAAAGTCACATAACAAGTAAAATCTGCGAGCGATAATTAAGACCACAAGGGATTAATTCAAGAGCACAAAACACCATTTTCAGATAGTATTAGAAGATTTTTTAAGGAATATATTTAAATAAATATAAGAAAACTATTTATAAATATATAAAAATAAAAATAAAATATCTTTATAACTATTAATAAACTAGTATTATTTATTAATTTATATTAATTAAATAAAAAATACATCAGCAAAAAATCTGGTAGCCTGAGAGGATCTTTGGTGGTGTTGAGAGGTTGCAGGGGTTATATAAAAAACAGCCTCAGACACTCAAAAACTGGCATTTTATCAAAAGTCATTTTCACCAAATATATCTAAATCAATAATGAAAAGAATTATTGAGAGTATAAAAAAAAATACTTAAAATCCTCAAAATATTTTTAAAAAGGTTTAAAATTTGTCAGATTTATATATATATATATAATTTTAATTATTAATCTTTATATTCTTTTTTTTTTTTAAAAAAATTTTTTTAAACAATATTTTTTATTTTAACCCAAAAATAGATATTAAGAATCTATTATAAACCTCTTATAATCTCTTTATTATTTAATCAATTAAATAAGATATATGTTTTTTAAAAAAAAATATTATTTTTATTATAAGTTATTTATTAGATTAATCAATTTTATATTAAATATATAATTGAATTTAAATAAAAATATTTTTATTATAATTTTTAAAAAAATTGTTATAGTTTTTTTTAATGTTCTTACTATTGATAGATTTTTTTTAATTTTTTTAAATTTTTAAAGAAAATGTATTGACTAATTATATTCTAATCTTTTTTAATTTTTTCAATTTAGTTTTTTATTAATTTTTTAGTATCTTCAATTTGTTTTACTCAATCCTACTATTATTATTATTACTACTATTTTTTAAAAATTTAATTAAATTGTTCTACTAACTAGAGGAGAGTTAGAGCTTTAAGAAGTCTAATAGAAAATAATATAAAAATAATATGGTTATATTATTATTATACTTTCTTAGATTACTACCTATATATTATTAAATTATATTTTTAAAATATTAGTTAAAGTAATTTTTTTATATAAAAAATAACTATTATTTTTTATTAATTTAATGTAATTTTTTTTTAGTTATAAATAAATTAAAACTATCCTACTATTTTCTATTATCATAAAGACATCCAAATCTGCTAAAGTTATAATAGTCTGATCCATATTCATATTATAAAATTTAACTATATTAAAACTATTTATTTTTAAATTTTTAAAATTTTTATATAGATAATTTATATTATTTTAAATAAAAGTAAATCTGGTAATATTATTTGAATAAAATATTTAGATTTTAATACAAATTTTAGAAGAAGATAGAGCTAAAGTTTTTAATAATTTTAAAATGGTAGTGGTAGTAAAAAAGGTATTAATAATAAATTTATTAAAAATAATTATAAAAATAAGTTAGCAAATTCTTAATATTTAATTATAAATTAACAAATATTTATTATTATTAATAACTTTTTATAATTTTTTTTTATTTACTTTCTTCCTAGTTTTTTCAATTTTTGCTTTTTTTTATTTTACTTTTAATCAAAGACTTTTGAAGTTTTTTATAAAATTATTATTAAAATATATATATTTATTTAAAATAATATATTTTAAAATAATTTTTATATCTTCCTTATATTTTTAAAATATATTTTAAATAATTTTTTTTAAACTAATAAAAATAGATTTTATTAAATTATTATTAGCTAATTTTGGATTTTTAACATCAACCCAGTTATCTATAAGAATTATATTTTTAATAATACTAAAATAAATTAATTTTATAATTTTAAAAATAAAATCTTTTTTTTACTTAATATTAAAATTTTTTTAGCTAATTTACTCCTATTAACTATTAATATAATACAAAATATTATATTTATAATTTAAAAAATTTATAAAATTTATTACCCTACATCTATTATCTTTTTTTTTATTTATACCTGAAGATTTGGTGCCCTTATCTTTATCATTTTTATTATTTCCATTATTTCCTCTATCTTCTCTACCATCATCCAATACCAGACTTATGAAGTTTACCAGTTTTATAACTTAATACATTAATTTTTTAATTTAAATAATTATTAAAAAGTTGGTAATAATTTAACAATTATTATTTAAGATAAGATTTTTAAGTTTAACCCAGTTTATACATATAAATTAATATTTTATAATAAATTTTTAATATTTCATAAAAACTTACTCCTTAAATTTATCTTAATAATTATTTTATTTTTTAACTTGAAATAAATATAATTAAAATTATCTAAATCAAAATTAATAATAATTTTTATATCAGTAACCTTACTATATCCTCTACTTAAGTATAAGCTGTTAATAGACACTAAAAGTTTTTTATAAAATTTTGATTCTTATTTTCTGATTCCCAAAAAAATTATTCTTCAATTATATTGTTAGTTTTAGAAATTCCTATAGTTTTATCATTTCTTATAATCACAATACTAATATTGATTTTTTTAACTAAAAAGTTATTAGTTAATTTTTAGCATCTTATAATTTATTATTTTAAAATACTTACCAACTCTATACTTTTTTTTTTTTAGTAGTGTAACTTTGCTATTATCATTATCATCATCATTATCATTATTATTATTACCATTTTTATTATTATTTTTAGTTTTNAATTATATTGTTAGTTTTAGAAATTCCTATAGTTTTATCATTTCTTATAATCACAATACTAATATTGATTTTTTTAACTAAAAAGTTATTAGTTAATTTTTAGCATCTTATAATTTATTATTTTAAAATACTTACCAACTCTATACTTTTTTTTTTTTAGTAGTGTAACTTTGCTATTATCATTATCATCATCATTATCATTATTATTATTACCATTTTTATTATTATTTTTAGTTTTATTTTTAGCTCTATTTTTTATAACTCTCTTTTTTTTTTTTATAATAGGTACTATCTTATACTTATTAATTAAAGTTTTTTTATAATTTGAAATAAGATTTTGGAAGTCTATTATTTATTTAGTTTTTTACTAACAAATTTCTTACCTATACCTTTATCAGATTTTTTCCCACTATCTCTTCCACTTAATAGTTTAAATAATCTTGCTACTACCACTAATCTTTTGATATCTACTATCAGACTATTTAAGTTTTTTAGATATTCTAGTTTTAAACTTTTATATTTAAGATTAATAAATATAAAAATTAATCCAAAATTAACAAAATCTTTGGATAAATTAAAATTTTTAATTTTATTAAAATTTTCAATATTAAAATTAGATTTTGAATAATAATTAAAATATATAAATGTGTTTGAAAAAATAATTAAAGGATTAATAGTATTTTTAAAAAACTTGTCATTATTTTGAAACCATTCTGGGATTACATTTTTAAAATATTTAAAATTAGATATATACAAATTAATAATATTGGGAGTTAAACTGGGAAAAGGAAAATTTATTCTATTATTTAATATTTAATTAAAATTATAATTTATTATTTTATCAAAATTTTAATTTATTTTAAATTTTCAATTTTGAAAATAGATGGTTTTTAACAGTCCACTACCGCACTCTATTCTAGCGCTGGAATAAAAATATTAAAAATAGTATTTTAAAATTAATAACTTATTTAATACATAAATTATTAACAAATATAGAATTTCTAAAATCTATTTAAAACTGGAGAACTTTACAAGAGTACTAAATATTAAATAAAAATAAAATAAAATAAAAATGATAATAATAATAATAGTAATAAAAAAAAAAAAAATGATTAATAATATTATAAACTAATATATATTATTATATAATCTATTATTAAATTTGTTTTTAAGTAATTACCTAAAATCAATAAAAGCTTTTATTAGACTTTAGTAAACTTAAATATATTTTTTAGATATTTTTTATTTTTATTTATTTTTATATTCAAATATTCTAAAATTGATTTATATATTTTTGATATATTAAAAATTTTGGATTTATTTATTATTCAAGATGTATGGAGGTGAGTGCTAGCTTCTAGGAGTATGATTAGAAAATTTTAGTTATTATATTATATTATAAAACTAAATTAAATTAAAAAAAAATTAATCATTAAATAATCTACTTTTTCTTTTCATTAAATATTTTTTTAATTTAAAATTATTAAGAGACATTTTAAGTTCAAAAAAAACCTATATTAGATATCTAGCATTCTTTAACCTTTATTATTTTTTAATTTTTTTTGAATTATTAAATATTATAATATTATTAATATATCTGTTTTAGGTTTTCTATATTATTTTTATTTAAAATTATATTTAAAAACTAATTAGTATAATGTATATGAAAAATAGTTTTATTATTAAAAATTTTAAGTTATTATTAAAAGTAATATTTTAAACTCTAAATATTTAATCTTATATTTTGAAATTTAATTAATTTAACTAAAAAACTTATATAATTTTTCTTTTTTTTTTTCAGATTCTGAATATCCTCTGGAAGCTTATACAGATATATATTTAAATACTAATGTTACAATCACATTTAAAGATTTATTATTAT
Source organism: Dactylellina drechsleri (assembly GCA_036971345.1). Classification (NCBI taxonomy): domain Eukaryota; kingdom Fungi; phylum Ascomycota; class Orbiliomycetes; order Orbiliales; family Orbiliaceae; genus Dactylellina; species Dactylellina drechsleri. The sequence continues at coordinate 23,877 of JAJTUB010000019.1, read as the reverse complement.
AATTGATCAAAAACCTATTTTATTTATTTATAAATTATATAGATTATAAATTGGCAAGATAGTTAATATAGAATAAAGTATTAAAAGTTAAGATTAATAATTTTTTTGATAATGGATTTTTAAAATTTTTTAATATATTTTTCTAATTTGCACATATTTTTTGGAAATAAATTGAAAATATGGTTAGAAATTTAAATCTTAACTTTTAAACTTTAATTTATGATTAAGTAATTGAAAATTTAGAATTATAAAAATACTTTTATTATAATTTTATTGATTTATAAGTTATTTTTTTAAATAACTAGTATATATTAGTAATCTGGTATATATACTAATTAAAAAATATAATTTAGAAAATAAATAATTATATTTAGAATTGTATATAAATAACTAATAGTAGGAGATATAAGTATATAATTTTAATTTTTTTATATTTTTATTTAAAATATGTTTTCTTACATATTATATCATATATTAGATACTGATTATCTTTTAGTTAATATTACCAGAAGGTTTAATATTAATTTTTATTATTTGTGTATTAAATGCTACTTATCTGACTAATTTTTTTAGTAATAAAAAATTATGATTAATTTATTTAATAATTAGTAATTTGTTTTTTAGTATCTATAATAAGCTATTGTTATTTACTTGGATTTTACTTATATTTATATTAATACTATTGAAGAAAAAAGATCTTAATAATTATTAAAAATTGAAGGTTAATATTAATATTTAAAAAATCTTATTTAAAATATTTTAATTATTAAATAAATAGAAACTAGAACTAGATATTAAAAATTTTATGGAATTTGGTTTTAATCTAAAATGTACTGATAATTTTATTTATTTATATATACCTCAATTATATAGTTGGATTGTAGACTATATAGAATATGCTAATTTATTTAATATTAATATAAGATTTTGTCCTATTTGTAAAGTAGATACTTAGAGTCTTAGAGAGTATATTTTAAGAACAGTAGATCATAATTATTATTCTTATAATAAATTAAAACTTCAATTTTTAGCAACTTTGTTTTAATAAATTTAAAAATTATTAATCAAAAAGTTAGAGAGTAAAAAATTAAACTAAGTTTTGTTAAGTTTTTATTAGATTTTTGAAGTCCTATTATATGCATTTTCTAAACTAGATCTTTTATATAGTTTTTATTTTAGTACCTTAAAAAATGTATTAGATTAAATTGATTGATTTATTTGATAATATAAATGACTTAATAGTTTTAACCAAGTTTAAATTGGACTTCCAGTATATCCTAATTTCTTTTATTTTAAAAAATCATTTTTATAAATTATATAATAGTAAGGGAAAGAGTTTCATATAACTAATAAAATTATTATTTATTATTTGGTTATAATTTTCCAAAGTTTGTTAAAAGTTGTTAAATATTAAGAATTTAATTAAGTTTTAATTTATATTTGATATTTTATTGATTTCCATTTATTTGTGCAATATCATAGTTATATTGATAAAATAATCAATTAATAGTTAAACTAATATTAACAAAAATTTTATTAAACCAAATCAATTTTTTTATAATTTTAAAATTCTAAATCCTATCAAAAGAAAATATAAGAGTAGTAGTAAATACTATCAAACACTAAAAATTATATACAAGCTAAAAAAATAAACCAATTATAAAAATATCAAAAGTTATAATTAAAAAGAAAAGAAATTAATATTAAATATAAACTCAAACTAAAAGCTTTTAATCATTTTAATATAATTAAAATATATTAATCTAGTTATTATAGAAGTATAATCTGTTAGTACAGATATTTTGAAAAATGGTTAACAAATATTTTAAAATTTTAATATTATTTTTAAATTAAAAAAAATTATCAAAGTTTAAACTGTATCAATTATAATATATAAATCATTGCAAACTATTAATAAAAAATAATATTCAGAATATAAGAATTAAATTTAATATTTCTTCTTAATAAGTTTTGATATTTTAATTAACTATAAACAGTTTACCAAAATTTAATAGAAGACATGTATTTTAAATTAAAACAAAATCTTTTAAATCTGATAATTAATAATTTTATAATAAATCCTAACAATTTTTTTAATAAAAATAATAATAGTAAATTATTAATTATTAAATATTTATATTTAAATAATAATATTTATATATTTTTAAATTCTAAAAATAAGATTTTAGTACAAGATATTGGAAATCTGATATTAGATAATAAATATATTCTTAAAAATTTTTAATAATATTTAGAAAGATAATAATAAATTATAAGGAAAGTTATAACTATTTATTACTTTAATAACTTACATATAAAAATTCAAAAATTTTTAAAATTATATTATCTGGTTATAATTACTGGTGGGTATGTACTAGATAATTGGGATTTTAATGATTCTAATATTATAAAAATATTTTCTTATTAACCATTTAATTAACTAGTAGTATTAATTAAAAATTTTTAGGATTTTAATGCTGTTATAATTTATTAGGTTTAGTACATTAGATTATTTTCATTTTATTATAAATTACTATATCAAAATTTTATTTTTTATTAAAAAAAAGGATAATAAAGAGTTTTCAATAGACACTCACCAGCTTATATAGAGCTAATTTTATATTTTAAAGATCATTACATCAATTAATCATTTAATATTATTATAATTACCAATCTCAATCCAAAAAATAGCAAATAATAAACAAATTTTTATAATCTTATAATTATTATTTTTAAAATATTTTTTAATATAATTAACACTTTAAACTGATGAATTATTTTAATAAATAAGGTAATATTTCATTTATATTTATTTTTATTAAATAATAAAAACTTTTTTATCAACATTTATATTAATTTATAAATATATAATACTCTTTATGATAGTAGCAGTTTAGTATAGAATCATCAGTATCCATACATAATTTTATTTTATTTTATTTTGATTTAAAAAGTGTACGTGCATTATTTCCCCCTTTTTTTTAAATAAAGAATTTTGTTTTTAAATAAATTATTAGAATTGCTCTTTTTAGATTTTAATAATCTGATATTAGCTCCTCTTTTTTTACCTAATATTATTTTATTTTAAAATAGTTTCTACTCAAAAAATAAGATAAAATAATAATTAACAAAATTTTTTTAATTTTTTAAAACTAGTAACATCTGATAAGAAATAAAAAAAAAAAACTAATCAATAAGTATAATTTATATCTATTCAGAACTAAATTAATAAAATTATCTAATTACCAGAAAGTGTGTTAGAAGAATCTGCATTAACTGCTAAACATCTGATTCCTAATACTACCCTTTTATCAAACTAAAATAACAATACCAACCTTAAAAATAAGATTAATATTAATTTTTCAAATTATAATTTTATTAAAAGTAAAATAAATGATGTTCTTATCAATTTTATCTTATTAGCTAATCAATCAGAATAACTAAGTTTTCTAATTTTAAGACTTTTAGTGTTTATTTCTCAACCCTTAAAACATATTTATAATCTATTAATTTCTAATTTAAATCATAATTCAACTACTAATAATAGGTAAATTAGATAATAAATCAAAGCCTTATCTTCAATCCCAAAATCATTTATTAGATGCTTGTTATTTATAGTACTTTCCTTCTCCCTTTTAAAAAAAAATATTTTAAACACTAATATATTTAATTAAGTTTGATTTAGGATATCTTGTTTTTATTTTATATTTTAAAATAGAAATTAAACTCTGTTATAATTATTAAATATTGTTGGATTTTTATAATCCAATACTAGCTATAAACAGCAAAATAATTGATAAAAAAACATAAAAAACATATTAATAAATAAGGAATTAGTAAATTTTATATAAATAAAAAATAAAATATTTATTTAATAGTTTTTTGGTAAAATCTAGCTGGATAATAATAAAATTTAATAATATATTAAGCATCTATTAAAGGCTAAACTAATAACTCTAATAATAAATTAAATAAATATACTTACTAAAATTATATATTATAATATTCTAATTATAAAATTAGTTTTGCTATTTTATTGATAATTATCATAGCTATTTATAAGAATTTATAAAGAATCTTATATTAAATGTGTATAATTTTACCAATTTTAATATCAATACTTATTCTATGTGTATTAAAAAGCTAATTAATTTAGATTACTTAGATTTCTTAAAAAATAAAGATAAAATAAGCTTTTAATTTTCTTCAAACACTAAAAGTCTTCTAATAAATCATAATTATAAATTCTCTTTCTCCACCCAGCTATTTGTAAAATCTTGATTAATCAATATTAAAAATCTTCTAAAAATATAAGAATAAAATATAATTTTCTAATTAATTCATTAAATATCCATATTCTTATTTTTAGTACAATCTATCTTTAAGTAAATTTGAAAAATTGGGAAACTGGTTAAAGAAATTGATAAATCAACGCCAAAATGGCTAGCATGTATAATAAATCAGATATCCAGAAGCCTATAACATACTCTACTAATTTAATTAGATATTTTTAATAATTTATTAGAAAATTTTAAATAACAACTAATAAAAATTCTTATTAATATTCATAAACATATGATATAATCTCATATTAGATTTTTAAAATCTACCTTTATTATTAAAAATATTTTTTGAAATATTTTTCCTATTAACAATAAAAAGGTAGTTATATTTAAAAAATTGGTAAACCCATAATGGAGATTTGGAGGAAGATTAGAAATGTTATATAAATAGTTTTTCTTTATATATTTATTAGTTTTTATATATAATATTTTAATATAAAAAATTTTTTAATTGAATATTTTTATCTGAATTATGTAAACCTGTACTTAGCTACTAAAAATCTGATTGAGGATTACTGTTATTAAAAAGATTTTTAAAATTATCTTGATCAATAACATCTGAGAATTTATATTAAATTATAATATTATTAAGGTTATTAATTGAATTAATGTTACAAATAATTTTCCAATAATATAAAATTATTGAGGTTTTTGTGGTGTAGTTGTTTTTAGACACTTAGAGTCTTATGGTAATTGCTAAGGATATAATGCTTGTTAATTTTAAAAAACTTTCAGAGGATAAAAGTCCTCTGGATCCTCTGAGTCCTTAGAGGACTGGGAGGACAACACAATTTTTTGCTGATGTAAAACTTTATTTTTATAAATAATAGTATAATTCAACCAGACTTTAGATAACAAATAAAAACTATTAAATAATAGATTATTAAAAACTTAAATCAAGCCTTATAGTTTCTAAATTTAATTATTTTTAAATAATTAAAGTTTAGTAATTAAAAGCAATTTATGATTTTTTTAAAAATATAAATTGAAGATAGTAAAATATATTTAATATAAAATAGTAGATATTTGAAGAGAGATTTATACTAAAAGTTTTATAACTTTAATTTATAAAAATGAAATTATACTAAAGTTGGTTTCTATACTAACGTAGGTCACCTAGAAGCGGGACACACTAGGAAGTGGGATACTTTTTAACAAAAACCGTACTATACTAAAAATCCTAACACCAAACTACCAAACTATTAAATAACTAAATTACTAAACTATTAACCACTAGTTTATTGTTGATAGTTAATTTACCAGTACTATACTAATATTTATATACACTACCTCTTACTGTACTAGTTGCTATACTAGTTATATTATTAATTATATTATTTTTTAATCCCAAATCAGAAAATATTACTAGCCTTTTTTTCTACCATTATAACAAAAATTATCATTTATAATTATTCCTATTTTAACATTATAAGTCAATGTGTATAAATATGGACCACCCCTAGTTTTGAACAACGCGTTTTCGTAAAAACTCGCCTTCACGCGATCACACGCGTGATCTTATTCTTCCTCGTACAACCACAATATTTAGCCAAATAAGCTAGTTTTTTGTAATGATGCGCGCAATAGTGAGCAATAGAGCGCAGTAGCTGAGCAATAGCTATTGCGCCGCACCATTAACCTTGTTTCGGATCGAATCGGTAAGCCTCGGGCTTACCCGAGTTCTCCCGAATATATATGAAATGGAGTCAAACAACTGGCACGCAGTTGTTTGGACGGCTTTTTGGCCTAGTTGCTTGCACTCCATCACGCAACGTTACATTTTTCATGAGATAAATTGGAGATGGTTAGCAAATGCATATATAATAAAGTGGATATAGCTGTGGTGATAGAAACTTTTAAAAATAGTCAGTTATTGAGAACTGCTGCTACTACTTATGTAATACTGTGTTTTACCTTCCAAAACCAACTAGGCATTTAATAACTATATAGTCTAATTCATAAAAACTAGCAGCAACTTTTTAAAACACAAGAAAAAAACTTTATAAAATAAACTTTGTATCAAAAAGTTTTCAAATATACTCTTATATATACCCAATTTTAAGCTATTATTACCAAAATTTTTAAAATATAAGGTGATAATAATTTATTAAATAAATAATAAATTAGCAACTTCTTAAGCTATTACCTATAAATCAAGATTAAATTTAATTATTATACTAATTAGCAGCGAGTTAATTATATAAATCCAATGAATATAAATAAGTTATTTAGTTTATATGAGATTATGTTTTGGATTTTTCTAAAATAGTAATATAATATAAATAAAGGTAGTATAATAGTTGGAATAAGTATAAATAGCTTTATTATTAAAAGTTTTAACTATTAGGAAAATCAAGTTTTTATAAAAATAAATTATTTACACTTCTAGATTTTATTTATTAAATATATATCTACTATAGGTGTTATATTTAATCCCCTAATAATTTTTAAAACAAAATTTATTTAAAATTAATAATTTTATACAGAAATATTAAAAAATAATTTTAGGTGGTAGATAACTTATTTAGAAAAAAGCTGGATAAGTAATATTATTATATTAAAATAATTAATAAAAGTATTTCTACTAAAAACAGTTACCAGTAATTCCTCAAAAATAAGGTTATTAATAGTTAATAATTATAATTTATATATAATTAATAAATTTATAGCTTAGTACTATTTTAATAATATATATATATTATTTTTATTTGCTTATACCTTTTATATTATTTAGTTATTAGATTTGGAATACTTTTCAATTTTAAAAATAATATATTGATAGTAATTAAATAAGTTTATAAGTCTGAACAATACTATACATATAAATAAAATATTATTCTTTTAATTTTATACTAAAGTACGCATAACTACCTTCATAATAAAGAATATTATTGTAAAATGGAAAACAACTGGATTTTACCCTTACAATTGTTATAAATTATTATAAAATTACTAAGTAATAGCCTAATAGCCATTTATTTCAGTCCTTAAATCAATTTTTAATATTACTATATTTACAAAAAACCAAAATATTAGTTATATGTTTAAATTTTTTATATAAAATCCTTTTACATGCCTAGTAATTTATAAAATTAATAAAAATTAAAATAAGTTTATAATTTAGTTTACTTTAATAAAACAAAAATTTAAAATTATAAAAACTAAATTAAAAACTATTTAGCTAGTTAAAAAAAAAAAGGTATGTATAAAACTGAACAAAAGATTTATTATTTTTATAAATATAACTATATAGTAAGGATTAAAATTAAAACAGCTTCTTATTAATATATCAGATAAGACAGAATTAGTTATAAAAAATAATGAAATAATTATAAAAGTAGAAGTATTTCTCTAATAATCCAGCTGTATTTAGTCATAAGTAGTATATTATCTAGGTTATATAAGTAATAATCTTGTAGAAAGTTAGTAAATTGATATAATTTTTGTACTTATAACTCTAATATCACATAAAATATGTTCAATAATATATTATTTCTTAAGTTATTGAAAAATGGTCCGGAACCAGGGGGGGTCCATATTTGTACACATTGACTTATTATTACAAAAGAATACTATTGATTGTTAAACCTAGAAATATTATAATAATATTAATAATTTTATTAAAATAACTATATATATTATTAAAAAAAAAATTTATTAATTTATAGAATTATAAAGATGCTAGATATTTCAAAATTAATTTTATAATATTAATTAACTAATATAGTAAACAATTAATCTACTGTATATTAAAAATAAATGATGATAATAATAGTAGCTAAAGGAGTACTAGTTTAATGGGTAATATAATTATATCAATAGAAATTTTTTCCAAGAATAAATATATTTTGTTACATAGTAAACTAGCTAGTTAATAAAAAACTAGGTGTTAATTAAGTAACTAAGTTTCTTAAAAAACATAAAAAGTTATATATTATATATGTTTATATTTATAATAATAAATATGCTAAAATTAATAATTTTAAATTTATTAAATAATTCTTTTAATTATTTTTAAACTTTAAGATTTAATACTAAATTACTAAAGTAAAATTATATAATATAAATGAAAAAAGATTTATTATAAAACTAATATAATACTTATAAATAATAATACCATAAAATATAAAATTTTAATTTAGCAAGTAACTTAATAATTATAAAAATATAATAATAATTAAATATATTAACGCCTGCAGTACTATACTTCCTTTATTTATTATTTTTAAAAATAACAATTATTAGTTTAACTAATATATAAATATAAATAATATAATAGGTAACTAAAAATTTATAATTTTATTATTAAAATGGATTAATAGTATATTAGTACTTTAATAACTAAAAAGAATATTTAAATTATAAACTAATAAGAATATAAGATTAAGAAATTAAAAAATACTATTGCTAAATAAGTATAAAATTTATATATTTATTAATTTTATTAATTTTTATATATGCCATAATATTCTTGCTCCGAGTCTCTGTTTACTACCACATAATACTTACTACTTACAACTATTGGATATTAAATTTAATTTAGTATATACTACCCAATATTAAAATACATTGGACAATATCTTTCACAATAATATTACCAATATTAATAAACAACTATTTATCAAGTTATTAATAGAGGCATAAATAAATATTATTAATATCAACTTTATTAAATTTATTTAACAAAAAACTAGACTAGTATTATATAATCCAAAAAAAAATTTATCACAACTGCAATACTAGCTAAAATTAAATATAATTTTAATTACCCAAATAGAACTTAATATTTTGTTATTACTACCACTAACTATACCTACATTTTAGAGACCATATTTAGTATATGAATTTATTAATAATATTTTTATTAGTGTAAGCTATACTCTCAACTCATCAACTAAGGTATGTATTAAAAAAATTAGGTAGTTTATTAAAAGGCACATAATAAAAATCTCTATATTATAAGAGATAGAATTATAATTATATATTGCAAATAAAAAAGTATTTTGAAATTATACTGGTAAGTCTCAGATGACTAATACATAAATACTTAACAATAACAAAATCAAATACTTATTTAAAAAAAAGCAGTTAAGCTAGATAAGAAGAAAGCAGAAATAAATTGAAAAATATGAGTGAAAGCAGAGAAAGCAATTAACAAAACTAGTATTATTAATAATATTATTACTTATTCTTGTAACCATAATCATCCTCGCGATAATCAGAATGTTCATCAGCAAAAAATTGTGTTGACCTCCTGGACCTCCGAGGTCCACAAGATCCCAGAGGTCTTTGGTCCTCTGGAGTCCTTCAGAGATTAAGTAAGTATATATCCTCAGCAATCATTATAAGACTCTTAACATTTAAGAACTTTTTCTCACTTAAAAACTTATAGATTTTATAAACTATTAGAAACTCTTTAAATTTAATTAGAAATTTTAATTTTAATAAAATTATATTTAAAATCAATCTTTTTAAAAATATTGTTTAAATTAGCTTTAAGATTTTATTTAATATTAGCAATTTTTAGTCAAATACTTAGTAGCTAGGTAGGTATGGGTTAGAAAAATATTTTTATAGGAAAAATTTTTTTAATAATATTAAAATCTATATATAAAGACTAATAAATAATAAAATATATTATTTAAAGTAAATATCCCTAGTTCTCTCCTAAATTTTTAATATTTATTTAATAACTTTGCTAGTACTACTACCTTTATATTATCAATTAGTATAATATTTTTAAAAATTGATTTTTAAATTATGTTGGATTTTAAATATCTTATATAAACCTTTATCTTATATTAGTAAATATTAATAAGAATATTAATAAATTAATAATTAAAATTATTTAAAAAATAATTAAAAATATTTAAATTATTTAATAGTGTTTATTATAGGATTTTAGAAATCTGACTTACTATATATATTAATATTTTTTATATTTATTTTTAGATTTTTAATATTAAATTACTAATTTTTTAAACTTATTTAAATATAAATTTTAATAAAAATAATGATAGATATATTTAAATTATTAATTAAAATATTATATTTTATACTTAAATTTTTAGTAGTATTCCAATACTGATTTATTAAAACTTTACAAATGATTAAGTAGAAAAAAAGAATTTATTATAATAGTCTATTAAAAGATTTTTAATATTATAAAAAAATAAAAATCTTATTATATTATTATTTTTTAAAAAATTTATATACTTTAGATCAATTAATTTTTTAATATATTTATTTTAAGTTTTAATATTAAGATTTTCTAGTTTATAAGTATCCACTACCAGATTCTTAATAAACTCCTACAAATAACAGCAACAATTATTAATAAAATATTAAATCTAAATTATAAAGTTAAAAAACAAGAATATATACATTATTTGATTAATTTACTTATATAATTCATTATTAGTGTAGTAAATTCATATTTTAGAAAATACCTAATATACTATTAAATATTATTACTATCCAACCAGATCTTACCTAAAAACTACTATATAAATATATTATTTTTTATTTTATTGAAATCTAATAACTTATTTTTTATTAGCATATCTTTAATATTTTGTTATTAATTTTTTTATAATCTATAGTTGGTATTGGATTTTAAGCAGCTAATAACATCTAATAATAAAAATAAAATTTAACAAATTTTATTTAGAAAAGGGTAGGAAAAGCAAAAAGTATCAAATTTAACCAAACTATTATTAATATATAAATTATTTTTTTTTAGAAAAAAAAAAGGAGCTAAAAATGTTAAATGTTTGGTATAAAACACTAGAATTAAATTTAAAAATAAATAATCCATTTATTATTTAATCAACTTATTATTAATAATTAACTTATAATCAATATCAACAATTAATAAACTATAGGTGTACTTTAGGAGGTGTGTAGTAGACTTTATAAAACCTACAACTAAAAAACTTAATTATTCAAGTTAATTAATTAATAAAATAGAATTAATAATAAAATTACTTATCTGTAAATACTTATTTTTGATGGTATTATAATCTAAAAAATTATTATTATTTAGATTTTCTAAATTAGTAACATCTTATTTGCCTGGAAATATGGTATTAATAGTAATCAAATATTTAATAATCAAAATTAACTTTTAAATTATTTTTTTTATAATTTAAATTATTTTAATAATTTAATTTTAAATTGGTATTAATATTTATTAGTTAATTTTCTTCTTATATTTTTTAATAAATACTATAAATTTTTAATTATTAAAAAAATTTTATTAATCTTTATTTTGTTTAAACTTTCAAATTAAAACTATTTTAAAAATAGAAAAGTATTAAGTAGAGAAAAGGAAAACAATATTAAATTACTAAAATTTAGAAATAATAATTTTGATAATTTATTTTAAAATAATTTGTTATTAATTATTATTTCCACTTCGGAAAAAAAAAGGGGTAAATTAAAAATATATTATATAAAAAGTATTAAAATAAAATAAAATAAAGTAGTATACAAATACTAATAATCTTATACTAAATTATTATTATTATAAAAAGTATTATATATTTATAAATTAATATAAATATTAATTAAAAAATCTTTTTTGTTTAATAAGAATAAATAAATGCGAAATATTATTTTAGATACTAAAATAACTTATTAATTAAAAATATTAAAAATATTAAATAATATTTTAAGTATAACTATTATAAAACTATAAAAATCCACTTATTATCTATTATCTTTTAAATTAAAATCAATAATTATAATAATATTAAATAACTTTTTAATATAAAAATTTTTAAATTATAAGATGAGTTCAGTATAAGTTAGTGAGTGTTTATTAAAAGTTTCTTACTATTCTTCTCTTTTATAAAAAATAAAATTATGATGTGATGATTTATAATAAAATAAAAATAATTTAGTATAGTAAATCTAATAAATTATAATAATATTAAAATTTTGAAAATTTTTAATAGATACTGCCAGTTAATTAAATAATTAATAAAGAAATATTTTATAATTTTAATATCATTAAAATTCTAAATATCTAATATATACCCCTTATCAACTACTTTAATATAATATAATTTTAAAAATTTTTAAAGTTTTAAATATAAATTTTTGAAGTTATAAATATTTATAATTTTTTTAACTGTTTATATTATTTTTTTTAAATATTGTTGAGGATTTTTTAAAATATATTTATCAACTAATATTAAATTTATAATATCTTATATTTATATTTTATTTTTAAATTTTGAAACTATATATAAATATTACTAATCAATTATTAAAGATGTAGTAATTGTTAACTTACCACTATTATTATTATTAAGAATACTACCAAAGTCTATTATAAAACTACTAATTATAAAATTTGAAAATTATAATTTATTTTTTTTTTAGTTTAAAATGTTAGTTTATTATTAGATATTAATAAATTAATTATAATTAATTAAAATATTAAAATTATTTGAAAAATACTTTCAAATTTAGTTCTCATATTCTAAATATCATTCTTTTTTAATAATTTATAATAATCTAGATATTATAATTAATATAATTTAAAACTTAATATTTTTTTTTAATTTAAAAATAATGTTAAAACTCCGGAGCATCTGTTAACCACCCTCCAAAATATTTATATTAACAAATTATATCTCTATAGTAGCTTGGTTGATGCATTTTAACTATATTAAAATAATTTAAAACTTCTAATTCTAATTCATATTAATCATTAATTTCTTATTTTTTAGATTGTTAGATTTGATCTTTTTGATACTTAAATATTTATTCAGCCTGTATACGATTTTTAGCGTCCAATAGAGCCTACTACCATTCTATCATCTTCTTTTAATAAAATATAGGATTTTGAAATTGTGAAAAAATTAATTTAATTTGGTAAAAATTTTGCCAATATTAATTTAATTGTTGATCGATTATTTCATCAGTATGACTATAATATTGCGCAAGTAAATAAAAATCAATAAAATATCAAATACAAATTAAAACCTAGTTAAACTCTTAACACTCAACAGCTTCCAACAGACTCTAGAGAACCACAACCAAACAACAAATAATAATCCTACCAGCTATTTAAAATTTTTTACCTTACCATTATATAATTTGCGAGAACGGTTTTTTAAATCCAAAGAAACCAGGATACGCTGGAAGTCTGACCCAAGCTCAGTCAAAGCTATTTAATTATTTATAACACCAAACAAATTAATTAATTTAATTTAATATATTCTTTAAAGTGCTGAAATAAAGTCTATATAAAAAATTTAATTTTAAAAATGTATTTAGTCAGACTTTAATAATCTAATAGAAATTTAAAAAGGCTTAATTTGATTTTTTAATATCAAGTTCTTTGATTAATAGCTTTTAATATTACCAAATTAAAATATTTAAAAATTAAAATTTTATTTTATTATAAAAATAATAATTATAATCTGTTACTTTTAGTACATATTCTCCAAAATTTTAAACATTTACTTTGCAAATAGGATAAAATCTTATATTAATATTAAATAGATTAGTATATTTTATATAATTTATAATTTAATTGTATAATTAAGATATATATAAATAGGTAAAGTTATTTTTGTATTTTAAATTAAAATTAGATTTTATAAGATTTTTAGTATTTAACTCCGGCTTTTATTTATTTAATAATTAAAATATTTTAAATATTAATATTAACTTTCAATTTTTGATTATTGTTAAGATCTTTTTTTTTAGGTAGTATTGATATAAGTATAAGTAATATTTATATAAAGAATAATAATTTATTTTAAATGTTAATAAATAAATTCTTGATTATTAAATATATCAGCTATAATTTTTTATTATTAAAAAAATTAGTAAAATAGGTAGTATTTAATGTATAAATAAAGGAAATTAATATTAAATTATTTAGTAATATTAACTAGAAGATTATTAACATCTATAACATAATATAATATAATTTAATATAAAAAAAATATATAAGAGTTATTTAAAAAAATATATATATTTATATTTTTTATTATTAATTATCTGTATATAATTCTAAATATAAATACTTGTTTTTTGAATTGTATTTTTTAATGGGTGTGTATATTAGATTGCTGGTATATACTAATTGTTTAAAAAAATATTTAATATAATTGATAAGATTATAATAAAAATATTTTTATAATTCTAAATTTTTAATTTTTTAATTATAAATTAAAGTTTGAAAATTAATATTTAGATCTTTAGCCATATTATTAATCTATTTTTAAAATATATATATAAACTAGAAAAATATATCAGAAAATTTTGTTAATTTAGTATTAAAGAAATTATTAATACCAGTTTTTAATATTTTATTTTTTATTATTTATCTTACTAAATTATAATCTTTAAAATTGATAAATAAATAAAATGGATTTTTGATTAATTTTAAAATTAAATCTTCAAATCTAATTATTACTCTAGCATTTAAATATATATCAGTATAAACTACTAAGAAACATTTAAAATTTAAAAAAAAAAAAAAAAGATTAAATATACTTTTTAATTAAAAAGATCAAATTTATATAATCAGATATTTAAAATTTAGTAAATTATTTTTAATAACTATTTAAAACTTTTTATAATAAAATTATTATTTATATTTATTATATTATTTAAGACTTTTGTAATCTTTTTAATAAAAATAACATAAAAATCTAAAAAGTATTTTAAATATAATTTAAATATATATATATTATTACTAAATATTAATTAAAAAATGGAGTTATTAAAGGAGAGAAAATATCAAACATCCAATATAGGTTTTTTCCAAGCTTAAAATATCTAGAAATAATTTCAAATCAAAAAAAATATTTAATAAAAAAAAAAAAATAAATTATTTAATAATAGATTTTATCTTAATTTGGTTTAATCTGCAATACAGTACAGCAATTAAGATTTTTTAATTATATTTTTAAAAGTTGGTACCCATTCTTATACATTTTTAATAAAAATTAGATTTAAAATTTTTAATATATAAACTATATATAAATTTGTTTTAGAATATTTTGATATTAAAATAAATGATAGTAAAAAAATTTTAAAGAATATTTTTAAATTTGTTAAAATCTAATAAAAACTTCTATTAATTTTAGGCATCTATCCGGGAATAAACTCTAAAATAGATAATTTAATATTATATAATAAAATTATAATACTATAAATTTTATTCTCTTTTCTTTATTAATATTATTATCACCATTATTATCATTACTACTATTATTTTTATTACTTTAATATTTAATATTTAGTGCTTTCCAATTTTAAAAAAACTCTGGAAGTTTTGTACTAGTTGATAACTTATATGTTAAACAAGTTATCAATTCTGAAACACACATTTTGATATCTGTATTCTGGTATAATAATAGAGTACAATAGTGGATTGTTAAAAGCTATCTATTTCTAAAATCAAAAACTTAAAATAATTAAAATTTTTTATAAAATAATAAGTTAAAATCTTAATAAAATATTAAATAATAAACCAAATTTTAATTTTTCTAGTCCAAATATTAATATTATTATTCTATAAATATCTAATCTTAAAGAATTTAAAGATATAAGTCTAAAATTGCCTAAAAATAACAACAAGTCTCTTATAGATGTTTTTAGTTTTATAAAAAATGTTTTTATAAATAATCCTATATTACCAAATTATTATCTACTATTTGAATTTATTGAAAGAATTGTTATATTCAAAAACTTTAGTTTATCTGATGATTTTGATCTAGATTTTAAATTTATTAATTCCAAATATAGAAGTTTAAAACTTAAGTACCAAAAAAATTCTAATAATTTTATAGCAAATGTTAAAGTATTAAGAAAGGTTAGACTATTTAAATTATTAAGAGGTAAAGATAATAGAAAGAAACCTGGTATAAAAAAAAAGGTTATTAAAAGCAAAAAACCTATTACAAGTAGAAAAATGGGTAAGTAATAAACTTTTAGCATTTTATATCAAACTATAAAAAAATTTTAATTTACAAATATGAGATAATACTAGTTATAAGAAAAAAAAAGAGAGCTACTAACAATGAAATTAAAAATAGAAATAAAAATAAAAATAAAAATGAAAATGGAGATAAAAATGAAAATAATGATAATAATAATAATAACAACAACAATAACAATAATAATAGCAGAGTTATAACACCAAAAAAAAAAAAAAACAAAGTTAATAAATATCCCAAAATAATAAACAATAAAATATCAAAAGTTAGTTAATAACCTCTAAATTAAAAAAATTAATTTCAATATAATAATTGTAAGAAATAATAAAGCTAAGGAATTTCCAGAACTAATAATATAATTAAAAAATAATTTTTCTAAAAATTAAAAAATAAGAATTAGTATTTTATAAAAAATTCTTAGTATCTACTAATAAATTATATTTAAATAGAAAATATAATAAAATTGTTAATATAAAAATTATTACTAATTTTGATTTAAATAATCTTAATTATATTTATCTTAGATTGAAAGATAAAATAACTTTTAAAATTAATTTAAATAATAAATTTTTATAAAATACTAGAAATTTGTTATAAGATGTTAATTTACATATATAAACTAGATAAAACTTAAAAATTTTACCCCAAATAATAATTAGTAAGTTATTGCTAACTATTTAATTACTATTTAAGTTAAAAAATTAACTTACTAAGTTATAAAATTAATAAACTTTATAAGTCTAGTATTAATTAATAATAGTAAAAAAAATAGAGGTAACAGAAAAAATAATAGAAATAATAAAAATAGGAGTACTAGACCTTCTAAAAAAAATAAGAAAAAAAATGATAGATGTAATATAACAAACTCTACCAATCTTTCAAATCACAAATTTAATGTTTTGCACCATATTAATGGCCAATAGAAGTGGACTAGCTAAAAAAATCTCAATATTAAATAAAAAAAAAAATTTATTTTTAAAATTATGAAATTAATTTATTTCAGTATTATCAAGAATATAATACTTATAAACAATTAAATTAATATTAAAAATTTAAAACTGGCTAATAACAATCTAGTAAAATCAATTTTTATTAATTTAAAAAAAATTATTCAGGATATATTCAAAAAAATACAAAAAAAATATAAAAACTACTTTAGAATATATTATTTTAAATAATCATATTTATTTTAATAATAATTTTATAAAAGACTTTAGAAGTTTTTACTTAAAAATAAAGTAGAAAAAGGCAGAATTTATAAAAATTAAAAAGAAAGTAAATAAAAAGAAATTATAGAAGATAATTAATAGTTATAAATATTCTTCTATCTATAATTAAATATTGAGAGTTTATTAATTTATTTTTATAATTATTTTTGGTAAATTAACTGTTGGTACCTCTATCTCTATTATTATTTTAAGTTTATTAAAAACTTTAAATATAGCTTTAATTTCTATTTACATTAAAATTTAAATATTTTATTTAAATGATGTTATGAGTTTTACTTTTATTTAAAATAATATGAATTATTTATATAAAGATTTTAAGAATCTAAAAGTAGATAATACTAACTTAATAAAATCCTTTAATACTAAAATAAATTTATTAATTATAATTTTAATTAATTTAAATGTTTTTATGGCTGTAGAAAATAATAAAATAGTTTTAATTTGTTTATGGCTGGTAGAGGACTATACTAAACTAATAAATAGCATTAAATATTTTTTGTGTAGAAAAGTTATATTAATTAATAATTTATAAATATAATTAAATAATATTTAAATTGTGATTTAAGGTAGAACTGTTATAATTTAATTATATTATATTTATATAATCTTTTATTAGATTTTTTAAAATAATAATTTATTCTTAGTTAGTAGAAATGTTTGGTTGAATTTGACGAAACTAATAATACTAGTAGTAGGGAAAAGTTAATTAAATTAAAATAATTAATAAATGTTTATAAGAAAATACTAAGGAGGTAGTAAAAGATTAAAATAAAAAAATTAAAAAAAAAACTAGAATATAAAATAAAAAATTAATTAATATATTTTCTAAAAAAAAAATTTAAAAAAATCTATTAATAATAAGAGTATAAAAGAAGATTGTAGTAATTTTTTAATAAATTATAATAAAATTTTTTTTTTTCCTTTTTAGATTTAATTATATTCTTAATATGAGATTGATCTGATAGATGATTTATAAAAATAAATTTTTTTTTTAAAAAAAAAAGATGAGTATTTTATTAGTTGATTGAGTGATAAATAAATTATAAAAGGTTCTAAATAAATTCCCAACATCTACTATCAATCTTAAAAAAAAAAATATTATATAATAAGATTTTTTTGTAAAAAAGAAGGAATATAATAGTTGATAATTGAAACTATATATACTTATATAAATCTGATTAATTTTGAATTTTTTTAAAGGTATTTTGGAGATTTCGAATGTTTTTTTTTTATGCTCTTAATAATGTCTTTTGCTATTGGTTTAATTCTAAGAGGTAAAAAGAATTTTTGATGGGGTGCTAGTTTCTGGGTGTTTGAGGTTGACTTCTATATGATCTCTGCAACCTCTTAATACCAGCAAATATCCTCTCAAGCAGTCAGATTTTTTGCTGATGTTTGTGGCAGTAGTATTAAATGTAATTATGATTAGTTTTATGGTAGTGATCATTAACAAGACCCTATAAATATAGATAGTGAAGAAGATAACTTGAATAAAGAAAACAACAAAGATAGTAAAAAAAATAACAAAAAAAATAGCAAAAAAAATAATAATATAGATAGTAATAATAGTTATATTGTTTAATATATATTTTTTAATTTCCTGCTACTGCGGTGGTTATATATCTACGAAATCGGTTTCCTAGCGCTACACTGGGAAATTTCTTTATTACAACATTGTAATCTTATAGTGCAACAGTTACTATAGATATATATATATATATATATATAAAAAGAGAAAAGTAGTATTAAAGTAAGAATAAATTAGTTGGTGGTATAGGTACTGCTAAATTTTTGGGTATAGTACAGTACTGGGATTTTTGGTATGGTGTGGTTCTCGCTAAAAAGTGTCCCATTTCCTGGTGTCCCGCTTCTAGGTGACCTACGTTACTAAAATAGTTTAGTATAACATATTAAATATATAATATCTTCTAAAAAATCTGTGAAGTCTGGAATTAGTATATATAATTAATTATATAGTTAATAATTAAATTTGGATAAAAAGGATTCTAATTTATTTATTATTAAATTTAAAATATTAATTAAAAAACTTTTATATATTACTTATAACTAGTCTTTTTTAATATCAAAAAATAAATAATATTATACATCAGCAAAAAATCTGGTAGCCTGAGAGGATCTTTGGTGGTGTTGAGAGGTTGCAAAAGTCATATAAAAAACAGCCTCAGATGCTTAAAGGCTGGTGCTTTATCAAAAGTTATTTTTATTAAACATATTTAAATTGATAGTGAAAAGAATCATTGAGAGTATGAAAGAAGATGCTTAGAATTCTTAGAATACTTTTGAAAAGGTTCGAAATTTATTAGATTTATATATATATATATATATAATTTTAATTATCGATTATCATATTTTTTTTTTTTTTAAAAAAAATCTTTTTGAATAATATTTTTTATTTTAGTTCGGAAGTAGATGTTGAGAATCTGCTATAAACCTCCTGTAACCTTTTCATCATTTGATTGATTAAATAAGATATATATTTTTTAAAAAAAAAATATTACTTTTATTGTAAGTTATTTATTAGATTAATCAATCTTATATTAAGTATATAATTAAATTTAAATAAAAATATTTTTGTTATAATCTTTTAGAAGACTATTATAATCTTTTTTAATATTTTTACTATTAACAGATTTTTTTAATTTTTTTTAAATTTTTAAAAAAAATGTATTGATTAATTATATTCTAGTTTTTTTTAATTTTTTTAATCTAGTCTTTTACCAGTTTTTTAGTGTTTTCAACTTGTTTTACTTGATTTTGTTATTATTGCTGCTGCTATTATTGCTTTTTTGAAATTTAATTAAATTGTTTTGTTAACTGGAAAAAAATTAGAGTTTTGGGGAGTTTAATAGAAGATGGTATAAAAATAATATAATTGCATTATTGCTGTATTTTTTTGGATTACTACTTATATATCATCAAGCTATATTCTTAAAACATTAGTTAAAGTGATTTTTTTATATAAAAAATGGCTATTATTTTCTATTAGCTTAATATAATCTTTTTCTAATTATAGGTAAATTAAAATTATTTTGCTATTTTTTATAGCTATAAAGATTTTTAAATCTGCTAAAGTTATAATAATCTGATCTATATCTATGTTATAAGATTTGATTGTATTGGAATTGTCTGCTTTCAAACTTTTAGAATCTTTGTATGGGTAGTTTATATTGTTTTAAATAAAAGTAAATCTAATAATATTATTTAAATAAAATATTTAGATTTTGATATGAATTTTGAAAGAAGGTGGAGCTAGAGCTTTTAATGATTTTGAGGTAGTAGTGGTGGTAAAGGAGGTATTAATAATAAATTTACTAGAAGTAATTATAAAAATAAGTTAGTAGATTTTTAGTATTTAATTATAAACTGATGAATATTTATTATTATTAATAGCCTTTTGTAATTTTTTTTATTTGCTTTTTTTTAGTTTTTTAATTTCTGTTTTTTTTTGTTTTGTTTTTAATTGAAGATTTTTAAAATTTCTTATAAGACTGTTGTTAAAATGTATATATTTATTTAAAATAGTATATTCTAAAGTAGTTCTTATATTTTTTTTATATTTTTTAAATATATTCTAAATAATTTTTTTTAAATTAATAAAAATGGACTTTACTAAATTGTTGTTAGTTAGTTTTAGACTCCTAGTGTTGATCTAGTTGTTTATAAAGATTGTATCTTTGGTAATACCAAAATAAATTAATTTTATAATTTTAAAAATAAATATTTTTTTTTATTTAATATTAAAATCTTTTTAACTAGTCTATTCTTAATAATTATTAATATAACATAAAATATTATATTCATAATTTAAAAAACCTACAAAATCTACTATTTTATATCCATCATTTTTTATTTTATTTATGCCTAAGAGTTTGATATTTTTATTTTTATTGTTTTTATTATTTTTATTATTTTCTCCATTTTTTTTGCCATTACCTAATATCAGATTTATAAAATCTATTAATTTTATAATTTAATATATTGGTTTTTTAATTTAGGTAATTATTAAAAAATTAATAACAACTTATTAATTATTATTTGGAATAAGATTTTTAAGTTTGACTTAGTTTATATATATAAATTAATATCCTATAACAAACTTCCAATATTTTATAGAAATTTACTTTTTAAATTTATCTTAATAATTATTTTATTTTTTTAATTTAAGATAAATATAATTAAGATTATTTAAATTAAAATTAATAATAATTTTTATATTAGTGATTTTATTATATTTTTTATTTAAATATAAGCTATTAATAGATATTAAAAATTTTTTATAAAATTTTTATTTTTATTTTCTAATTTTTAAAAAAATTATTTTTTAATTATATTATTAATTTTAAAGATTTTTATAATTTTATTATTTCTTATAATTACTATACTAATATCAATTCTTTTAATTGAAAAACTATTAGTTAATTCCTAATATCTTATAATTTATTATTTTAGAATATTTACTAACTCTATACTTCTTTTTTTTTGGTGGTGTAACTTTATTACTGTTATTGCAGTATGGTATCTAGTAGCGGTAGCTCTATTATATAGTTAGTATCTACAAAGGTATGTAGGTCTGTACTCATAGACTATGTCTTATTGAATTTATTCTTTTAAAGAGTATGCTCTTTATAATTATGTATATAATAGTTATCTCTGATAGTGCTTTCTAATACGGCTATAATAGAGCTTGTGACCTAGTAATAAATATTTTTATTATAAAATGCTAATATTATATAATAATATTTTAGCTTATTTTGGAATTAAAAATAAAATATACTCTTCTTTAAAAAAATATACTCTATTTTATTTAAAGTATAAAATGATTTAAATATTCTTTATAAAAAGATTAAAATTTTTTGTTTTAGAAGATGCTCTTTTTATAAATAATTATTTTATATTTTTATTTAAATAATTTTGTAATATTAGTAGTTTTATTAGCTTTATATCTTTTTAAATAATGAATATTATTAATTTTAATTATTAGTAAATCAATAAAATCTTATTTATAAGTAATTAAAGTATATAATTTTTAGTTCTATAATATAAATACTTATTTTAAACAGTTTTTAATATATTTTTATTAAAATTGTTTTATTAATTGTTTTATATAATTTAAATATTGATTTTTTTAAATATTGGTTTTTTATGTTTCTAATCTAAAATTTTATAATTACTATTCTTAAATATATTTTTTTGAAAACATATATAATTTTATTAAGAATATCTATATATAAAAATTTATTACTAATTTTAAAGCTATTTTTTATATATATAAATAAATAAATTCTACTACTAGTATTATATCTTCCCATAAACTTATTTATTCTATAATATATATAATTTTTAAACTAGTATTTTCTATAATCTTCTAAATCTATTCAATTATACTTCTATAATATTATACATTCTTATAATATGGTTTACTCTATAGCAACACTTCTCTGATTTACTAAAATAAAAAATATATAATAAAGTTATAATATTTTCATAAAATAGATTTTATAATCCAAAATATCCTCTAAATTTATATAAGAACTATTTATTTATCTAAATCTTTAATTTTAATTTTAATTTTTTTATTTTATATCTACAGTTTATTTCTTTTTTTGAAAAATAAATTCTAAATTTTAAAAATTTTTTACCTTTTTTTTATAATTTTATAATTTTTTTATTATAATTATTGTTTTTGTTGCTTGTGTTATTAGAAATAGGGTTATTACCTTATATATAGCTAGTTTAAATAATATTTTATTAATAAATTTTATAAAAAAATATTATATATATAACCCTTCTATTATTTATAAATTTATAATATTTTATCAAAGATATTTTAATAAGTTTATTACTAATTATAAGATTTATTATATATAAAACTTTATTAATAATAAAACTAAATATAATCCTTATTTTAAAATAAAATAATTTTATACTTTTAATAAATTTTTTATATTTTTATATTCTTATATTTTAGCAGTTTTTTTAATAAAAATATTTTTTTTATAGTGTAAATTACCAAATTTATCACTACTCCTTTTTACCTAATTATTGATCATAATAGTATGGTATAGTTGTGGCCTAAGGTTTTTAATAAAAATTTTAAAATTAATAATATTTTAATATTTTATTATATTTTGAAGTTCTTATTTAATGCTATTAGTAACTTTATAAAGCTACATTTTTAAATTATAAATATGTTTTATTTAACTTTCCTTCTTTTTATTCTTAATACTAGTAGTATAGTATTATTATTATTATTATTATTATTATTACTAGTAGGTAGTTTAATTATTTAAGAATATATATAGCTCTAGAAAACTTATT